>BMAU01000560.1:0-60400 GCA_019973935.1 Trichonephila clavipes | reverse complement strand
TACAGAGACTGAAGGATTAAGAAGTTTTCAATGAGTTAATTTTACGTGAATTGTAAATTAAACAAAACAAAAAAAAGCTTTTTGCATATCTCAGCTGGAAAAAAAAACCATGTTTGCTAAATTTTAAGTCTGTAGATATAATAGCTGATAAAAAAAAGGGGGGTTTTTTTCACTTATAATGCCCCGTAACTCTCTTATGGATCGATTTTTGAAAACACCATCCTTCTGCTGAGCAAAATTAACACATTGTTACAAATTTTATGTAATAAATGCATTAAAATAATATAAATAATTTGTATCTGGATGTGTAATACGTTAACATTACTTTCTGATGCATTTATCTTATGTTAATAGCTGTTACCCGCGACTTCGTCCACGTGGAATTTGACAAAAAGTCTTTATTCAATTCGCAGTTTACAAAAAGTTAATAATTATATATTCCACGTAAAGAAATACCTATGCTATAAGTATAATGCCATTCTTCTACTTTGTGAATCAATATTTCTTTTTTGTTTTATTTTTTCTTTCTACTTTTTTTTTGAGCAAAGTGTGAGAGAGATGCATGACCTTTGATACTGTTGATGGGGTAAGAACTGTAAAATCTTTAGGATCAAAGGACATGGACGCAAAATGTCGCAAGTGGCAGCAACCTAATCAAACAAAAAAGCTAAATATAACTGCTAGAAATGGTTGAGACAGAAGACTCTCGAAATAAAATAATCCCTGTTGAATAAAATTAATCCCTATTGAATAAAAATAATTCCTATTGAAATAAATAATACATATTTGAATCTGATATTGTTCATTGGTTTTAATTTTATTTCCACGGAACCTTAATTTTTTTAAAAAATAAAAGTAGCCTAAGTTACTTCTTATAACATTAGCTATCTGCCAACGAAAGTTCCGTCAAAATTGGTGCAGCTCTTTTGGAGATTAGCGGGAACAAATAGAGAGACAGACAAATATTTTAAAAATTGATTTTTTCATATAAGCACCGTATATACTTTTAAATGCATTTAGTAAAAAGCTGGTAATTTCAAATTACAAACAGACACTTCATTTCAAGTTAAGTTACACTGCAAACTTCAAGTTAAAAGTTATAGAGAAGGCTACCGAAGTCGGGAAGCTGCAAGGTTTTTCAACATTGACGAATTGAATATTCATTTGTGGAGAAAAAATAAGACCAACTTCGAAAATTGTGATCGACGTTAAAGAGCCGATAGTCGTGGAAAACTTCACTGGCCACAATTAGAGGAAGAAATAAATAAATGGATTTTAAAAGAAAGAGACAATGGAAAAGCAGTCTCGATCTTAATTTTTTTGCTGTTAACTTGCTAAATTAAAAAAAAAAAGTTTTTTTCCATGTGTAATGTTTTGTTTAACAACTCAAAACATAGATGGCAGTAGCAAAGAATTTTTTTGTTTTATTGAGATTATCGAAAAAAATATTATCATATATATTTAAAGAGAAGTTTCATAATAATTTTTTTTCTGTACAATTTCTTACTTCTATTTTTAACTATATTGTGTATTTCTTATCTTATATGACACTCATTATCGGCAGTTTATATTTTTGGATTATTCGCCTTAAAAACTGCCGCGGATTATACAATGTCTATTTTTTTTTACTCGAAAAAAAAAGCTTTGCGGGTAATACGCCGCTGTGGATTATATATAGGAAAATACGGTAATACATGTCTTCCTAAGAAGGCAACTACCGTATTTACTCAAATTTAAGCCATAATTTTTTCTCAGTATTAAAACTTCTGTAAATCAGGTGCAGCTTAGAACCAAATTTTAAAAAAATGTATTGAATGGGGAAATTAGAGCAATTGCAGGTTCTAAGCTATTTTAGACTATTTTTCATTTTCCACAAAGACTTGTTGAGAATTTAGGGTGCTGCTTAGATCTGAGCATGTACGATAGTTCTAACAATTTAAAAATCAACCGAAGTCTTTAAATTTACAGCTTTCTACTTCATTTCTTAAAAGTTTGATTCTTTGAAGAAATAAACAAGGAAAATTCAACAGTTTTGTCAATAGAAGTGGAATAGGAAAGTAAACAAACCTATAGAAGACTTACTTCAAATAGAAAAGAAAAATCATATCAAAATTCCAGTCAGATTAACGGTTGATTTGTCGAATCGGGCACTTATCGCGCCAAGTGTTTCCTTGCCGAATCGATAAATGCGCCAAATCTGGCAACACTTCTGAATTTTTCTAGTGAAGGAGAATCGTTTTTTAAGCGAAATTTTGAGCATGCGCATGAGCAGAAAGCTTTTATTACTTTAAAAATTCCGTTAATGAGGAAACGGTTATTTCTTTTGCTCCGGTTGGGTCAGCTCTTCGGCTTCGTTTTGGGAATTGCTGTTTACAGGTAATATTTTTATTTCTTTCTCCATATAAATTTCAAAAGATTGCCATGATGGCCAGCGATGCTGTTAGGATTCATTTGAATGAATGCATGAAAAATTACGATTACTATTGTTAAAGATTTTTTTGCCATGTTGCCTGTGCTTGGAAAGAAAGCTGTTTTAGAATGGTGCATGAAAGAAGCTTTGATTGGATCATCGTATGGATGTCCGAAATGTGGAAAAAGTATAGAATTGAGAGAAAGAACGGCTATAAAAAAGTGAATGATGGTTTTTGAATGGTACTGCAAAATTCAGTCCAGTGTGAAAGAGGATACCCATCATGTGTTTAGGAGTGTAAGGAGAAAGGGTTTTGGTTTGAATTGAGTAATATGGATTTGTGTACACCATTTCGTTAGTGATGGAAAAATAAAAATGTTTTGGAAAGTGCTCTCAGAAATAGGCAGTAGCATGCTGGTATAATTTCAGTAGGCAACTCATCGGCATCATAAATGTCGGATAAAGCAGCATTTTTTAAAGGTAAGTGAAATTATTTCCATTTTTAAATGCCTGATTTTTGCAGCGATTTTCAGTTTCTGAACTTTAAAATGCTATTTTTGAATTTTCCTTCTGCCATCTTGAATTTCGCGCTCCGGCGTTGCGTGTTGTGGTAGGGTTGCAACTCAGAAACACAACACGCAAAATACGCCAAATTGGCGATTTTTCAAAATTTGGCGGAGATGTGCCCGATTCGACAATTTCACCAGATTAGCTTTTATCTTGCTACAACCCTCCTTAAAAAATATACCCCTCCCCTCCAATAAATTGCTTTATTTACATCACCATCATTCAGAATTCTTAATTTTTGTATACAGATTCAGGAACAGCTTTAGTATCACCCACCCATCCAACTTGGCGCAAATCTATTGGGGCGCCAAAGACGCCAATCCACGCCAAAGACCGTGTTTACAAACAGGGTTAACATCCAGTTTGCCGAGGAAACAACGTGTTTCAAAAATCTCGTGTTCACCGAAACAGAATTTTGCGGGATGCATGAGGGAGGGGGAGAGTTCTAACCATGCTCTTTTCCAAATGCTAAAAAAAGCCGAAAGTTGTGAAACCATTAGCCTGTGCAATTATAATAACTGCACAGTTTCCAGAGTGAGGGACGAGGACCCTGTTTCACATGTCACTCCACATAGTAATATTAGTGTTTGCATAAAAACTATTTTAATGGTTAATTAAGTATACACTTATATCACAGTACTGAAAATTTAAGGACATTTTTTGATAGCTTAGCTACATTTTTATTTTTTAATTATTTATATATATATATATATATATATATATTGCTTTTTTTATATGTACTTTTTTAAAAAATTTTTTGTCCTTCAAACACTTAATAACACAAATACAAAAGAAGGAAAATGCCGGCAATCCCTAATCAAAGCAAACCCTCTAAAGTTTATATTTAAAATTTTCCTAATCTATTTCAACCAATGCATTGAATATATCAATGTTTTTAGCACGGCAACTCTTTTCAAACATATACATTGCCAAGTAAAAAGTAGCAACATTTTACCTATTACATTGGGGAAATCGTGATTTTACGTGCCTCCAAGTGCTTTCAATAGTATTTCTGTGGGTACCCGTATCTGGATCAACGAATGATTGAATGTTAGATGGTTAAATCCTTCTGTGGTCAACACATCGTGATTATAAGCTTTCCAACAGTCCGCAATAATTGTCATGCCTGGCTCTATCCATTCCGTAATGATTTCCATTAAAGTTTGAGTACGATTGTGAACAGCTACCAAAAACAGCTTTCCCGAATCAAGCTTTTTTATTAGGCCACTCTCCATCAAAAAGTTCCTAAAAATCTCTTGTTCCTCAAACAATGCGAAGAAAAAGTATTCGTTTGCAATACCCGGCTTACCTAAACTTCCTTTTTTATTTGAAAAACACCATTTTAATTTGGCACCCAGAAGCAGCTGAAATTTAACAATGACGTTGCTCATTATAGATGCTGCCATACTTAATAAAAAGACCTGACAAAAGACAAAAACTATTTAAAACCCTCCAACTGAACAGCACGGATTTTTCCGCCCTACTAGAGAGGCTTCGAAAATGGACTGCAGGGATTTTTCTGCCTTCAAGTAACGTTTTCAAAAGCGGATTAGCCGCACTTTTCTGAAATCCTTTCCCCCTTTTAAGGTTTAACATCTTGAAAGATAATGAGGGACGGAGGAAGCAACACAGCAGGTTTGATTGATTGATTGATTATTAACGTCGCACTGTTCAGCTACACGAGGGCTTTTGGCGACGGACCACGTAATTTTGAACCATGGTCAAGTGACGTGGACGACACCTGAGCTGGCACCCCCCTCTCCTAACTACCACACCACACCAACGGGAGGACGTTTCAGCTCTCGACAGATTTAACGTGCATCGCTGCCCTACACGGCGGGTCTTCAGTGGTACTGGGCTCGAACCCGTGACAAAGCAAGCCACAGTCCGATACCTATACCACTCGGCTACCGCGGCCTGCAACACAGCAGGAGTTTTATGGCTCGCAGGGAACCCCGTGTTTTGACCCTGGGGCAATGTAAAAAATCGGGGAGAAATTTCTTTACAACCCAAGAAGTGTTTCTTTGCTAGCTTGTATTTTAAAAGTTTCCAAAAGTCCCAACGCATAAGTAAAATATGTTACAATTCCCTTTTGGTTTCATATTAATTTCAAACTGTAACAAGTTGGGGCGTGTCAGGGCAATCTGCTATTTTATACAGTTAGACAAATTATCTTTTTTTAAGTATATTCTTTCGCTTCATTTTTCTTATTCAAAGCTTTCAGTTTTTGAAACATGATTATTTTATTATAAGATACCGAAAAATTAATAAAACATCAAACTCTTTAAAATTTGGAACCTTTTGAATTTTCCAACCACTAAAAATGAATAAATTTAAACTTCATCAAATCATTTGAAACATTTTCTTACACTTTGATAAAATTAATAACGAAAAAAAAAAAAACTAATTAAGATTTATTAGTTTTTTTTTTTTTTTTTTTCGATTTCAAAGCCTAAGTGCTCAGGGAAGTTTAAGTACAGTGCCTGGTTATATATTGTTAAAATACACCGAATTATATTTGAATTTTAAGTGCTTGAACTTCAGTTTACATCAAAGACAACATGAATGAAGATTTTCGCACATTTTTTTTATAACTTGAATGCTTGAATAAATGGTAATCAAAAATATACGGAAACATTTACAGTAGACATTTATGCATATAAATAAACATAAAAATCAATTTTAAATTCGAGCTATTGAAAAACATTCGAATTATATATTGTTCAAAAATATCTATTTATACAAAATACCACAACATTTATCTTTTTTAAAGGCTAACTGAATAAGTAATTAAAATCTGGATATGTTTTGAAATCTCGACCTTATAAAGCTAGAAATTTTATGTTAGAAATTCCATTTGAAATTTCGAAAAAAAATGCATCGCGCAGTTAAAAATTATTTACCATAAGTTTTAGCAATTGTTTGAGTATAATGAAAATTTCAAATTTTATTACACAGCTTCTTTGGTATCTTTTAATATATTTCGTCCGCGGTAGCCGAGTGGTATAGGTATCGGAACGTGGCTTGCTTTGTCACGAGTTCGAGCCCAGTACCACTAAAGACCCGCCGTGTAGGGCAGCGATGCACGTTAAATCTGTCGAGAGCTGAAACGTCCTCCCGTTGGTGTGGTGGGGTAGTTAAGAGAGGGGGTGCCAGCTCAGGTGTCGTCCACGTCACTTGACCATGGTTCAAAATTACGTGGTCCGTCGCCAAAAGCCCTCGTGTAGCTGAACAGTGCGACGTTAATATTCAATCATTCATTTAATATATTTCGAAGATTTCATACAATTCGGTTGAAAACCGCATGCTAAGAGCAAAAATATACTAAAAAATTGATGAATATACAATTACAATAAATTCTTACATAGAGAAGCAAAACTGAGAAGCTAAAGCGTAGGAATAAAAATTTTGAGTATATCTGAAGTAGTTTTCGAAATATTTATTTTAAAGTTTAGAAAATTTGTGTGCGTTATGTTATACTTGATATCAATTAAATGGTTAAAATAATGTGTGTGTGTGTGTTAATATTAGTTATGTAATCGTTTGATGACACATTCATATACTAATAAAAATTATCATGGTCATTGATGTGAATGTCAAGAATTTTATGTAATTTTAAATTCAGACATTAAGATATTGATGTAGAAAATATAAAACGACCATCTAAAATACATGAAAAATGCAGTCTGCTATAAAATGATCTTGACAAACAAAATCCGGCATTTTCACTTACTATGGCAGAGCCGGCTTAGTCAGGGGCGATCTGGAAAAACAGAGAGAGAACCGCGGTTTTGATGGATGCCACTCTAGCTTTTAAAGCTCCCAAGACAAATTATATATATATATAAATTACAAATGCAAAAATAAATCTTGTAATTTTCCATACATTTTTATAACAACGAATTGTGGAATTGGCTTCCAATACATTGTTGTGTTTGACAATATCTAAGGTAACCAACCCTACTTTAGATAGATTTGTACTACTTTTTCGTAACCGTATTCCTTTTAAAATTAATTCCTGCAGCCGAAATACACCTTTTGTAGACTTAAAAATTTATGTTAACTATAACGGTTAATTTTAACTTACGCAACTTGTGAAATGTTCATAATTAACCATTTCCGTCTAAACAGTTTACATGAAAAAAAAAGTTTGGACTCCCTCATTCATTAGGGATTTATATAAGATTCTAACATTAAATTTTATTTTTCACCGAATAGGATTGAGTGGAAGTGTATAGTGCTTCCACACCACAGGTCTGGGGTTCTATTAACGGGCTGCGCAAGGTCGACTCTGCCTTTCATCCCCGCTACATTGGGTCGATAAATGAGTACCAAGCTTGCTTCGGGTCTTAAACACTGAAGGTCTCTCTTCAGACAGACCACCAAATCGGGACATCTGTTCATGCACCTCAGCGTCCAATGGTCACGTGTATTATGATGGGCACAGTAGTTCCTGGCCCTCATGGATTGTTGTGCTTCTGAGTTTGAGTCTTAAGTTTGAAGATTACCTCACTTTGGGGATACCCCTTAGATAAACATGTATTTCCACTCATTTGCAATTAAACATTTTTCTTTCAATTACGTTTATTTCAGAAGGAAGTTTGATTTTTCAAATGTATTTGCTTAATAACATGTATATTTGTGAATTATATTAAACATTTGATCAGTCCAAAATTACATGTTTTTAGCTCCTCTAAAAGCTTTTAGGATTTTACAACTGATCTTACAATCCATATACGTTTTATAGTAGTATATTTAAAAATGATAAGGACATTTTTACGACTGTGTGAGCTTTTATGCCTCGTTTATAAATATAAAAAATTGCATTCAGCTACAGTTTTTAAAATGTACTGAAATAAGTGGAGGACTAGGATATTTACATATTATGAATATTTTTGACTGCAGTAAGATATATTTATATTTCAGTTTCTTTACAATTTGAATAGAAGTTGTAAGCCATTTTGCGAATAGTTTGATGTTGAGTATAAACCCATAGGCTGTTTAATATTGTAAAGGGTTTTACTTTGATACCAGCACACACTAAAATAAGGTTCATTTGCAGATATATGATCAGCTTCAGTGATATATAAATTTTCAAAAATAGTCTACACGTACGAAAACATTCTTTCACAACCGCACACCACATCTCACATACTATATCTTCCCTACAGCAGGAAATATTTGTGTATACTGAAAAATTTAATACAGGATACATTTCCAAGTGTTAAATTTGTTTTTAAAATTTGGTATGAATACATTGTGGAACTGTCGGTTAACTTCACTGAACAAAATTGTTTTAAGTGTACTGTTTTGAAAGACAAGATTAATTAGGGAGAACTTTTCTCACAATAGAATTTGTAATGACTGAATTGTGTGAAAATGTAGTTATCGATGTGTGACATTTTTCCTTGTAATAAAAGAAACAGAAAGATAAGACATTTAACTTGAGTAGAAAATGGTTAGAAGTACTGTCATGCGCATTTGAAGAAGTATATCCCCCATTAAAATTAAAAATTATTGACTGAATGTGTGTTATGTCCATCACAAATGCCGATGTAGAAAAGGAATTTTTATTTAATACAAGAAGTTCGAAAAAGAGAACACTAGGAAGGAAAATTTAAATTTTTTCCGAAAAATAATCAGTTAGCATAAAAATATCTTTTATATGACTTTAATTAAAATAAATTAAAAGTATTGAAATCCTTTTTTATGCTATTTTAAATCAAAAATATAACTGAATAGAGAAAGATCGGTTTTATTTCATAAATATAATTATTGTATGTAATATTTATTGTGTTATTGTTTAAAAATGAGATAGGGCCTTTGCTCTTTTTACCTCATTACTTTTTTAAAAAACAGGAAAGTGAGCGCGTTTTCTTACTCTCATATTCAAAAATGAATACAGGATGTTTTTTTCTGGTTCAAATCGCAATACCAAAAATTTATATATATATTTTTTAATTTTTAAAAAATGACAGAAAAATAAATTTTCTTTGAAGAAAATATAATTATTTTTCAACTTCTAACATACTATTTATTTCATTTTTTCCTCTTTTTTTTTTTACCTTTCATTTCGTTTTTAATTTTACTGTGACTGAACATATAGGAGAAAGAAACACCGTATCTTTCAAAGAGGATTGATCAAGAGAGGAAGGATATCTACGCTTTCAAAGAAGATTGCCCAAGGCAACTTAACAGCTAGCTGTAAACGATTGATCTCTTGGTTCTTACTTTTCAAAGGGACCGAACTGGGTCGTAAAATTTTCCCCGTTCGACCTCCCAAGTTCTAAAAGGGGGAAAGGAAAAAAGTATGTTGCATTTTTGAAGGGAATCGCAAAATAAGAGTTAAACGCTTTCGGAATAACTTTTCAGGAGGAAGGTATCCAGTTAGAGGGTTAACAAAAAACGCGAGCTAAATTTTCTTACCCAAAACTGATACTTACTACACGAGGTCTGAGCGGGAAATGATGCCCCCCTATTCGCTTTCGGGGTAGAAAACTTAAGAAAATGCGCCAAGATAGCCGAATAAAGGGAGTTTCTTTTAAATGGGGGGATCGTTTATTACAATTTAGTACTTCTGCTTACGTCACAAGCCATGACGTATTTGAGTGTTGGAAATGTGTGAGTGTTACTATAATTCCTCCGCTTTGTTAAATAGTGCGAAAAATATTTTTTTCTGATAACGAGAATGCATCAAAAATATGAATATTTAATATTAGTTTCGGCATAACTTTGCATTAGAAATGTTGAAACAGTCTTAGAAGAATGTTTTTAAAGTAGTAAAAGATATTGAAATATTGGAGATTTGTATGTACGCAATAAACGCGCTAAAGAACAACTCTAGTACGCGTAATTCTTTTCTTTTAAAAAGAAAATTTCCAGTTTTATTTTTTAAAGAAGTTGATTTTTTTTATAAGAAGAATCCTCTTATTCAAACATAGAATAGAAAATTATAGAAATTTTTGAGAATAGTATTGAATAAATATACTCATTTTTTAAAAGTATTGATCTGTTATTCATTATTGCACATACTGTATTTTCTTTACTATAAATCTATTTTTAATATGTACTATATTTATTATGTATATATCTTATTTTTTTGAATTGTTAGTTTTATAATTTTACTGTAAAACTATTTTTCATTTCTAATATGAAAACGTTTTTGACTATTTACTTTAATTATATATTAATTTTTAGTATAAATAAGTATTCAATGTATTCAGATATACAAATAAAATTAGAATAAATAAAAAAAACATATTTTAACAGAAAATTTTATTTTATTGTAAAAATATATACATTTTTCTTGATGATTCTTTTTTACTTTTGGAGCTTTTGTGATGAAAACTGTAGCTGTAGGCTTTTGGAAGAATTTTTTATAAGATATTACATAAGAAAAAACACAATGTTTTAATCATTTGCTCTGAATTTTTGCTAAATAATTTTTTAACTTTAAAATATGTCAAATTTTATAAGGTTTATATTTGATCACACAGTTAAATATTGCAATCGTTGTCAGTTACAATTAACATAAATCAATTAATATATTGGTGGATAATTTCATTGACATTTTGTACACATGTTTCAAGTTTATAATATTTTAATCAATATTTAAGGATTAGAAATGTTATCTACGTATATTATTTTGTGAGGAGGTTAAAGATGGTAACCCATTCTCCGTACTTCCACACCACAACACATTTACAATAGGGAGTTAACAGCCAAATTCAATTGGCTGAAATGTTATAAACCCTTGTATTCAATTTTTTTTTCTAAATTTATTAAAAAATGAATATCAATGCAGTCCATTCGATAATTTTTCCAATAGAATTTTATTATTAAAATCGATGTCACTGTCCTTTTTTAATTATTCAAACTGTTTATTCCAATTTTTAGTTAATGAATTTAATTATTGACGATTAGCTAAATGTATGACTCGTGTATTGGATTCCATTGCTTCACTGCTTTTCAATAAAGATAAAAACAAATGTTTTAATTAATTAAAATGGTCGTTTTAACTCTATGCTTTCAAATTAACCCAGGCCAACCATTTTCTTTTCATTTTTCCTTGCCAAATTCATGGACACGAGAAAAACAACTCCAATCCAGAAAAAAAAGGATTTTTTCTACGTTTGGGAGAAAGATATGTCCCAATTATGGGCGCTGAGTTTACGATTCCTTCAGGAATTTCCCTTGAATCGTTCAGTTCGCAAGTTATACAATGAATGACCTTCCTGACATTGACCTCCCTCTCTCTACGGAGAAGACCATCCCCTCATCTCATGCGTTTCCTGTCTCACTTAGGAATTTCTTTTTTTTTATTTGAAGACCAATAAAATAATTCTCGTGTACCACAAGTATCACACGAGGCATACAGAAGTAAGTAAAACAAACAAAATAAGATAAATAAAATAAAAAGTAAATAACAAAACAAAAGTTATGAAATAATTAAATAAAAAAACAAAAGCTATGAAATAATTAAATAACAAAAACAAATAAGTTACAAAGACAAAATGTAAATTATACAAAATAAAAAAATTACATAACAAAACCAACACAAGGGAGTTACAAAAACAGAGAAATGAAAAATTTTAGAAAATCGAATCAATAAAGATACAAAATAATGTGAACGAAGCTTAACCTGAAACAAACTGAAAAAATTAGGAGGCCAGTTGATTTTAAGATTTCAGGTATTTTCTTTCTTTCTTAAATTTTGAACAAAAAAAGGATAAGATGTTCAACACTGCTCATCACCTACCTTGCAGTCATAAAGTTTGGAAAAGCACAGGTTACATCTGTTGAGGAACACTTAAAATTACCACGAGCAGTAAGGAATTGTATGATTTTATACAATTTGCAAACAAAGTGATCGCAAGACAGTCTTTGTGAAGTGGTCAAAAAATATTTCTTTCAGAGTGAGTTGATTGCGCGTGCAGAATGTTACAAACATAGACAACATTTTCTTTATTCTGTTTCCTGTAAAACGATTTTGGAATATTAACTGATATTTCAATCCCCCGCTTGGCTGGTAGGAAATCAGTCCTTTCACGACTTAGCCAGGAAATCAGTCCTTTCATTTTCAAAAATATCCTGTATGGGCATGAAAAAAGTAAAAAAAAAAAAAAAAAAAAATACAAGAATGTTCTTTTAAATTTCCATAAGAATATTACTGTAAATTTTGCAGAGTTTTTAAGTGCCAATGTAATTTTTAACTGCGGTCAAATAACGAAGATGCCAGCTGATTTTGTACCCTACTCTTCAAACTTCCACACCACGCCAACGTGAGTACTTCCACCTCCCACAGATTTAGTGTGCCTCAGTCATTCTACACGATGGTTCTTCAGTGGTACTAGGATTCCTAGTTCTGACAGAAACAACGGTGGCCACAAGCTCTTGATCATTATAACTTGAAATCGTTTTGTTTGCATTTTATAGAAGTTTTCTCAGATGTTTTCTTTCTCATCTTTTCCCCAGAAATTTATTCTCCTCACTCACAGCCAAAACGTACTTAGATAATGTTTCCTCAATGTTATTTCTATTCATTTTCTCAAATATTATTTCCTTCTCTTATTTGAGGATAAAGGTAAAAAAGTTTGTACATGTTACATTTTTTACTTATTTTTTCAGTAAAAAAATTGTGCTGAATAGGGAAATCAAGAATTTTTCTAAAAAACTTTTCAGTAAAGAAGATAATTTAGATGAAGTTACACCATTCCTTTCTTTATTTTTATTAATTTTTCTTATCGTTTAAATTGTTAAAAAGGAATTTCGATGCAATTGCATACTGATACATATCACAGCAAATTGTTCTGATCAGTTACCGCAATTATTAAAATTTATCTATCAATATGCAAGGATAATTAAATTAGATCTAAAATAAAATCCTCTATATTTACCATTTAACTTTTATTTTCCGTAGCATCTTCGAGTCTTAAATTAAACTCCCGATTATTTCTCAGAAAAGATATTTTAAACATAACACTTTTAATCCCAGCTCATTAAATCTAATTGTCTCCATATGTACGCTGCCACCCTCCACTTTCAAATCAAAAACACAAACTAAAAAGAGTTATTTAAAAGTTCTAGACATAAAAAGTTCTTCAGCCCAATTAAAATCTTCATTTGGCTTCCGTTTTCTCTCTGCGAAAGATGTGTCGATTGCTCGCTGAATAAAACTGTTTTTTTCTAAAGCTTGATGTTGAAACATTACATATATAAAGGAGAGAGTGATTCACTCATCACACGATATCTCCTGAATTTTTAGACCTAAAGACTTGACATTTTGCAGGAATATTTATTTTGTTTAGTGATCCACTAAAAATGGGTTTTGCGGAATTCCACTTTGGAGCAGAGCAGCCTTCTCTTTAAAGGGGCCCGGGAGGAAGAAACCACTTGGGGCCCTCTAGTTTTTTTTTAATTCAAAAAATATCAGTAGGAACACATAAACGAACTCGTGGTCGGAAGGTAGCGAGTTCGAGTCCTGTTGCCACTGAAGACCCGCCGTATAAATGGGTTCGAGGTTCAGTGTCCACATTTTGGTGTGGTGTGGTAGGAATGGGGTCGCAAGCTCAGGTGTCATCTTCGTCACTTGACCTTTTTTCGAAAATGAAATTTATCAAACATAAGTCGCACTCAAACTTAACGAACGAAAACTACAACATCAATTACGATGTCCAAATACACGCATTGTGACCGACTTGCAAAAACTAAGTGAAAGAATTAAGAAACAAAAATCTTGCTAACTAAAGAAATTAAACATTATTTGATCATTGTATCTTTTTTATTATATTATTATGTTTGTATGCATGAAAACTAAGAAAAACAATAATAATAATTCATTCCGTTTTAAAATTTCACTTCAATAAATGTATGTAATGGGTCCAAATCTAATATACAGATATATATTTTTTTTATATGCGGCCCTCGGGACTATGTTTTTTGCGCTATGAAGAGCTTGCGTGAGGGTCTGGTAGCTCGCAAGGTCACAATGGACATTCCTTCCAACCCTCAATATCCGGTGTCAGTTATCCAAAAGGTGATCGGGTAATAAGAGATTTTTAAAGATGCAGAGCAACAAGAGGGATTTTCATTTGGAACAGGTGAAATGTTTTTAGCTATTAAGTTTTTCCTGTTAATGACACAATACGCAAGAAGCATATTTGGATTATCTTTCATCAATTTTAAGCAACCATTTGTCTTTCCCATCATAATAGGCGCCCCAACTGCAGCACAAGATGTTATATTTTTCATGGATATATTATTGGCATCCTAAGAACATTTTTAGTTTGTTATAAATATCTTTGGAGGTAGTAGTACTTTCAAAAATGATTTACTGAACATTTTTTTCAGCAAAATGACCTTTATCAATATATAGTAGCACGCTCTCAATCGGGGGTGTCAGTTAACTGGTTAAAATACCCAAATGCAAAAAGAAAAAAGAACTCGCTTCATACGATGCTTTTAAAAAAAGAATAGTTACCAAATCAATTTACTAAACATTCGTAAACATTCATTAATATTTATTCAATTTAGGTCTTTTTTTTAAAAAAAAACAATATTTTTTTTACAGACACTTATTTTGAATTAATACCAACGATTAATAATGAACGGCAAAACACTGCTGAAACTCAGTAGCGTAACGAAGTCTGTAAGGCACCCCCTCCTTCGCAAAGTCAGGTTATTGTACGCTTAGTACTTTTATACTATTAATCACTGTACAAATTCGTACTGTTTCTTATTTCGTATACTCGTTGAAGATTCTTAATTAAAACTGCAGATCTTTTAAAATGAAATGAATGGTTAAAAAAAATGAAGTTCTGAACTAATGATCCTCACTTTAAGACAAGAGGAGACTATAGTAGAGAAGCAGCAAAAATAGAAGTAGATAAATTATGTTAGTATAACTTGATATAATTACTCTTAGCACCTATTCACACTTAAAAAATTCATTTTTAATATATTTATCCTTTAAATTTTAATAAATCAATAGGCTACGGTAGCCTAGTGGTCAAATTAATGGACTCGTAACTGGCGTATCACGAGTTCAAGTCTAGTACCGCTGAAGACCCGCCGTACAGGAGCTGCCGATGCACGATAAATGTGTTGAGGCTCCAATGCCTTCCCGTTGGTGTGGTGTGGAAGTCAGGTGATGGAGTGTCAGCCCAGGTATCGTCTTCGTCACTTGACCATGGTTCAAAATTACGTGGTCTGTCACCAAAAACCCTGGTGTAGCAGAATAGTGCGGTATAATAAACTGATAGTTCACTGATAATAATAAATCACCCCCCAACTGGATTTAATTATATTTAACAATCACACAGAATTTATTCTGACGTTATACACTGCTGTTTGATCTGATCAACTTCTTAAGATTTATTTAAAATAATGTTTGTGTTCATTGTATTCAAAAACACAGTCACCCCGTTTTCAGTGAAATTAAGCTTTATTTAATTTATAAGTGTCATTTTCATATAAATTGTCATGTGATTAAAAAGGAATTCAAATACCTAAACTTTTTCTTGTACGGAATATTTATACCAAGAAAAGCAAGATTTAATTGCGAATCGTTAATTTTGGTTTAATACAGCTAGTTAAAAGGTAAATCTTTCTTTATACTGTATATAATCACATAATTAATACACATATGTCGCAGGGAAATGATCAAATTAGGCCTTTCATCAAATCCCTAAGGAAGATGATCACAATTCACGCAAGATATTAAAATAAGAACTCTCTGTAAGGTGATTTCCCAAAGGAAATAAGTGATTTTATCAAATCCCTAACCTGTTTCAGTGAAATGATGAAATAATATTGTCAAGAGTTTAAAAGTGTTTATTTAACAAATAAGGTGTATTATTAAAAGCAGAGTAATTAATACAACAACAATAATTGAATTACAAATTATTTATTCAAAATTAATTAACAAAATAATTAGATAATAAAGCTGGTATTTTTTTAAAAAAATATATTTGTAATAGAATTTCAAACCTTTTTTTCATTAAGATTATGCATTAATGTAGTACTTCAGAAACATCCTGCTTCATTTGCAACAACTTTTTTTTAGTTATTATTTTCCTTTTTAAAACAGCTTTATTTATTTTTTTTATCAAAAAGCTTATTTTTTTATGTATAAAGAGGGCATGGTCGAATTCCCTAATTTGTTTATATTTTTCAACTGAAGTTTTATACAAAGTTTCTTATTTTCAGTTTCTATATCAATCGAAAAATAATAATGCCAAGAATATAACTAAATGATATTTTGGTCATTTTGATTTGGTGCGTCACGTCAGAAGCCCCACGCTGTCTGGTTGATTGATTGATCGAATATTAACGTCGCACTGTTCATTTACACGAGGGCTTTTGGCGACGGACCACGTAATTTTGAACCATGGTCAAGTGACGTGGACGACACCTGAGCTGGCACCCCCCTCTCCTAACTACCACACCACACCAACGGGAGGACGTTTCAGCTCTCGACAGATTTAACGTGCATCGCTGCCCTACACGGCGGGTCTTTAGTGGTACAGGATTCGAACCCGTGACAAAGCAAGCCACGGTCCGATACCTATACCACTCGGCTACCGCGTCCCCCACGCTGTCTGGAGAGGAGACAGTGTAATACTAAACAGTGTGCTTGTTACAAAAATAATAAGCAGTTCAATCCAAAGTGTCATCATGGCAATCCTTGCCCTAATCTAGATATCTATCTAGATATATATTATAAATGCGAAAGTTTGTGAGGATGTTTGGAAGTCTTTCACGCAAAAACAACTGAATGGATTTTAATGAAACTTTACAGTAATATAGCTTATCAGAATAACACATAGGCTATAATTTATTAAGATATTGAGTGAAGTGTCCAAAATAAAACGATATTTGTCAAGTAAGGAAAAAATTCTGGCATCTGCAAGCAATTCTGGCGTGCGCTACAAAAAAGCCCACGACAGCATTTATCTCTTTTTTTTTTGTTTGTGAAGAAACCCTTTTTGTTTTGGCTACGCAAGGTGCTCGCTTGTAATTAATTCCTATGATCAGCATAAAATCTCTAAATTTTTTTATTTCAGAATAAAACTAAGTTTTGAAGGGAGAGGTTGTTATAAATCTCTCTTTATTTGAATGGGGGGGTTTTATGATTTTATTATGCACATTTGGTAGTAAGAAATTGATCTTTTTTCAAAATAAATGCTTTTATCGGTTCTGGTACTTAAAGTAAATAAACTTTCTCTTTCACACTACATCATTTGCACAAATTTTCAAAATTTGTTTGTGGTTAGTAGTTAATTATAATGCTATAATTTTAATTGAATAGGCAGATATTGCATTTTTAAGTATAAAAATAGTTATAACTACTGGACTGTATTTTTTAGAGTGAGTGAGTGAATATTAACGCCACACTGTTCAGCTACACGAAGGCTTTTGGCAACGGACCATGTAATTTTGAACCATGGTCAACTGACGTGGAAGACACCTGAGCTGGCACCCCCTTCTCCTAACTATCACACCAACTTAGAAGGAATATTCTACCAATACTTAGCAGGAATATTCTTTGAAATCCACTCTTCCAAGATATATGGCAGCACGGGTTCTATGATGAGTATTTTAGCGGGAAAGGCGAATAGTTTTGTAGCAGATATTGCATTTTCAGCGGATTGCAACGATTATTATTTTTGTCCCGAAAAAATAGTTTACGTCAAAATTTAAGTATCTTATGTTTTTGTATGTTAATGAAGACCTTAGACAACGATTTGGCTATTTATTTTCAGTGAACGGTGCATATAATTAATTTTACAGTGGAATATCTTTAATTAATTTATTAGCTCCAACGGATTAAATTTCCCAAAGTGGAGTATTTTATTTATGTATATCCCTTAATCTTCCATAAAGTGATCCAAAAAAAATTTTGTATGAAAAAAACTGCAGTAAATCATAATGCGGTGTATAAAGTATTAACGTATTTGAAAGGTATTTTGAAAAATCGACCCTCAAGAGAGTTACGGGGAGTTATAAATTTAGAAAAAAAAATCCTTTTTATCAGCTATTAGATCTACATACTTAAAATTTAACAAAGGTGTTTTTTTTTTTTTTTTCTTTTTTTTTTTTTTTTTTTTTTGTTTAGCTAAGATATGCAAAAAGCTTTTTTTATTTAATTTGCAATTCACGTAAAATTAACTCATTAAAAACTTCTTTATCCTTCGATCTGTGTTGTTTAATTTTTCAGCTCACCCGTGCGAAGAACGGGTATACCAGCTAGTAAATAATGAAAAGTAAAATAAATGTATCTCATAAAATTTAAATCAATATTTTCTTACATTTTTGTTTTAAAAAGTTTACACTATGTTTGTACGAAGCAACAGTTTTTCTTCCCAGCATGTATTTTTGCCGATTATAATTAATTTAATCTATTTTTGCAACATATTCTTTTTTCCCCTTTTCTGTTTAACTAGTAGAAATATCAGCAATATAATACAGTCGTACCTGTTTTTGTACGGTCTTTTTTTATGCGATTTCCTTTTTGTGCGAAATTTTTTTTTATGCGGTGTATGAGCTTCAATGGCTTCGGGAGCACTATAATGTTTTCTATCTATTTGCTAGTAGCATAAAGGAGAATATTAGGACCCCCCCCCCCCTTAAAATAAGGTTTTGCCTTTAATATTTTATAAATTAGGTAAATACGTATTTAGCGGAAGTCAGGCCTTGGGCCCCTAGAGTCCTGCCCCTCCCCGTGATGCGGGGGTGTACGTTACGCCACTGAAATGTAGACACTTCAAGACGCTCTGTTCATTTGTTATAAACAGTCTCCCGACAATGCGCATTCAGTTGCTTTCTCTCAATGCTCCAGCTTACATTCTTAGCTTACATTTCAGATAATAAGATGCGGTCCCACACATTTGAGATGTCACACACTCAACAATTAAAATGCGTGATCAGAGGGTTACCCACCGATTTTGATCATACAGAATTGATGCAGGAACTCCGTGGTTTTGGTTTCGATCCCAACCACATCTCCTTGTTGAAAAACAAGAAGACAAATACAAACATGCCACTTTTTCTGGTAACCCTTCCTAAAAACCCTGATAATCAGGGAATTTTCAATATCACAAACATAGGATTTTTTAGAGTTCATGCTGAACCTCTAAACAAATCAAACATGCCTCCTCAGTGCTATAGATGCCAGGAGTTCTATCATCACTCTAGGTTTTGCAATCGTGCAGCTAGATGCTTGAAATGTTCAGGAGGCCATCTCACCTCCGATTGCAAAAAGCCAAACAAAGCCCCAGCTAAATGTGCAAACTGCAGTGGACCGCACCCTGCAAATTTCTCAGGATGCCCCAAAAACCCTAAAAACAACACAAACAACAATAAGAAAAAACAACCAATGAAAAACGTCTGGCAGGAGAAACCAGGAGCGCGCGTTCAGAACTCCACACCTCCTCAACAACTGTACTCTGCTGCAGTTAAGAAAAACACGAATCACGACTTTGATGTTTCTCAAATCATGTCACAAATGTCACAAATGATGACACAGTGGGGACAAATGCTGTCCATCATTCAATCTAAAATTTAAAATTAACATTCAATAATAACGCGAACAGTAACTCTCTCAGGTTTTTTAGCTGGAATGCTAACGGCTTAAAATGATGCATAGATGAATTTAAAGACACTATCATTGACTACAACCCCGACGTAATCGGGATACAAGAAACACACCTTCGTCCTGCGGACCGAGTTAGCATTCCAAACTACACTTGTCACAGAAGTTATCGTACAACACACCGTGGGGGAGGCACTGCCATCTTCGTTAAAAATTCCATTAGGCATCACGCCATCGTCAATACTTCAAACACATTTGAAAATACATCGGTTATTCTACAAGTAGGAAACAACACTAAAATCACGGTGGCGTGTATTTACAGACCTCCACACGGCTCCATTAATACTATTGAACTGGACGCAATTCTCAATCATAGCAACAAAGCCTTTCTTTTCGGTGATTTTAATGCGAAACACTCGAGCTGGAACCCAGGCAGGTCTAACACAAATGGTAATATTTTATGCAATTGGGCCGTCGGGTCCGCATTGGATATTATCGCCCCTGACACTCCAACTCATTTCAACGCCTGGCACACTAACAACATTCTTGACATCGGCTTTGCAGCTAACTTGGCTCACACTGATGTTTTCACTATAAATGCCCTTAGCAGTGATCACAATCCAGTGATTTTTGATTTCATAACAAATAACATCTTACCACCGATTCTTAGAACTCTTAAATCTACAAACTGGATTAAGTTTCAAGAGATTATTTATCACAACATTCCGGGAAATCCCCAAATAGACAATTTGGATACGGCCGTTCAAAATTTCACCGACGTAATTACGAATGCGATCTCTGCTTCCACGTCCACTAGGGTAATTAACAAACCTCACCTCCGCCTTCCTGAAAACATACGAGAGCTTATCAGAGCAAAAAATAGATTCAGAAAACTCTGGAACAACACCAGATATCATCCATACAAACGCGAAGTTAACGCTCTCATTAGACAGATCAGGAAAGAAATCGAAGCACATAAAAACAGGACCTGGAAAGATCTTCTTTTAACTTTAAACCCTCAGGATAATTCCTTGTACAATTTACATAGGAAAATCACTAAAAGAGCAACGGTCATTCCCCCTCTCCATGGTCCAGGAGGAATGGCTTATTCTGATTTCGAAAAAGCGGAGGCTTTCAAAGACACACTTGAAGTCACTTTTCAGGAAAATGTTGAACCCTACTGTGACGACAAGATCGAAGAAGTCGAAAATGTAGTTTGTAACTACTTCGACAACTTCACAACACTCACACCTCCCCTCACTTCCCCTAATGAAGTCCGAGGCATTATTAAAAGATTGCAGAACCACAAAGCTGCGGGTCCCGACCATATTCCAAATATTGCACTTAAATATTTAACTTTAAATGCTATTACACACTTAACAAAAATCTACAATCAATGCCTCATTAAAAATCACTTTCCGACACAGTGGAAGCAAGCAAACGTAGTTATGTTGCCAAAGCCAAATCAGGACCATAAATTTAGTCAAAATTATAGGCCGATCTCTTTATTAAGTACCACTGCTAAGGTTTTCGAAAGAATAATCTTAAAAAGAATTCAAACGCACTGCAAAGCCATAGATTGCATTCCCCCGGAACAATGCGGGTTCCGGGAGGGCCATTCAACGCTACACCAACTTATACGAGTTACGAATATTATAAACGAAGGATTCGCTAACAAATTCTACACTGTCGGTGTTTTCTTAGATGTTAAGAGAGCATTCGACAAGATGTGGCATGATGGCCTCACATACAAACTTATCAAACTCAAATTCCCTGGATATTTAATTAAAATTGTTCACAATTATTTACACAACAGGACCTTTAGGGTCCGTGTAAATAACACATTTTCTACTAATGGACTTATTCAAAGTGGAACCCCCAGGGTAGTTCCCTGTCCCCCAGTTTATACAACATTTACACACACGACTTCCCAGAACACCCCACCGTCAGTACTTGCCTGTTCGCGGATGATTCCGCCATGCTTACGCAAGGTACCCAGCTCAAATACACACTTAAAAACATGCAAAACTTCATTGACAAGTTACAAGATTGGCTCACACAATGGAGAATTGCAATTAATGTTGACAAGTCTCAAGCAATTATATTCAGAAAATGGGGAGTTATTGATTCCCCTTTTCAACTCACTCTTTTTGAAGACAACATACAGTGGGTCTCGGTAGTTCGTTACTTGGGTCTACACATGGATAGCCGCTTAACTTACAAAAAACATATCGACTATCTCTCAGATAAATTCTGGGGGAGAATTCATTTAGCTATCTCCCTTGTAGGGAGGAATTCTCCACTATCCCTTGAAAACAAAGTCATTCTATACAAGCAAGTTCTGCGCCCAATTATAACATACGCTTCTCCTGTTTGGGGAGCAGCGGCTGCCACCCACATGAAAAAAATCCAAGTTATCCAAAACAAAATACTCCGACTCATCACTAACGCGCCTTGGTACGTTAGAAATGATGTTATTCACTACGACCTACAGATGGAGCCGAGAGATTTCTAGTTACATCACTAAGTTAGCTAGGAATGTTTTCAGATCTATTGAAAATCACGACAATCCAATAATTCGTGCACAAACAATGTTCACTTATCCACATCCTAAATTGAAATATGCCTATGCCACAGCAAAATGGCAGCTACCGCTCAAACCGCCGTAACTCAACAAATACACATTAATTTCAAACATCTACAACATCAAATGCTCTACTGCAAATCGAAACAGGGTCAGTTCTGGCTGTCACCTCCCCCTCCATGTACATCTTTTGGCGATGGATTTCCTTCCTGGTCCTTCCCTTCATTCATGCCACTACGTCACCAACCTGTTTCTGGGTGTTAACCCAGCTCGTTCGGTTGGCGTAGTAGGCATCTCGTTCATTCCCCCTCCTTTTGAGGGGTTGTTGATTTTTTATTTTTTCATCATGGATTTCCTTTTCTTCTCATACTAGGTATAAACGCCTTCGGCGTTGGCACCTGAAAATTCTAATTTCCGTTCTCAATGCTCCAGTAGCCCGCGCTTGATTGAAGACGAAACTTTCAATGACAGTGACATTATCAATAATTTGATAAATTATGAAGACGCGGACATGAAGCCAAATTCTTTGAGAGTGGATAAAAATGTGCAGGGATCCAGCTTTTCAACAAATTGGAAAAGCATTTTTTCTTAAGCTAGATTCCAGTTAAGAAAGGAGTATAAAATTCCAAAAAGGGCTTCAATCATCTATAGCTGGTTATCACGACATTTACAAACAATTGATTACATGTATTTCGTCACAAAAAACTTATTTCTTACTTTATGTTGCCAAAAAATAAATCAATTGAAATTGCACCTTCAAGTGACGAAAGCGATTTTGAACTTAGTCATTACGGGACTTTGGATTACGATGAGTAGCGATGAATTATGTATGTGCATTTTAAAGACTTATCCGTATATACAATGAGACACTATATGTTTTAAAAATGGTTCCATGTGTAACATTTAATTATTTATTTTGCTATGGAAGTACTCTTACATAAATTTCGTAAATAATTGGCATATTTTATAAATGCGACTTTTTTTATGCGGTTCCTATCCACCGCATAAAAAAAGTTTTTTGTAGTATTTCCACGAATTAGTTTGTTATATGTAAGAATTTATGAAATTTGTGAATATTTTTTTTGCGCAATTTTTTTATGCGGTCCCTATCTATCGCACAAAAACAGCTTAAACTGTAAATTATATCATCTCTACTTTCTCTAATTATTTATCAATTAGTCTTCCGCAAAAGAGATAAAATGTATTTCTCGAGAGATTTTAGCTATTTATGATCAATTAATTTATAAAACATCTTTGAAATTGCTTATTTTTCACTTTAATGGTCTATCCTTAGCTATTTCATGGAATAAATAGGTAAAGTATGAAATTGTTCATCTATTATTTACTTTAACTGACATGTCTAGTTATTCTATGAAAAAAAAACTGAATTAAACATTCTTTAACGGTAACATATATTTCATATATTGAGTTCATCATATTACTGAAATTTTATTTTAGATAAGCGTTTTAAAGGTTTTACTTTAAGAAGGATTTTTTTTAAAGGCTCGAGAGAATAAAAATATTAAGGATTTAAATAGGAATATTTGATTTTTAAATGTAAACTTGTCCTAATTGGGGTGAAAACTAAAGAGAAAGATTAAGCACATTTAATTCTAATGTTATCCTTTTTTCAGAATCGGCTATAATCTGAATAAATCTAAATTCGGTGCTGATTAAAAAACATTCATTTTTATTTTACCAATAGACATAAGAAATTGCATTCTCACATTCTAGAATTTCCTAGTTCATGTAATATTCAGCCTTTAACTGTAATAAAATGTTTTTAAAATCATTTTCCAAGTTTTGGATATTTATATATAGTATTTTTAAATATTTATTAACTTTTTTATCGGAAAATACCTAATAAATTAGAACACTTAGAATTTAATATATCATCATTATCTTTAAGCAGGGGAAAAAAAACCTTTTATTTTTTACACTGACACTTAAATTACGTCAATTATAATTTTGGCTATAATTGTTGTTAGAAGTGTGATTAAAATATGGAAAAATAAAGTATGAAAAAGTCTTCAATTTTTTTTTTCATTGTTAAGAATTTTTACATCTTTTATAGCTTTTTTAGAGAAAAATATTATTCAATTATTTTACACAGATATAAATATAAAAGTGCTTTACTAAATGAAACAAATGCTTTAATTCATTTAAGTTGATACAGCACTAAAAGAAAACCAAATAGAATTTTAAAAAATGTAGAAATTTCAAAAGTGAATTAGCATACACTGAAAACGTACAAAAATAAAAATGCATTTTCAAATGTAAAAATATAATAAATGTATAAAAATAAAAGTTAAGATTTTCCAGTTTTTTTTTTAAATGTGTTAGTTTGTTCTGAAAGATGCTGAAAATTTGATGTTATAACTTGAGATAAATCTATTTATATTCTTTACAATCACTCCTTTTTGAGAACCTTGTTGTTTCCCTGTTTTGGTTGTTAAAAATTCAGGATTTATTTTCCACAAAATTTCTTTTAAAAAGAACAGAATAGTTATTTTTTTTCAAAATCTAGGAGTTAAAAATGAAAAAAGTAATGGAAAAAAAACATGGGTAGTAAAATAATATATATATTGTACTGTAATTTTTATTCACATCCAAATTGTATCTCTTACTGGTCAATTATAATTTAAAAGAACCACAGTAAAAAATAATCTTTTGTATAATAAATCAACTCTAGAAGTGGTGTGATCTGATTTAGAAAACGCCCTCCCCCTCCCGCCCTTCCTAAGGAGTTCAATGTATTACTACGCGTAATTTTCCCGCGTAATAATCTTGCATACGGTTGATAGAATCCTGTCCTCTCAAGAATGGCGATCGACCCTTGGCTAGAAAAGAGGATTTGGCGTTCGTAATCTTCCCCATCTTTTTCGAAATAGTTCTCCATTTTACCTGAAGGAAGCGCTGTAAGCGACATTCTGTGATTGGTCCAAAATTGTATGGAACGGGTTACCAGACAATATCATTTATCGCGCTTGTTTGGCGCATTTTTTAGTTCAATTCTAGAGTGGGCGATAGTAAAGCTGTTCCGAAAAAGTGCTTAATGTTAAAAAGAAAACAGTTCTTACAAATAAACTTCGTATAAGGTTCTCTTAGTAGAAATTCGCTTTCCGAACGGCATTTTATAATCTAGAATGGATAAAAGAGTAAGAATGTAAATACATACAGCATAAGTCACGCTAACAAATTCAACATTTTCAGTAGGATGAAAATTTTTTACTTCGTCAGGAATAATAACGGCATCTCAAAGAGATCCGTGTAGTCGACCCGGGAAGAGTGCTGCATATTGAGTGGTGTAGTCGAAAGAAAAAGTGTGTTGATATCACAAACACTGCCAAAACACTCCCTGTTTTCTAAAATTCTACTAGCGTCTCGAATACTAAACGGCTGCCAATGGGACTTTTTACTGCGCATGCGCTTGGAGGAGTATATTCTCAACAGCAGGAGACATGGGTTTCTGCCAGCTGTGTTGGATTTGAAATCATACTGTGTTGTGTAATATGAATAAAACCCGCGTTGGTTTGAATGAACTTGTTTTACTTGAAAAGAACTTGATGTGTATCCAGAAGAAATGTCGTGTTATAAGAAGAAATGTCGTGTTATAAGTTGAAAAGCTGTATTGTTTTAAAAAGAATTCGTTTCTGCGTAACAAAATTTGTACTTTATTTTGAAGAAATAGGGAAAAATAATAGTTCATCGGCATGTGACATTCGTTAAAAAATTCTAACAGTGAATTAGTTTTTTCTTTATCTTAAAATAATCTTCAAAAAAATACTGGATGTACGATTATTTTAAGTATCTAATATTTTTAAAGAATTTTAATTTTCTAGAAATTGAATGAAAATTGACTTCTCTACCAATTTTTGTCCTATGATTCAAAAATGTATGTTTGAACTTTTAAAAAAAAAAGTCTTAGAAAACATTTTACTGCTTGGGAATGAAATTTCATTTCATCGAACGCATAACGACACAATAAAAATGACTTAATATTATTTTATTGATTTTAACAAAGGGCAAAAGTCAATCATTTACAGTCACTCAAATACCTACTGATATGAGGTTTAGCTGGGATACATACATCTAGAGCATTTAGCCCGCTAGGGCTTTGATCTCTTATCTGGTGAATTTGAATAAAACGTGATAACTTGATTACATTGCCCTTTTTATTTTAGAAGTTTAAGAAATTAAAAGATATGATAAAAAAGAAGTTAAAAAAGTTAAAGTTAAGAGTAAAAAAGATTTCATAAATTTTTTAAGTTTAAATATCTGAATAAATAGTTAAATAATTACTTTTACTGTATTGAGAAAATGCATTTGGGTGAGATTCCTTCGGCCAATGGGGGCCTCAGGATGGCTGATCGCCTGTCCAATGGGGAGGCAGCTTTTCATGTTTGCGTTGGGTGTGAGACTTGAGTATGATTGCTCTCTCCCGCGTTGCGAGAGGGAACTTCCTGATTGGTCGTTGTGATAATGTAGTGACTTCGGTCCCGGTGATGGTACCGTCGCCGTGTACGGGATCGGAGGCTTCCAGAGTCCGTACTGGACAATGGGGCTCTCCGATTGTTAGTTGGGTTTCGTGGTGTTTGACTGTGAATTTTTGTGTTCATGTAATATGTGAAATGATTGGGGGGTATTGAAGTTAAAGAATTTTTAGAAAAGTGGTGTTTTTAATAAAAAGATGGGAATTTTGGGCGTTAATCAAAATAATTAATTAATTAGTATGTTTCTGGGTCTGTGTGTGAGTCTCGTTGGAGTGTATTTCTCGATCTTTTGGATCGAGATATTGTCTGATTGATCTATTTTTGTGAAGAACTTTTTTGCTACTTTTTTCATGAAATTTTTAATTGTTTTGAAATTAATGGCTTTCCTAAGAGCAGCGTTTCTCATGTACCATTCGGCACGTAGAATCTGTCTCAGGGTTTTGTTTTGTAAAACTTCGAGTTTTTGTATGTGTGTTTTAGCTGCGAAACTCCACACTGGAGAGGCATAGGTTATGATTGGTCTTAGAAGTAGAGAATATATAAATAAGCAACTTATTTGATCTACTTAGTTTAGATCTTTTGCTAATTAGGTGGGATAACGTGTGAGCTTTCTTGATGAAGTTCTCACGTATGCGTGTAATATGTTGTTTAAAAGTGAGTTTATTATCTAACGTAACACCAAGATATTTGGTGTTCTGAAACCAAGGGATTTTTTCATTGTGTAAGAAAATGTCTGGGTATGTTAGGCGTGTTTTTCTAGTGAAGAAGACTGCTTCCGTTTTTGCCACATTTAGGGCAATTTTCCATTTAGAGAACCAGTCCTCTAAAACTAGAAGGTGTCTGTTGATTGCTCTGGCCACGAGTTTGGGTTCAGTGTGGGATGCCAAAATTGCTGTGTCGTCTGCGAACATGCATAAAGTTGTGTTGTCGTGAGTCAGAATGTCGTTCACGTAGATGTTAAATAAGAGAGGGGAAATCAATGTTCCCTGCGCCACGCCCGCTTCCGTGGGTCTGTGGCTTGAGTAAGTATCATTGATTCTGACAGAAAAATTTCTGTCAGCTAGATACGAAGATATTAGTTTGATTAGTGGAGATGGGAAATCATATTTAATTAATTTAAAAATGAGACCTTCTCACCAGACGCGGTCGAAGGCATTTTGAATATCGAGGAAAACCGCACCAGTCGATTTTTTATTTTTGAGTCCTGACTATCGTTTCCACAACTCTTAAGAATTGGTGGGTGGTCGATAAGTCAGGTCGGAATCCATGTTGTTCCGGGATTAGGATGTTATTTGCTTCCACATGGTGGTACAATCTATTTAGTATGATTTTCTCGGCTACTTTGCCGAGAATGGAGAGGAGTGCGATCGGGCGGAAACTTTCCGCCCGCGTCGGGTCCTTTCCTGGTTTCAGAATTGGAATGACTGTTGCGGTTTTCCATGCGATCGGGAAGTAACCAATTTTAATTATGTTATGAATAATATTTGTTAGTTCGAAGATGGGAACTAATGGGAGATGCTTTAGCATGCGGTGAGTAATGCGGTCAATAACCGCTGCTTTATTAGTCTTTACTTTATCGATATGCTTGATAATTTCACTTGGTAGTGGGGGTGGGGTGGGGGGTATATTAGTAAAGTTATTTTCGTTATTCAGATAGGTGTGAACGACATGTGTTATTGCCCTATCCGTGTCATTTGAGATATTATTTAATTTAAATTGGTCTTGGAGTGAGTCAGCTATGA
The DNA here is from genome assembly GCA_019973935.1 of Trichonephila clavipes. Taxonomy (NCBI): domain Eukaryota; kingdom Metazoa; phylum Arthropoda; class Arachnida; order Araneae; family Nephilidae; genus Trichonephila; species Trichonephila clavipes. Next base: position 32,013 of record BMAU01000560.1, on the reverse strand, counting down.
TCTCACTTTTGTTTGCGTCACTATATGCAATTTTGGCAGGGCCTTTAAGGGCCGGTATTGGGGGAGCCTTTTTCCTGGAATCTCGGGTGGATTTCCAAAGAGAGCCGTCCTCGGCTTCCAAGCAAGCAAGAGACTCGTCCCATTGTCTTTGTTCGTATTTTGTGATGATTTTCTTAATTTGCTTTTGCAATCTATTTAATATATTCTTATCGGTAGGGCTTCTCGTGTAGTGCCAGGTTTTCCTGGCCCTATTTCTTTCTTTGAAGAGTTGTTTGAGATCCCTGCCTGATATAAAAGGTGTCATTGTGTTTCAGTGGTTTGGATGCATTTGTGTATGCGTGGTGAAGTCGGTCAGTAAAGGGGCGATCTGCTCGTCAATGTCTTCTGGCGTGTTTGCATCTGGAAGTGTAAAGTTATCTGGAACATTTAAGTTTTGTGTGAATTTCCCCCAATTTGTTTTCATGTGCGTGTATCTTTTATTCGGGGGAGGAAAGAAATGTGTTGTTGTAGTGAATTCGAACGTGACTGGATTGTGATCGGAGCTTAGCTCCGATCTGGACGTGACAGTGCACGGCCAATCAACGTTCGTTGTGATGGCGAGGTCGAGAGTGGAGGCGGAGTTATGTCCGTACCTCGTAGGAGTGGGTGGGGCTAGGATGCGGTATCCCGATTTTTGAATGTGAATATTTAATGTGATTCCCCCTCTTCTCGTATCAACATCGCATCCCTAGGAGCTATGCTTAGCATTAAAATCTCCCATGATGATCGTAGAGGGAAAACCTTGATTCATTAATATGTCTATGTTTTGGTTGAGGTTATTTATATTTAATTGTGGTGGGTTATAAAGTGAAATTAATAGTGTTTGTTCACACCTCTTTCTGGGGTGAGAGCGACCATGGTTGCTTCTACCCCGTTCAGATTAGGTGTTGGAATGTGTGTATGTTTCATGGATTTTTTAATCATAATTGCAGTACCGCCGCCCGTCCTGGCCGTGTATGCATTGTGTGTGTTGTATGATTTCTATCATTACGATAGATTTTGTAGTTTGCCAGAGTAATTGTGTGGCTTGGTCTCAGCCATGTTTCCTGTAGGGAAATAACGTCCGGTTTATACTTATTTACAAAATCTCGCAGCTCCCACATGCGAGATCGAAGACCGTTTGCATTCCAGGTCACCATCAAGAGTCTTTGTAAAGTGTTCATTTTTGGGCCTTATTAAAGGAGCGCGCGACGCCCGTAAGAAAGATATTTAACTTATTAATGTCGTTCGTTTCCTTCGACATATCTTCGAGTGCCTGAAATATATCAGGGAATTTAGCTGTGATATTTTGTAGTTCTGCAATGTACATTGCGAAACTTCCAAAATTTACACCCGAATCCTTGGTTGGGGAAGCCCCTTCACTTTGGGTGGTAAGGCGGGGTGACTCTTGATTTTTTGAAGCAGTAATCTCCCCCGGTGTCGCCATCTGTTGGTTTACTTTCCCACTACAGACATTCGCGAAGCAAACATTCGCTTCGACTGGTCTAGTAGCGGGAATGATCTTATTTGCGGTATTTTTATTTTTGTTGTTGTTATTTTGGGTCGATTCGTCCTTTTTTGGCTTAATTTTTGGGAAGGCCGTGCAGCTTCTTAGCGAAGCTACATGTCCTTCCTGGTTGCAATTAATACAACGCGGTTTTTCTACACTCTGTCGCAAAAAAATATATGCACCCAGAAGAAATCAAGCTACAATCACGAAACTCGGCAAGAATGTAGTCTGGTAAGAGATATGCAAATGATTAAAATTTCGAAGCCAATGAGACAAGGCTAAGTGTGCTATGCGCATATTAGTTGCGCAACTGGGAGAGTTTAAAAGCATGAGTACGAGCGCCGTACGGCTATCCAAACGAATCTGATGACTTTGATAGACGATATTGAGACTTAGGATGCCTCTAAGACGTAACCGGCGGCTGTACGAGCAGCTGACGGACTTTGATAGGGGCCGTATAATAGGCCTCAGAGAAGCAGGTTGGTCGAATAGACGTATCGGCCGCCCCCTCGGTCGGAGCGATATGGTAGTTGCTCGGTGTTGGCAACAGTGGATAACAGAAGGTAGAGTGTACCGTCGCGGAGGGTCAGGACGTCCCAGGAACACAAATGATCGCGAGGATCGTGCAATCAGAAGAGTGGCCACTTCGGCACCAACAACGTCGCTAGCATCGATTCAACGCCACTTACCTCCTTCCAGACATCCAGTGCCATCAAGAGAAACCATAAGGAGACGACTGACCGAAGTTGGCTTGAGGAGCCGACGTCCGCTAAGACGCTTACCACTGACCCCACATCATAGGCAGTGTCGACTGGATTTTTGCCGACCTCGGGCAACTTGAAGTGTGACAGACTGGAGACGTGTCATCTTCAGTGATGAATCCCGATTCAGTCTCAGTGCTGATGACCACCGCACACGTGTCTGGAGGCGCACCGGCCAGCGGTCCGATCCGGCATTTATTGTCGAGCGGCATACAGCAATTTCACAAGGTGTGACAGTGTGGGGAGCAATTTCTTGGGACACACGATCATCTTTAGTGGTCCTTCAAGGCACTTTGACAGCTCGCAGATACGTGGACGATATTTTAACGCCGATTGTGCTACCCATGCTATCAAGTCGCCCAGGTGCCATTTATCAACAGGATAATGCTCGTCCACATACTGCGCGACTCTCTCAATAATGTCTTCAAGGATATGACGTCCTACCATGGCCTGCCAGGTCACCAGATCTTTCGCCAATAGAGCATGTCTGGGACGCGCTGTGAAGGCAACTGCAGCCGTCCCGAGATACAGGAGAATTAACTGCGCAGATGCAAAGACTATGGCAGGATCTTCCACAGGGGGTCATAAGTGATCTAATTGAATCGACGCCACGCCGAATTTCGGCTTGTATAGCTGCCAGAGGTGGCTTTACTACTTACTGATTTTTAACCTTTTGCAAGCTGTAACCGCTTAATAAAATGATATTTTGTTCTGAATTTTTAATCATTTGTTTATTTTTATATACACTACATGCATACCAAATTTCGTGAATGTAGCTCAATTTCTTCTGGGTGCATATATTTTTTTGCGACAGAGTGTATTTTACCCGCGATCGTGCAATCTCCTGTGCGGTGGGTTGTAGAGGTGGGTATGAGGTTATAGCTCGAAAGAGCTGGGTACTCAAGTCATCCACCCAACGATATATTTTATTGTAGTTTAGTGAGAAGAACATTTTGAATGTGTGTGTGAAATCTGCCCATGCGTAAGATCTTGCATTATTTTTTTGCATTCATACAAAGAAAATTTATTTAGCTTATGATAAACTTTATTAATATTGAGACATGTTATATTCTGAAAATTGCAGAAATGTATTTTGTTAAACAAATAGTATCATTAAAACATTTTGTAAAAATTTGTATCTGAATTTTATTTTATGTAAGCTAATATACTCTAGAATTTATAACTATTCCCCACAAAACATTAAAGTTTAAATTTTTAATTCCTAATGCTTTTTTAAATTGAATATTTTCTTACAAATTTCTTTTTTCAAGTACCTCATGTTATAATGAGTTCCATTCAAAGTCTCCGATTGAGATTTTTTAACTTTGAGATGGTCTGACAAAAGGGATACCAGCAAACATCGTAATGTTGACATTGTGGATATGGGGGAAAAGAAAAGTTGGAGAATGTTTTAAAACCAGGTTTGTGTGATTGAGTACAATAATGGAATGAGAGGCATCTAAAAATATAAGCAACAGTTGGTGTGTTTTCTGGATATGAAAAAATATTTGTGTAGCATGACTCTCTCAATAATCCCTATTTCCTACATGGAATTTCAACTTTTAAAATTTTCATTATTGAACTTATATAACTTTCGAAAGAGTAATATTTTTATTTTATCTATCAGTGTTCAACCCAACTCATTTTGAGAGTTTCAACTGACACCCAATGTCTTTTCCTCAAAAAACCAGTGTAAAAATTTTTTGAATTGTAAAAGAGAAATACGTTTCCGTTAACGAAAGGCCTGCACGTTGCAATGAACTAATTTGGATAAAAAATCATGCTGAAATTTTAACTGCATAAGTTTTTTAAAATGTCTTTGCAGTTATATATTTATTTATTTAACATAATATTTAGTATTTACATTAACATTTTTAAATCTCGTCTATACTAGACGGCTACAAATCTTCATTCTAATGAAAATGTTATCCAATGCTACTTTAAAAATTAAATAAGGGATAAAACATGTGCTCACGGCATGCCTCAAGGTTAAATAATGCAATGCTAGATATTCTTCATGATAGTTAGAGTAGAAAATTACATACATTGCTTAGCAATCTAAAGCAAAATGTAGAATGAGTCAACAGATGTAATGGGATGTATGTTTCCTAAATTAATAGAATTTTAGACTTTGCTCCAAACTTTCTATCAATATTACAAAGATTTGAGCATTTAAAAGTATCACCATGAAGTTGGGAAGGATTTTTAATCACCCTGTGTTACAAAAACTGTAAATGATTAGTTTGAAACATTTTTATGAAACCAGCACCATTTCATTAAAAAATTCCACATTTTTTCCATACATGTATTATCTATAATATGCAAATTTTACAACTAAATTGCCTTTTCTCTTACCTAAGTATAATTACAATTTTTTTTAAAAGGAAGGAAAAGAATTTTACGTACAATATTTAAATAGTTATTTAATTAAAAATTATTTTTAATAGTAAGTTTATCAATATTTGCATACAGAATTTTGTATAAAATCAAATTAAAACAGAATATGTAGGGACTGCATTTAATCTCAATAGACATAGATTTCGACAGTTTGTGTAAAAAATACGAGCCTATACCCCAGTTACTAAATATGATGCACGGGTAGGTGACACTTGAATCACAAATTATTATTAACTAGCTACATGGCCCGGCGTTGCACAGGCTTTCTCTACTTTCAAAAGTAAAAGCTTCAGTAAAATATATTTTTTCGAAATTTTTTGCATTACAGTTATAAGAAATATTGCGTATTTTTCAGAATAAAAAATGCTAACACTCATATGTGCATTGATAAAGTAAACGTAAAGCATGACAAATGAAATTGATAAAAGTGTCATTTTATTTTTCTTAACATTTTAAACAACCTTTTTTAAAAAAAAGAATTAAAGATCATCAGTTTTATTATAGTTGTCAAAAATAATATATGGTTAATTATGTTATGTTCATTATTTTACATGTGTGTAAAATGAATTTAATATTCAAGAAATATTTTAATAAGTGGTATGTAAATTAAAAAATGTAATATAAAATTGTATTATGTTCAGTAAAACAATGGAAAAATACTTTGAAATTAAAATTACTTTTGTAACTTCAGAGAATGCTTGAAGTATCATAAAAGGCATAGAAAATAAGGATTGCAATTAATAATGAAGCATAATATATACATTGCTTTTATTTTTTTAAACTTGTAGTGGGTGGCATTTGATGTTAATAAACAGCTTTTTCAAACATAAATTCATTTATTAAATTAAAAAATATGGCAACAAAAATAATAGTCCAACAGCATATATAGAAATTAAAATTGTTCGTTGTGTCCCTGTAGCTCAATTGAAAAATCCAAAGGTCATGGGTTCGAATTCCACCCGGGATGACCTATTTTCTAAGAATGTAATTTCTGTTTTACTATAATAATTAAAAATTTAGTTAATAAATAAACAGTAACAAACAAACACAAAAAAATAGAAATAAAACATACATAGTACATTGAAAGGAAAATTGCAAGAAAAATAACTTTATATTTTGTCACTAAATATTGTGAATTTGTCATATGTATAAACATATTTATATTAATTGTGACTGTTTAATAAAAATTTTCTTTGTTGACCTAAGTAGGAATTGATTTAATTTTTTTTTATATTAGTACTCTCTCTTGTTTCTATGGAAGTAATGTGATAGGTGCATTGATAAAATAAAAGATGTGAAAAATGAAAGTGATAAAAGTGTCAAACTTTTTTTAAAAAAGGTAATTATAAGTGTTAAAATAAAAATATATAAAGATTATCTTTTTTATTATATTTTCCAAAGATAATTTAACATTATGTGTGTAAAATATTTTTCATATTCGAGACGTTTTTTATAAGATGTGGTATGTAAATGAAGAAATGTATTACAAAATTCTATTATGTTCAGTAAAACAAAAGAAAACATATTTTTAAATGCATTAAGAGGGAGGGTACATGTATCAACTTCCTGTAATGGCAAAATTTTTCAGAATAAAAAAATGCTAACACTCATATGTGAAATTTGTAATTAGTCAAAAATTTATTCTAATACACACATTTTAATAGCAATAGTTTTTAGGGAATAGAAATATATTTGTGTACATTTAAAAAGTATTTAAATATTTGAAATAGGCATAGATATCTAATAATATACAATTGAAAAGTGAGAAAAAAAAGAAACGAGCCTCACAGTAGTCGCATATGATGTGTAACATTTGGTAAAATATGCAATAGTAACTTAAATCCTGAAGAAAATGAATCCAGTATGGTTGGAAATAATTTTCTATCAAATAATTATATCTAATGAAAATTTTATTTAGGAGTAATGCAATTTTTTATCAAAAATATTTTAACTTCAATTTGGGCAAGAGTTGATACAATAGACTTATGATAAGTAAAATATGACATATATACTTGTGATTTCAAAGTATTTAAAAACCGTTGAAAAACAGCGTCAATAAGAGTACCACTGTTAGTTGCCGAAACATTTTGATTTGTATTCATTTCGAGCTTTAGTTCGTCAGTCAAAAACGCTATGAGCACCTCAGCTTGTGACAAACTGTAGTTAACGTTGAAATCACCACTCAAAATCATCGGAAGTGCGTGATAGTTTGTTTCTAAAAGAGTAGAACCATCCTCGGTATATGGTAAAAGTACAAAATGCAGGAGATCTTCAATTTTTTTAACAGTTTGATTCGGAGAAATGTATATGGGCATCAAAATCACTGTTTGGCCATTTTTGAATATGCTTCTGCCTCACATAAGTCCCCAATATCTTGACTAGCAATACCCAGTCCACTTGTTTGACGATAAATAATGTCCATCTGAGGAGTCACAACCTGCGAGTTGTTCTGTTTGCGATACATCGCAACACCAGCTGCTCTGTGGCCTGGTCGTTTAAATTGTACGCAGCAATCAAAGTTAGGTATCGAAACACATTCATCATTATCTAACCAAGTCTCTGCCAACATGAGTAATGTACAATTTTGTAAAATAACCTCTTCAAATTGCAAATTTGCGTAAGAAAACGAAATCGAGTTTTAGAATTCGAATCTTTTGAAATACTAACTTTAACAACATAAAAAAACAAATACTTGAGTTGGATTTCGCATATATTCTGCTCTGGATTTACCCATCTCTGCAAATCACAAAAAAATTAAAATAACTAAAATTTGCAGGACAATAAAACAAATTCGTAAAAATGTAAATAGAAGTAAAAAAATATAAACTTAACATTATCTTTAACATGCAATAAATATAGAACTTATATATTCCAGATTTTCTTTTTCTAAATAAACACCATTTTCCACGTCACCCAGGAGGTATGGTGCAAAGACGCATTACCCTTTTTATGCAAATACTATACTGTTCGAATTCATACTTCGTATTAATACAAAGAATTTTCAGTCTACCTAAGGTATGTAATGATTAAAAGCTTAGGAAAAATAGTTTGTCCCAATTAATTCGAACAGTATAGTAGGAAAGGCGGGTTCTCCAATAGGTCTATTTCCTTATACAACATGAACAATAAGTAATTACGTATTAGCCTGTCACCAATGGATACTATAATATAAATTTCACAATAGCTTAACATTACTTTAAACAAGTTTAACAGATGTTTAGAAACAAATGCATAAATTTAATTATAAACAATGAAAAAAACTACTTATATTACTTGATGCTTATTTTTGAAATAAAATGTAATAAATATTTTTCTCAATATACAAAAAAAAGGCAGGAAAAAAATCCCCTCCCCAACATTTCTGTAAGTGAACTGGCATCACTAGTTTTTATATTTACTGCAGGTTTGGTGAAACTTATTTACCTTAGTTACTTCAAGTTTAGAACATGCTAGTTATATAATAATAGAAAATTACAGGAATAATCCACCATTCTGCAAGAGAGAAACATTTCATAATTTAGTTTTCACCAATCATATTGACATGATATGATGCAAGAGTGGTGCTAGAATGCATTATTTTAAGTTAAGTATTTATAGTATTTACATATTATTGTCGTTTTGCTCTCTTGGAACCTTTATTCTTTTTAATGAATTTCCTTTGCTGATCAATATTTTTATTTGAAGGAACAGTAGCCATTTCTTGTTGGACAGGTGGTAAACTAGGTAAATTTGTAACATTATCCAAACTCTTAAAATGTATTTCTATGGCAGTAAATGCTTCTTTTAGATAACGCACTTGATCAATGGATTTCACTTCCCTTATTAGTCTTCCAATGTTTTCATATTTGGTTACAATTGTATTCATTTCTGAATCCATGGAAGCTTTATGTAGATTAGATATTATTGCATTTTTTTCTATTTGATGCTGTTCTTTATTATTTATATCTATACTAGGATTATGCTGTGTTTGTTGCAAGTCTTCTGTAACAGAATTCATTAAGTTGTTCTTTTGCTGTATGAAATGAATGTGCTTGCAAATCACAAATCTTATGCAATAATCTACACAAGTACATGAAAAAGAATGAATGCAAATATTGCATTCCTCGCACCTGATAGGGCACAACAACACAATCTATTTCCCTAGAGAATGTCATAAGTGAAGATTGATGATCCTTCACTTTTTGTTACTATGTGTTTTTCATTACATTGAACGTAATCATACGTATTGTTCATTTTTTCACTCCCTCTGTGTCTTTTTCGGATCAGAGCAACACGAGAGGTTAACTTGCCACGTTCAATACTAATTACACGAGATAACTATTTCTTTGCAATGGCGGCTAAAAGTAATGAAATTATTTTGTTTAACCTTTTTATTACTGTGCCTCCTGCCCATCATCTTATTAAATGTGGGAATGTGTATTTCATTCAAAATATCTTTTAATTGAAATTTAATTTCTTTGAACTTCATAACTTTGGTATTAACATTTGAGTTCCAGTTTCTGATTACATGCCAGCTACACAATAAATGTTGGAAATCATTCCCAAATGCCTCCTTCCAAGCATTTGGAAATGAATTCATGTCATCGCTCATCAATACGTTTGGTTTAAAGTTGGGCACTCGTTTTTTGATTTCGATGAAAAATGGAATGAGTATTTCAGTTCATACTCGTGATGAAAAAAGTGTAGCAACGGGCATTCCCTTGTGATTTCCATCATGCACCATTAAGGTTGTCAACTGAAAATTATATATTGATTGGTTCCATGGGTGGAATCAATCATGACACAATTTTTACCATACAGTTCGAGAAGTTTTTCTTGGGCGTCATTCATTATTGCTAACAAGAAATCTCTTTTGTAAATTCTTGAATAATTATCCATTTCCCCACCAACTGGTTTATATAGTAATACTGGATTCTTTGTGTCACTTTGCATTTTTTTCACTATAATATCGACTGAGGTTGCATCATCTGTATGCAGAATAACTTTTTTCCCAATTTGTTTATCTCTGCAGATGTTATGAAGATCTTTTCGTGTAGTTAATCCAAATCGCTTTGTAGGTGAATATTCCTCTCTCGCTTTGTCTAATATTGTAGCCATTGGTATTCCAAGACAGAGTGATGATGCAAGACTGAATTTTTCTGCTTTAGACAGATTAAGTTTTCCGACTTCCATATCATGTCCAACATAAACAGATTGATATTGAACAGTTATTTCTTTCGCCTCTTCTACAGTGTGTGTAGAAACATTAATGACAGCTGGGCAGGTGCAACCACATCTGACAGAACCAGAAGCTTTCATATGTCGAACTCTGTTCAATTTCGGTTTTGAATATCCACTTCGATGACACACATAATATGAAAATTTTACTCTCACTTTTTCTGATGCACTTCTTAAACGAAAAAATGATCGACTGTCCAACTCGATTTTCTCTTTCCATTTTAAGAAATCTTCTTCTGAATAAAACGTTTGACTTGAAAAGTTCAGTTTCACATCGTGTTTCTTTTGTAAATATTCATGTAAATTCACAATCGTGCGGAATGTTTCCTTGCACAATCCGCAAACTTGATTTTTAGAAATTACAACATCTTCTTCCGGGAGAATTTTTCTCATATGAGCATATAAATTCTTCTTATATCCGACGGTTATACCACATTTTTTGCAAGAAAACGTAGGTTTATTTGGCCCGCAAAAGGGAAGTCGTTAAATAAAGAGCACTTTTTTAGAAGAGGAGAGGGGAAGGAAACAGGGGGATGACAGTCTGCAGGGTTACAGAGCTTAGCAAATTTCTCGCCAATATCGGCGCTTGCTTTGAATACGATGCCAATCATTCATTTTCGCATTAGACGTGGACCTGTTCACACGGTAAAAGCAGTATTCTTATCGCACTCCTCTCCATTCTCGGCAAAGTAGCCGAGAAAATCATATTAAACAGATTGTACCACCATGTGGATACAAACAATATCTTAATCCCTGAACAACATGGATTCAGACCTGACCTATCGACAACCCATCAACTCTTAAGAGTTGTAGAAACGATAAAGTCAGGACTCAAAGATAAAAAATCGACTGGTGCGGTTTTCCTCGATATCCAAAAAGCCTTCGACCGCGTTTGGCGAGAAGGTCTCATTTTTAAATTAATTAAGTATGATTTCCCATCCCCACTAATCAAACTAATATCTTCATATCTAGCTGACAGAAATTTCTCTGTCAGAATCAATGACACCTACTCAAGCCACAGACCCACGGAAGCGGGCGTGGCGCAGGGAACATTGATTTCCCCCCTCTTATTTAACATCTACGTGAACGACATTCCGATTCACCACAACACAACTTTATGCATGTTCGCAGACGACACAGCAATTTTGGCATCCCACACTGAACCCAAACTCGTGGCCAGAGCAATCAACAGACACCTTCTAGTTTTAGAGGACTGGTTCTCCAAATGGAAAATTGCCCTCAATGTGGCAAAAACGGAAGCAGTCTTCTTCACTAGAAAAACACGACTAATTTACCCAGACATTTTCTTACACAACGAAAAAATCCCTTGGTCTCAGAACACCAAATATCTTGGTGTTACGTTAGATAATAAACTCACTTTCAAACAACACATTACACGCACACGTGAGAACTTTATCAAAAAAGCTCACACGTTATCCCACCTAATTAGAAGAAGATCTAAACTAAGTAGATCAAATAAATTGCTTATTTATTCTTCACTTCTAAGACCAATCATTACCTATGCCTCTCCAGTGTGGAGTTTTGCAGCTAAAACACACATACAAAAACTAGAAGTCTTACAAAACAAAACCCTGAGACAGATTCTCCGTGCCGATTGGTACATGAGAAACGCTGGTCTCAGGAAAGCCATAAATTTTAAAACAATCAAAAACTTTATGAAAAAAATAGCAAAAAAGTTCTTTACAAAAATAGATCAATCAGACAATATCTCGATCCAAAAGATCGAGAAATACACTCCAACGAGACTCACACACAGACCCAGAAACATATTAATTAATTAACACCCAAATTTTATTCCCAAGTTTATTAAAAAAAACACCACTTTTCTATAAAATTCAATCAACATCACCCATTCTTTCACATACTTCACGAACACAAAAACTCACAAACACCCAACTACCAATCGGAGAGGTGGCCGCTACCCAGAAACATATTAATTAATTAACACCCAAATTTTATTCCCAAGTTTATTAAAAAAAACACCACTTTTCTATAAAATTCAATCAACATCACCCATTCTTTCACATACTTCACGAACACAAAAACTCACAAACACCCAACTACCAATCGGAGAGGTGGCCGCGGTAGCCGAGTGGTATAGGCATCGGATCATGGCTGGCTTTGTCACGAGTTCGAGCCCAGTACCACTAAAGACCCGCCGTGTAGGGCAGCGATGCACGCTAAATCTGTCGAGAGCTGAAACGTCCTCCCGTTGGTGTGGTGTGGTAGTTAGGAGAGGGGGTGCCAGCTCAGGTGTCGTCCACGTCACTTGACCATGGTTCAAAATTACGTGGTCCGTCGCCAAAAGCCCTCGTGCAGCTGATCAGTGCGACGTTAATCTTCACTCACTCACTCACCAATCGGAGAGCCCCATTGACCAGTACGGACTCTGGAAGCCTCCGATCCCGCACATGGCGACGAACGAACGAAAATAAGATCGACAGCGAGCGGGCGCTTCTGCTCAGAATGAATGGCAAAGAGGGACGGAGGCCAACATGAGAAAGAAGCCCAAAACTGGGGAGGGGCGGGACAACAAGAGGAGGCAAAGCCAATCAGGACGCGACGTGGGCGGAGCCAAACACGAAACTGGGAGAAACGGTCAGAACGACAAACGACACGGACTGAACCCAAACTAGTGGCCAGAGCAATAAATAGACACCTTCTAGTTTTAGAGGACTGGTTTTCCAAATGGAAAATTGCTCTTAATGTGGCAAAAACGGAAGCAGTCTTCTTTACTAGAAAAACACGATTAAACTATCCAGACATTTACCTACACAATGAAAGAATCCCTTGGTCTCAGAGCACCAAATACCTTGGTGTTACGTTAGATAAAAAACTCACTTTCAAACAACATATTACACGCATACGTGAGAACTTCATCAAGAAAGCTCACACGTTATCCCACCTAATTAGAAGAAGATCTAAACTAAGTAGATCAAATAAATTGCTTATTTATTCTTCACTTCTAAGACCAATCATTACCTATGCCTCTCCAGTGTGGAGTTTTGCAGCTAAAACACACATACAAAAATTAGAAGTACTTCAAAACAAAACCCTGAGACAGATTCTCAAAGCCGATTGGTATATGAGAAATTCTAGTCTCAGGAACGCCATTAACTACAAAACAATTAAAAACTTCATGAGAAAAATAGCAAAAACATTCTTTACAAAAATAGATAACTCAGATAATATCTCGATCCAAAAGATCGAGAAATACACTCCAACGAGACGTACACACAGACCTAGAAACATATTAATTAATTAAAACCTAAATTTTTATTTCTCATATTATTTTATTTTAATTCTTAAAAAACACCATTTATTTCTATAAATTCATTCAACAGCACTCATTTCATGAACATAAAAATCCACAAACACCCAACTACCAATCGGAGAGCCCCATTGCCCGGTACTTACACTGGAAGCCTCCGATCCCGTACACGACGACGGTACCCCCACCGGGACCGAAGTCACCACATTAACGCAACAACAAATCAGAAAGCTCCCTCTCGCAACACGGGAGGGAGTAATCACTCTCATCTCACACTCAACACAGACACGAAAAGCTGCCTCCCCATTGGACGGGCAATCAGCCATCCTGAGGTCCCTATTGGCCGAAGGAAATTATTTTTCATGTAAACTTCAAAAAATTCAGCATTTGTAAATTAATATTATTTACTCTGATTCTTAAATTTAATTTTTCTGTACTTTAAATTATTCTCATATCCAAAATTTTTTAACTTCTTAATTTAATTTAATTAAATCTCTAAAATAAAAAAGGGCAATGTTTTCAAAGTATCATGTATCAATATTCTTTCCAGACAAGAGATCAAAGCCCCAAAAGGGCTAAGTGCTCTAGATACATAACCCAGCTAGACGAGAGCGGACGGAAGCAGGAGCTGCAAAAGAAGGGAACATGGAATCGGAACAAAACAAATTAGTATGGTTCACAGTTCATGAGTGCATGAGAAATAGACTAAAATTGCTAGAGGAGGGGGGAAGGCGAGAGCTGGCTACGGGGGTTTAAGCGGTTGAGACCACTTTGTCGAATTGTAGGCAAATTTGTGTTTGCTATTGGGGATAGTGAAAATTGTTTGTGCCTGAATTAGTGGATCTGGATGATTCTCGATAGTCCTAAAGACGTTACGTGAGAGTTTGGTGATGTAATCCCCAATAGGGTCTATCTTTAAATCGTGATGTAAAACACTGTTTCTGATGTACCAAGGCGCATTTGTCATGATACGAAGAATCTTATTCTGCATAGTTTGAACTTTTTTGATAGTGGTTGGGGCCGCCGCTCCCCAAACGGGGGTGGCGTACGTTAGCACTGGGCGGAGAACTTGCTTATAAAGCAAGACCTTGTTTTTAAGTGAAAGCGGTGACCTTCCAATCAGCGAAATGCTGAGATGGATTTTGGCCCAGAACTTATCACATATATATTTGGTGTGTTGCCTGTATGTTAGAGAACTATCTAAGAAGAGGCCCAGGTAAAGTACCACGTTAACCCACTCGATATCTTCGTCGAATAAGGATAAAGTTTTAGGAATTATATTGCGCCCGTGTTTTCTAAAAACAATTGCTTGTGTTTTGTCGACATTTATCGCTATACGCCAGTCTGTCAACCAAGATTCAAGAGTGTGAAGGTACCGTTGGAGTGTACATTGAGTGTATTTAAGGTTCGCTCCTTGGGAGAGGACCGCGGCATCGTCTTCAAATAAACAGATACTGACACTGGGATGATGGGGAAAATCATAAGTGTAAATATTGTATAGGTAGGGCGAGAGACAAGACCCCTGAGAACATCCTGCCTCTGGAAAGCCCTTGTTCGAAAAGTCAAAATTAATTTTGACTCTGAACGACCTGTTTTTAAGAAAATTGTGTATAATTTTTTAACTAGGTACTCAGGGAAGTTTAATTTAATCATTTTATAGATGAGCCCATCATGCCACATCTTATCAAATGCTCGTTTGACATCGAGAAAGACCCCTACAGTGAAAAACTTATAAGTGTATCCTTCATTAATTATGTTTGTGACTCTAATCAGTTGGTGAGTGGTAGAGTGATTGTTTCTGAATCCACACTGCTCCGGAGGGATACAATTTATTGTATCACAGTGCTGTTTGATTCTATTAAGAATTATCTTCTCATAAATTTTAGCCGTGGCACATAGTAAACTTATAGGACGATAATTTTGAGCAAGCTTATGATTTTGGTTAGGTTTAGGTAACATGATCACATTAGCCTATTTCCAGAGTGAAGGAAAAAACCTATGCTTAAGGCAGGTGTTGATTATTTTAGTGAGGTGTGTAATAGCATTAAGTGGCAATAGCTTTAAGGCATAATTTGGAATATTATCTGGGCCGGAAGCTTTTTTGTTTTGTAATTTATTGATAATTTTAGAGATTTCAGCTGGACTGGTGAGCGGTGGTACTTGCATACTGGAGTTAGCGAGGAAATCTGAAGTTTCAGACTCTACTAACTCTATGATTTGGTCGTTGTAAGGCTCCGCATTTTCTTGAAACGTAGCCTCGAGATTGTTTTTAAATTCTTCGGCTTTTTCGTTATCCGAATAAAGGATGCGGGGGGATAATAGTCGGCTTTTTAACAAGCTTCCGTTGGAGGTTGTAAAGGGAGTTATCTTCGGGATGTAAATTAGTCAACAAATTATGCCAAGAATTGTTCCTATGCTCACTAATTTGAGTTTTAATTTGCCTCTGCAGGGAGTTAACTTCTCTCTTAAGGAGAGGGTTCCTTGTGAGCTGCCATTGCTTACGAAAACGGTTTTTAATTTTAATTAACTCCCTGATGAGGTGTGGAAGTCTTAGGTGTGGGGTACTAATAACTTTAGTGACAGTGGTAGCGGAAATAGCACTAGTGATCATGCCAGTGAAGTTGTTAATTGCATTATCAATATTGTTAGTATCAATGATAGGGTTACCAGGAATAGAGTTAAAAACTATTTCTTGAAATTTAATCCAATTAGTAGACTTGAGAGTAATGGAGATTTTTAGGTAAGGAGTTATTAAGAGCTAGATCAATTAAAACAGGGTTATGATCGCTACTTAAGTCGTTAACAGAGTTAATATCTTCCAAGATTAGATTTTTAGCAAAAGCAATATCAAGAATAGAGCATGTGCCACGGGCTGCATAGTAGGTGGGAGCAGTGGGTGCCATGATATCCAGGGCATGGGCACTCGCCCAGTTGTACAGAGTGTTTCCATGAGTGTTTGGGCGCCCTGGGTTCCAACATGGGTGGTGAGCATTAAAATCACCCAAAAGCATGACCTTGGGACTGGCGTTAAGAATAGCATCAAGCTCCGACGTGTTAATATGATTCCTCGGAGGCTTGTAAATGCACGACAACGTGAGGTGAGTGTTGTTTCCTAGCTCGAGCCTAACAGTAGTGTTTTCAAATGTGCTTGTATTGAGAGACAACGTGACGCCTGAGAGAGTTTCTGACAAAAATGGCCGTACCACCTCCCCGGTGGGATAAACGGTCACTGCGGTGACAAATATAATTGGGAAGCTTGAAGGAATCAGCGGGACCCAGATGAGTTTCCTGGATACCTATAATATCTGGGTCTTCGTCACACAAAAAATTCCTCAATTCTCCTAACTTGTACTTGACGCTATTAGCGTTCCAGCTCAGAACACGGAGAGAAGAATTATTGGGGTTAGAGGTATTAAATATTATCGCCTAGTTTGATCATGATTTTCTGGAACATAGTTCCGAACTGATTCATCATCGTAGACATCTGCTCCATAAGCACCTTGGTTTCAGAAAGCGACTCGCTACTGTTTTTGCTTGAATTTTCTTGAGTTTTTTCATTTTTATTTTCATTTTCAGTTTTTTTATTTTTTTTTCCCTCAAAAGCTTTCGCTCGCTCATGCCAAACATTTTGGTAGGGGGCTTGCTGGGCTTAAGGTTTTTGGGTTTTTTCACACCCTGAAAAGTTCGCCGGGTGGGGACCACCACAATTAGCGCACTTTGCCGGGGCGTCAGGTTTTTTTGTGCAGTCTCTCGTCAAATGACTTTGACTGCATTTCAAGCATTTAGGCTCCCTGTTACAGAAGCGAGAATGATGGTAGAAAAGCTGGCACCTGTGTAACATTGGGCTGGCATAGAATTTTTGTCAAGGGGTTCTACTTTGATCTTATAGTACCCTATTGAAGTAACTTGAAAAATTGCCTGGTTAGCTGGGCATTTCCTCGATACTACCAAAAACAAAGGCATATTTTTATTCTGTTTGCGGTTTCTCATGACCGAAACGTGCTCTGGGGTGATGTTATGAGTACCCAGTTCCTGGATGATTTCATCAACATCAAAATCACTGGGTAGACCCCGGATGACAGTTTTGAGCTGTTTTTCGTGCGCCATTTCGTAGGTATGGGATTTTAATTTCTTAACAGAAATAAAATTTTGAATTTTCCTATGGGCATTTGCATCTTTGGGGAAAACTTTAAGCTTTCCGCCGACGATTTTGCCCATAACTTTGTTGCCTACGACTTCACTAATTTCTACGAGCAATCCAGGGGTGTTATATTGCTCATCAATAACAATTGGCGGGGTACGTTTTTTTGGCTGGGTGTCCTTTGTGGACGAGGAAGTATGCCCGCCAGCGTCAACCGCTAACGGAGACTCATCTGAACTTTCCTGTTCTTTATCAATCATATCGATATTACAGGGGTCCTCTACAGGTGCCTGGGGGGTGCTATCTTCTTCCTCAGTGCCCGGAGCAGTGTCTACAACAATGTCCTCATTGAGGTCCTCAACATCTACTTCTATTGGGGAAATCACAGAGAGAAGGAGTTGCTCAAGGCAATAACTTCCTCGCTCGGCTTAGCTTTCTTGGCTGTGCCTTTATTAGGCGACTTAAAAGTGCGCTTGCACTTGACTGGGGTAGTGAATTCATTGCTGACTTCAATTTCACTACTCGATCTACTAGGCGTCGGGGGTTGCTTGGCAACCATTGCCTTCATCGCTTCTTGGTGCTCTTTAACGAGTAAGGAATTTGTTTTCCTGGCGCCTTTAATACAAAGCCAGGAAACATTATTTATTATTTTAAGTTCCTCTAACCTTAGAACTGACTCATTATTGTTACAAGACTTAAAAATTAACTCCTCTAGCATTTCGCAAAAGGCGTTACATTCTTGTGAAGTATGTAATTCATTTAACCTAGCAAGGGCAGATGGTACATTAAAAGCACTCAAAGAACTAAATGAAACCACACTAACGCACACGGCGACGGTACCCCTCACCGAGACCGAAGTCACTACATTAACGCAACAACCAATCAGAAAGCTCCCTCTCACAACGCGAGAGAGAGCAATCTTACTCAAGTCTTACACCCAACGCAAACACGAAAAGCTGCCTCCCCATTGGACAGGCAATCAGCCATCCTGAGGCCCCCATTGGCCAAAGGAATTTCACTTTAATGTACTTTCAAAAATTCAACAAAGTAACTTCTTAACTATTCATCCAGATTTTTCAAAATTAAAATTCCTGTCTTAACTTAATTTTTTAATTTTTTATCATATCTTTAAAATTTTTTAAATCTCTAAAATAAAAAGGGCAATGTAATTAAAGTATCAAGTCTAAAATATTTTCACCAGACAAGAGATCAAAGCCCCCGGAGGGCTAAATGCTCTAGTTTATGTAACCCAGCTAAACGTGGACCTGTTCACACGGTGAAAGCAGTATTCTTATCGAAAGCATAAAAAAATATCTAACCATCTTTCGAAATAGCAAGTTTAAATACATGGAACAAATTTATTTTAAATGAAATTAAATAATTTGTTCATTATTTTTTGAATAAAAAGTTTAATTATGTAATTGCAGTGGTAAGTAATACAAGTGCGAGCAGAAAGCGCTTACATTATTGTTTGATTGTTTTTTGAAGCTCCGCGTTTTTAACAAAACGATACTGGATTAATTTAGATAATACGATTACTCATGGCACGGAAATTCAAAAAAGAAGCAGCTCCTCTGTTGTACATTTTGTAGATGTTACGAATAAGTATTTTAAATATAACCAATAAGTGATTTTATCGGATCTTTTACAAATGTTATTACTATAAATCGAAAGGGTAAGTTTTTTGATACAGAATAAAAAGCGTTTACTAAAATGATTTGAAAAGCTTATTTTCGTATTTAATTCTCTATTCTACAAAATATAATGTTTATTTATAATTTTTTAGATAGCTTGTGCACTGAATATTCATTGATAGATTTTTATTAAATCGGTCATTTGTTTCGCTCATTCTGTGGGTCATCAAATTACATTTTGATCGCTACGTAATAGTAAATACTTGTTTTATTAATAACAATTCAATATGTATATATATTCATAATGATACAAGTCGAATGAAGGATTGACCGAAAGCTATGGTTTTCACTCTGACAATGAATCGAGTTTCTCTAATATTTTTGTTTAATATAAACTGAAAATTTTTAAAAGCTTAATATTTTATCACTTTATATCAAACTCTCTCTCTGTAAAAATAAAAAAGCAGACTTCCAAAATTAACTAGAAACAATTTTTTTCTCATACTTTCAAGCTAGATCAGATTTTAAATTAAACTCATTTTCAAACGGAAATTAGTATATATCCTTCCATATGATAATCATATATCTACACACATAATTATGTGTGTAGATATGTGTGTACAAATTGAGTCGAGTTTATGCATTAATGCATAAACTCGACTCAATTTGTTACTAAATTTATGCCAAATAGAATAATGAAAAAGTGGATTTCAATTATATGTTACCGCTAAAGTAATTATTCATATATAAATACATATTTGTGAAAGCAATTCTTTTTTTGTACCTAATGAAATTCGAGATCGAACAAGACAAAAATTGAATTACATACTGCCTGTGTTATAGTTTTTAATTAAATGGTATGAAAAGCCTAAATTCTCTCTACACGCTATGCTTAATGTACACGCAGTTTTCTTATAAAGAGAAAGTTAAAAATTCACAAATTTAAAATGCAAGAATTCTTGATCCGTAAGAAACCATAGGATACTCTCTTATGGTTTCCTCTTCTAAAATAACTATACTAAACGCCGAATTAAAAATAAATTCCCTTATTTAAATGCCTACAAAATGAACGAAAAGGTTTATTGAAATATTTTTTACCTTAGCAATAATAGAAACCACAATTGTTTCTTTACAGTAAATTATTTTAACTACAAGGGATGCATTTTCTACTATGTTAAAAATCATACGGCCAATTATTGACAAATTACTAAAAAAGAGCACTTCTAAATTTATATTAATTTAAGTATATAAAGCATGTTTTAATTTTTTTTTATGAAAAAGTGATTAGAATTTTTTACGAGATTTTCCGGCCGTAATTTTGTACCCTTGCTAATTTTAAATAATTTAAATAGAGTTTTTCCATAGAAATGTATCTAATTATAAAAATAAAATTTTATTTCTAAGAATGTCCCTAAAATTTTAAGACACGTTTACCTATATAATGGACATCATACTTAAATTCCTGTTTAATTTAATTATTGAGTTCTCCAACCCTCCTCCCAAACTTTTTAGACAGTCATAAAAGCGTGATTCTTGCTGATTAGTGTCTGGGGGGGGATAAGGATGATAATCTTATTTTTTCTGCTTTTTAACTCTTCAAAACATGCATATACTCTGAAAATAGTTTATTTATTCAACCATATAATAGCATTACTTCTATTTGTTATTCTTCCGTGCTCTTTTTGATAAATACTGAAGAGGGAAAAAATTACTTTTGAGTCAAAGATAATATTCACAGTCCTCTAGTGTAAATCAATTGCTTTTCATGTAATGTTAAATACAGTAAATTATGCCAATCCTAGTTCATAATGACGTATAAAAATTTAATCACGCAAAGTGATAAAGAATATGGTGAAGCATTGAATATCGCAAAATGGGTGATGACACAGATAATTTTTATCAAATTGCAACTGTAGCATTTTTTTCTGAAATAAAAGGCCATTTAATTTCATAAATAATTGCATTATATATATATATATACAGTGGCGCACACAAGGGGGGTCCGCCCCCCTTAAAGCCCTTGATTTTTTTCCTATTGATTATAATTCTAAGTATATAGTACGTAAAATTTAATTAAGCATTTGTTATTAATGATTAATTTTATTAATTAATGCTAATTATTTATTCAATAATTAGTTTTTTACTGTGTTTTGCTCGCGAAAATCGACAAAATCAAAAGGAGCCTGATACAAGAATGGTGAACTTTCGACCCCGGACCCCCTTGAAAAATTCCTGTGTGCGCTACTGTACACACACACACACTATATATATATATATATATATATATATAAACTTTTTAAAGAAGCGTGCAAATAACCAAATATCATACAAAAAGAGGATGAGCTACATGAAATTGGGACTTGTAAGACACATGACTTTTAACAAATTTGGTAAATTCAATGCAAAAACTGCATTATTTTTTTAAAAACACATTTAATACAACTGTTCACATACGTGAGTACATTTGTTATTTTGATAAATAGTTTTGGAATATATATATATATGATACAATCTAAAACATAGTTTAAAATTAGAATATAATACATTGTTGACTAATTGTGATATTGGTTGCTAAATAACACGGAAACATTAGATTTGTGGTGCCTCAATTTCAATAGTATGCGACTGCATTAAATTTGGTAAAACACCATTTTCAATAATTTTATCGAAAATGCCGAAGTTTACTTTGCTTTTATTTCAACTTTTGCATAGTATTCTGTTCTCTGTATTTTAATATTGGATGATATCTGCAGGCCACTGTATTATTGGCTGAGATTTATTTTTGTGATAATTTAGTTAAGAAAGAAAAAATACAGCATTATGTAACAAAATTTGTTTCAAACGTATAGAGAATGTATTTGATATAGCATGACTACGATAAACCTGGGTCCCGATTTAATTAGTTATAATTGTAAGGGGTATATCACAGTGTAAGAAAAAAAAAGTAAAAACAAATATTTCTTTATAGCCTGTGTGACGTATATTCAATGACACTACGAATAACCAAAGACCTCCCTCACTCTGATCTTTGGCAAAAATTTAGGGGCCATAAAAAAGATAGACATCTGCTTCCCTTTGCTTCTAGGGGGAAGGGACAAGAGACGGCCAACGCATTCTTGAGGAAGTTCCGACTCCACCCATTTCCTTTAGACCGGATATGCCAAAATTTTTATTTCCTAAGATCCGAAAAATATAACTATAATGCTAATCAACCTTAAATGCAATTTAGTTTATCTTTATTTTCTTACGAATTGGTTAAGAAAAATTTACATTTCCTTTTTAAACTTCATTGATATCAATCATAATTAGTGATATTCTAAAGTAATATTGTTTTTAATTTTTCATGTCTGTAATACTTGTTTATGATTACATTTAAATCAGCTAATATACCTCCTTTTCATTTTTTAATCGA
The DNA here is from genome assembly GCA_019973935.1 of Trichonephila clavipes. NCBI lineage: Eukaryota > Metazoa > Arthropoda > Arachnida > Araneae > Nephilidae > Trichonephila > Trichonephila clavipes. The sequence continues at coordinate 9,631 of BMAU01000560.1, read as the reverse complement.
TGTAATTTCTTTGCTCAAACGTGAATGGGATTTTTTAAGCGCTATTTTTTAAAAATTAGCTTATTTTTATATACATAAGGAACTGAGGAAAAATATTTGAAATTATAGTATGATCATGGAATGTACATTGAAAAACTATTTAAGTTTCCAAGAAGTAACAAGTTTTATTATTAACTGTAGTAATAAATTTTTTTTTGGAGGGGTTGGTGAGTTTGTACGGAATTAATGATTTCTTCGATGCCTTCGGTGCAATTACTGAGCATATGGCTCGTGAAGCGAGCCTCCATCCCATATCCGGTTAGTATATGTTGAACGGGCTGTTTGGATTATCATGCTAGCGTGTAGCAAGGAGCTGATTGGCTGAGCCAATCTTTGAGGAAATTTCCTTGGTGTTGCGGAAATCTGTTTTCATGGCAGAGAGCTGAGTGAGCCCCTCGCGGGTCCTATTTTTCATCCGCGTACTTCTCTAGTAGATTACGACGATATTTCTCGTATGATAGCTGCTGCCTCTTGCTACCTTCGAAAAACTATTTTTGACTGAAGATTTTCAACTCCGCTCTACTGCTAAGAGCACTTTTCTTCCCCATCGGATCTTCAATTGCTCACGACATCAGCAACGGGGACTCCCCCGCACCCGCTCTCCCCTCAAGACCCTGAAATGGATTTCTCTTCCTCCGACTCGGAAGCAGAAAATATGGACACTCACATCGACCAACGGCGAAGAACTCCTTCACCCCCTGTCACTTCTACTGCTATCAGCGTTTTAGAAGAAGACCTGCAACACATTGAGAACGCAAGTAACTGCAGCAACTTCCTCGCTGAGATGTTCCAGCTAATCGACAACATCAACAATTACTCCTTTGATTCAGAAGAAGACAAAAGCACATACCACAGCAGATTAGTGGAAATCTGTAACGAAGGAACCGCACTCTCGAAAGCCTGCGACAACTCGAAACGGACCACCTTGGAGATCTTATCAAAAGATTCCACCAAAAAACCAGCCAACCCAGCACCCAGAGTACCCCTTTCAAGCCCATTAAAGGAAGGAAGAACAATAGAAAAAGCCCATCACCACCACCGGAGTCAGCCAGCAAAAAATTAAAAATAACAGAAGTGGAAACGACCAACCGATTTAGTAACCTCCAGATTGAAGACCCACCCATCATAGAAAACGAACAAGATGAAAGAGACGAGGACGTCCCCCAAGCCATGCCTCCCAGATTCCGCCTACCTCCCCCGATCACGATTGACAACGTCAACAACACTGCCGCATTCCTGAAACAGCTCCAAAACATGACCAAGGAAAATCTCATAGGAAGAATTATCGGAAAAGGCCTCCGCATCTACCCCAAGACCCCCCAAGCATACCACACAATTAGAAGTTTCATTGACCGAGAAAAATTAGAATCCTACACATACCAACTGAACGAGAAGAAAGAATTAAAAGTTGTCATCCGAGGAATGCCCTCTGACATGCCACCACAGCAGATCATTGAAGGGCTCACCGAACTTGGTCTCACAATCAACGACTGCCACGTCATGATAAATGGAAAAACTGGATTACCCATGCCGCTCTTCCTCCTCTCCCTCCCAAAAAACGAGTCCAACAAGGACGTCTACAATGTAACTGAAATATGTTACACATGAAAATTAAAATCGAGCCACTTGACAAGAAAAAAGGCCCAGCCCAGTGCTTCCGATGCCAGGGGTTTTTCCACAGCTCCAAGTTCTGCACCAGAAACCCCAAATGTGTGAAGTGTGGCAAACCGCATCTCACCAGCGACTGCAAGAAGCCCAAAGACACAGAAGCCACATGCTGCCACTGCCAGGGCAACCATCCCGCAAACTTCTCGGGCTGTCCGAAAAACCCATTAAACAAGCCCCCACCACCACCTAAAGTAAACTTCTGGGACGAGAGGACCAGAAAACGGAAAGAGGAAATGGAAGCTAGAAAGCAACAACCCCAAACCTCCATTTCCGCCCCGGTTCCACCAGCAAGCACCAAACCCAAGCCTCAACCAACTGCACCTCCACCAGCGATCACCAGACCTACACTCAAACCACATCCTGAACCAGAAGCTGCGCCGCAACCTTCTTCACCCACGACCTCACAAGAACCCTCACTCACGAGTACCCTAAAAGAACTTCAAAGTCCTAAAGTAGTCAAGCTCCTCACCACGTTAAGAGAAATTGTCAGGATTGCAAACACGGATCAAACAGAGGGCGAAAAGGCCATAGAACTCTGCGAACTCCTCGGAATTAATTTTTAATCCCCTAAATAGAGATAAACTCCACATTGTCAGCTGGAACGCCGACGGTATCCAACACAAAATTCAAGAACTGGAAAACTACATTAACGACAATAGCCCGGACATAATTGCCCTCCAAGAGACTTTTCTCCGCCCCAGCATCGACCTCAACATTCCGAATTATTCAACCTACAGGAACGACAGGCTCACCCACCGTGGTGGCGGGACTGCCATCCTCGTCAAAAATTCAATTACCCACCACCCCATAAATATCTATACCACTGCCGTCAGCATCACAGCCATAGAAATCGAAGAACCCACTAACAACATAACAATATGCTCCCTCTACAGATCTCCTACATCACCCATCAATAGCTTCATCCCAGACCTCATTAAGATCTTCAGGAATCGAGCACAATGCATTGCGGTCGGTGACTACAATGCGAAGCATTCAACATGGAATCGAAACCGCCGTGGGGACCCTGCAGGACCCAAACTCCTCAATTACGCCAACGCGTGTGGATTTGTTATTTCGGCGCCCACTGATCCCACGAGAATACCCCATCAGCAAAGCCACCAACCATCAGTCATCGATCTAGGCGTCTCCTGCGGACTCAACAACATCGCAGTCGAATCCAGGTACGATCTTTCAAGTGATCATAACCCGGTCCACTTTGTCGTCAAATTCAACTTCAAAACTAGCCACCTCCTAAACTGTAAAACCATCACAAACTGGAATAAATTTCAAGATATCCTCTCCACCACAATAGCCGGTTACCCCCCAATTAACAATACCGAAGAAATTGAAGAAGCAATCAGAGCAAACTAAACTACAACATCCATACCGCCCTCAACCAGTCAAGTAAATTCAAATCCATGAAGCAGGACTTCACCCTCGTCCCGTACACAACCAGGATGAAGATCAGGGAAAAAAACAGACTTCGCAAACCCTGGCAACAAAACCGCTACCCACCCCTGAAAGCTGAAATAAACCGCCTCCAAAGAGACATTCAAAAAGATCTTCTAAACATCAAACAGCGAGAGTGGGATGACGCCCTCGTCGACTGTAACAACACAAACGACTCGCTACACAAACTTATTGCCAGAGCGAAGAAGAAACCCGTTATCTACCCCCTGCTCGGATTCCAAGGCCTAGTTTACGGGACAAGGGAAAAAGCCGACCTGTTCGTGGATACACTAGAAGACTCTTTCCAAGTTAAATAGAACACCCTACGACGACGACCATATCGACAAAATGGACAGAACAGTCAGAAGATTCCTTAGAAATAACATTCCGACCTATCCGCCTCTTACATCCCCCAAGAAATATGCGAAATCATCAAGAATCTCAAAAATAAAAAAGCCCCTGGACAAGACCAAATAAGAAACATAGCGCTGAAATCTCTACCCATCAATGCCATCACTCACCTCACAAAGATAATCAATAGATGCATCATGTATAACCACTTCCCTAAGCCCTGGAAACACGCAATACTGACAATGATCCCTAAACCCGGCAAAGACCAAAAGTTTCCCCTCAATTTTCGACCCATCAGCCTCATCTCATCCATAGGAAAAATATACGAAAAATTCTCCTAAAAAGAATTGAAAAATACACCCTGGACAATAGTATCATCCCGGACATCCAACACGGATTCCGGGAAGAAACCTCCACATGCCATCAACTCCTCAGAGCAACAAACAAAATTATATCTGGATTCAACAGACAGGCAACCACTGGTGGAATTTTTCTCGATGTGGAAAAAGCCTTTGATCGACTATGGCACAACGGAATTATCTTTAAAATGATAAATCTGAACTACCCTCCCTACCTGATACATACAATATCCGACTACCTTCACAATAGAACCTTCCAAGTCAAAATTCAAGCAACAATTTCGAAAATAGGCCATATTCAAGCCGGAAGCCCCCAGGGATCCTTGCTCAGCCCGATCCTCTATAACATCTACACCTATGACTTCCCCACCTCTCCACTGGTCGACATCTGCCTCTTTGCGGACGATGCCGCCATCCTCAGCCAACAAGACACCCCGCAGAAAGTTAGAACATCACTTCAGAAATACCTCACTAAACTTAAAAAATGGTTAACCCTCTGGCGCATCTCGATCAACACTTCTAAATCAAAAGCAATCCTCTTCAAGAAAGGCGCATATAAGAACACCCTCCAACCTCTCAAGCTCTTCAGAAACAACAGACTGGTACGACGAAGTCGATTTTATCTAGGTGTTACCCTAGATAAAAATTAACTTTAGAAGCCACCTGAAAAAAATCACCTGCAAGTTCAAAAACCGACTTCAAGCTCTCCACAAACTTCTATCGAAAAATTCAAAATTATCACTCAATAACAAAAGGAAAATTTACATGCAATATCTTCTCCCAATCCTGACATATGCGTCACAGATTTGGGGAATAGCAGCCAACAGAAACCTCGACCGCATCCAAATCCTACAGAACAGAGCACTGCGCCTCATCTTAAACGCCCCCACCTACATCAAACGGATCCATCTCCACAGAGACCTAAAAATCCCAGCCCTTACATCCAGAATAAAAAAATTAGCCACCACATTCTACGACCAAGTCAACGCCCACTCCAACAGCCTCATCAATATCCAAGCTGCCATGGACGCCCAGAGAACTCACAACATGCCTATCCAAACAACACACCTAAAAAGAAGATTCTAATTAGCATTTCTGACAATCAGCTGACACCCGATTCCCCCTGTTTCCAAACGAAAAAACGAAGCCCACATTCATGAAACGTTTCCTCAAGATGAAACGAAATTCATTCTTCCTTCCCTCCAGTGACGTCACTCCTTGAGCCCTTCCTCTCCCCCCCGCTTCCGGAGGGTGTTTTTTCTCTCAGCTTCCCTTGTACTAGGGAACCGTTTCTCTCGTGACTCTCTTAGAGCCACGCTTTTTTTTTGTCTATTTCAAGTACGCAGACGGAGAATAAACGCTTCTTGGATGACAGACAGTGGATGACAGTCTATTTTTGGGTACCTGGACTGATAAACAGTCCTCAATCCCATATCATGATGTCTGTGATGCAGGACTTGACTTCGTTGGTTTTTTCAGTCTGCGGAGTGACATGTCGGCGATTGGCTGTGGTGATGGAATCCGGGAGGAGGGGCTTAGAGATGACTACTTGGAGTTAAAGTTTTATACGGTGCTGAGAGCTTAGGACTGCTCTCTCAGTGAATTGGAGGTAGAAGTGAATTTAGCCTCAGGCTGGCTGCCCATGGGGGTAAAAGTTAAAAATATATACTTGTCCAGTGGGGTGTAGAGATTAAATAAATATTGAAAGAAAAATAATAAAAAAATTTTAAAAAATTTACTAGGGTGCAATAATTAAAAAATTATTGCAGGGATAAAAAAGCTAAGGCGGATTGTAAGAATCCAAAAGGATTCTTCTTGGCCTTTTAGTATTATCGTTACAGTTGTAATCGTTTAGATTTAACATATTTACATTATTAGTATTTGGCAAATTATCGAAAAAATTTATAGCTAATTTTTGAATATGTGCTTTAAAACTGGTGATTTTAAGAGCTTTATTTATGCGATCATTTTTCATGTAGCGGCAGGCATTTACAATCATTCTAATATATGAATTCTGCAGAGTATTTAAAATATTAATATTGGTTTTAGCAGCATAACCCCATACTGGACAGACATAAGCGAGTATTGGACGCATAACGGCTGTATAAAGAAGCACTTTGTTATCTCTACTTAAATGTGAGTTCCGGGAAATTAGGGGAAAAAATTTAAACATTATTTTTCGGAACTTATCGCAAACGTGTAATATGTGTTGTTTCCAAGTTAAGTGTGAGTCAAAAATAACGCCAAGATATTTGGTATTCTGAGACCAGGGAATTTGTTTATTGAACATTATGAGAGGGGAGGAATGGTGCGCTTTTTGGTAAAGATGACTGCACAAGATTTTTCTACATTGATACTAATTTTCCATCTGTCGTAATAATTTTCTAGCAGCTTGAGGTGTTTGTTAATGGCAAAGGTAACAGTCTTTAAGTTTTTGTACGTGGCATTAATGGCCACGTACAAAAGAGACTAATATTTGTTAGTGAGTAGCTGGGAATGTCATTTATATAGAGATTGAACAACAGGGGCCTGAGCAATGAGCCCTGAGGACACCCTGCAGAGATGGAATGAGAGTTAGATAATGATTCATTTACTCTGATCCGAAAGGATCTGTTAGTGAGATACGAGTGGATGAGGTGAATGAGGGGAGAAGGAATATCGTAAGTAATTAGTTTGAAAGTGAGTCCTAAAATCCAAACACGGTCGAAGGCTTTCTGGATATCCAGAAAGACCACTCCCGTGCTCTTCTTTTTTTGGAAACCTTCCGAAATACTTTCTGTTAGTCTGAGAAGAGGATGAAGGGTAGATAGTTTATTTGTAAATCCGTATTGATTAGGGTTAATTAGGCTATTATCATTAATGAATTTTTTAAGTCTATTAAGAATAATGTACTCAGTTAATTTTTTTACTTAAAGTTGAAAGGAGAGAAATAGGTCTATATGAATTAGGAAGATTTTTATTTTTACCAGGTTTAATAATAGGGAAAATGATAGCTTCTTTTCAGTTACTAGGAAAGTGATGAAATTTAAGAATTTTATTGACAAGAATAGTTAGTATGAGGATTAGTTTGATAGGAAAATTTTTTAGCATTTTATTTGTGATAGTATCTTTACCGGGGGCCTTTTTAGAGCTAGTATTTTTAATGAAGTTAATAATTTCATCAGGCATGGCAGGTTCAATTTGAGTAGAAGGGGGAAGAGAGAAAGGTATTCACGGTTGAGGTGACAACCTCGTCATCTTGATCGTAGTTGTCCTGCATGCGGTTATTTTCAATGAAGTTATTTTTAATCGTATTAGCAATGAGGTTAGCCTTCTGCGGATCAGTGACGGCCATACCAGTAGCACAGTTCAACGTAGGAATTTGAGATCTTTTATTTTTTAAGAACCGCTGTGCCTCCCAGAGGCTATTGTCAGTTGTATTTAGAGCTTCTAGTCTAGCATTCCAAGTATCATTACTATATATTTTAAGTTCTTTTTGAGGTTGGCTTGAGCTCTATTGCATAAAGTTTTATAAAAAGGATTTAAAGTCTGCTGATATCGTTTACGTAGGTTGTTTTTATGCTTAATAAGTTGATTAATGTGATTTGGAGTGTAGTTTCGGTGAGCGTTCACTATTGGTTGGGAGGCGTGGCTATGGGTAGCGACGACCGCTTCGGTGAACTCTGTAATTTTGGTTTCAAGATCATTGGTATTATTAATATTATTCGGATAGTAGTTAAAAAGAGAGAGTTATTATTTAAATTAATTCTAAAATCCTTCCAGTTGGTGGTAATCGCTCTAGGATTTGAGGATTCCACTTTAAGTTTAAAATCGAAATTTAGTAAAACAGGGTTATGGTCAGAATATAGATCATTAATAGATTTAATAGTATAAGGGTAGTAAAAGTTTTTGATTAAAGCAAAGTCTATTGTATTAGCTGAGTTATGGCCAAATCTTGTGGGAGAGTCAGGAAAAGCTATGTGCAGATTTAAGATATTGGCAAAATTAAAAAGATGCTTGCCTCTGTTTGAGTTTACATTGCAATTCCAAGCGCTATGAGTAGCATTGAAATCGCCGAAGACGACACAATGACTACTCGTTTGGAGGAAATATTCTAAATCTATTGTAAATAAAAGTTATCGTCAGAGGAAGGGGGAATGTAAACAGAGACAATAGAAACGGGGTCATGGTCGAGGGGAGTTAGAATAATGTTAGTCGCTTCTATAGCTTGCATAGGTGGGGTGGGGAGACAGTAATGTTTAAGAGATTTTTTGATAAGAATAAGAGTTCCGCCGGCGGCCGCTGCGTTTTAGTGATCCTATCATTTCTGTAGCAAGTGTAATTTGCTATTGTAAAAGTGTGCGAAGGTCTCAGATGAGTTTCCTGTATGAGAAAAATATCGAGAGAGTGCTTTTCTATAAAAATTCGTAGCTCTACTCTACGTCAAAGCAGTCCGTTTGCGTTCCAAGAACACAAATTGAGGCCAATGGGGGACTTAACCATTATTATTGTTACAAGAGGCCTCTAATAAGGCGTACATTTGATTTGGGTTGTTGTTTGCTCTTTGCACTTGGTTAAAGTTATTCATGAAATTAGGATTTGAAGTAGCTATGGCTTGGGTAAATTGAGAAAGTTGGCACAAACATTGCATAGTCATTTGTAGGGTCGCTTGCAAGTTAAAATTATTATTATTAAAAATATTTCCGTTAAAATTATATCCGTTAAAGTTATTATTAGACTTGTTATTAAAATTTGGAATAGATCTGTTATTTGCAGAGGGATTTCTATTGGCCTCAATTTGAGCAGAATTCACAGGTCCTTTTAGCGCCATCTGTTGTTTATTTTGGGAGTTAAAGTTGGTTGAAATTTTATTTGGATTTGCGGCTTGAGCATAGGATACATTGGGTCTTATAATACTATTGTATATATTAGTATACGAATTACGATTATTCAGGGCAGTGCCCTTAGGGGGCTTTGGGAAACAGGGGCATCCTCTCCAGTTAGCCATGTGGCCGTACATTTCGCAGTTGATACAGTAGGCGGTTTCTAGCCTTTCGGTTATTGGGCATTCACGGGTAATATGTCCCTCACCGCATTTTAAGCAGCGGGGGTTTAGATGACAGTTCTCTGAATTATGATGGAAGTGGTTACACGTGTAGCATTGCGTGACACCTTTTCCGTTGTAACCTTCCACACGAATGCTTAAGTAACTTAGGGTTTTTAAGTGGAAGATTTTTAAATTCTCAATACTTCTTGGGAGAGTCACCAGAAATACCGGGATAGGTTGTTTACTACGGCGGCCTATTAGCTGATTTACTTTTTCAGGGGTAAAGCCTAGTTCTTCTAAGTCGGCTTGAATTTCTTCGACCTTGAAGTTGCAGGGCAGTCCTTTCAGTACAACCTTGATGGGGCGCTCGTTTTTGGGTTTAATTTCATAAAATTGGAATTTAGTTTTGTGACGAATCAATACGGAACTTTATCACTAACCTTCTGAGTCGACCTTTTTAGGGAAATTTAATTCCCTACCTATTTCCAATCAACTCCAAAAAGCGGACAGGATTCCTTGTTATGTAGATTAGATTCAGTATTGATGGGGGGCCGCCGGTCCCTAAGGATTGCAACTGTAATTTTTATATCTGCCCTGTTGTTGTTTACAAGAAAAGGAATTTCTGGGAGCGTCTCTTACCCCACCGAAAAGGGTGACGCGTTTCCCACGCCTGGAAGGAGGCAATGTACCCATAAATACATCATGGTTTGGGATGTTTTTTGGGGAATTTCCCGCGTTT
>BMAU01000557.1:0-276722 GCA_019973935.1 Trichonephila clavipes | reverse complement strand
TTTCTACGAAACAAAAGAAAAGGAAAAGAAATGCCACCAATACAGATGCAACCTGTGGTTTTTTAAAAAAATTTTTTATTAGACTTAGCAAACAGTTTTCTTATTACGTGTAATTGAATTTGTTATTTTTTTGAATGTTTGCAATTTAATCATATTGAAATACCTTATTTTTACTCATTGTGATTAATGAAATACATAATATATTATCTCGTTGATGAAATAATAATGAAATACATTCTGCTAATTTACTTTAGATATTATTAGAATGTGTGTGTGTGTGTTCTTGCTTACTTCAATTTTTATCACTATATATATTACGTGTAAATGTGACTGTTACAATAAATATTGCAGAATCTTATATATATATTCTATGCCTATCTTATCTTTATGATATTAGTGTTTTTCCAAATGTATATTTATATCTTTAATTGTTTTTAAAAAAATTAAGTTATTTTCCTTTAGAATAAAAATAGCTCTTTTTCTTAAAATCAAAAATTTCCTCAAAAATGTTGAATTTTTGTAATTTAATCCCATTGAAATACTTTATTTTTACTCATTGTGATTAATGAAATACATAATATACTAGCTGGTTGAGATGAAACAATAATGAAATACAGTCTGCTAATTTTCTTCAGATATTACTAGAAAGTTCTAGCTTATACACTTCAATTTTTAGCACTGTATATGCCACGTGTCAATGTGACTGTTACAATAAATATTGCAGAACCTTATATACATATTCTGTATGTATCTTATATTTGTATGCTATTAGTGTTTTTCAATTTCAAGTTTATATTTATATCTTTAATTATTTTTAAAAAAAAAACTAAGTTAATTTCCCTTAAAATAAAAAAGCTGTTTTTCTCAGAATCAAAAATTTGCCTCGAAACCAAAATTCAAAATGTTCCATGCGTTGCAATTTTTGTCGAATTATAACAAAACTTTCCAAAAGTATTCATCTAATGTATAGTTATAAATTCTTGGATGCATTCTAGTAATATTGATAGCGGGAAAGAAGAAATTAAAGTTTTTTATGTAGGAAATCATTAAAATTCTTGAAATTTTTATATAAAATTTGCATTTACCCATACATTGTAAATTATCATATAAAACATTACATTGCATGCATACATTTGTAAAGAATTGCTTAAAGGTGAATCAGGTGAAAATATGAAATTTAAAAAAAATCAAAATGCATTGAACGTTTTGAAATTTTGAAATTTTAAATTTCTTAAAAACTACACATTTTTTTCTCACCAATTTTTTTATATGTGGTTTTAGTTCTAAGTTCCATATAGCCAGTAAAAATTTTGGGTATGTTTGTAGAAAAATTTTTAAAAAAATTATTGTCCACTGTAATCTTAAAACACAAATTAATGAAGCACTATATAACACTTTCACAACTATCAAATTAAGTACACCGAAACATATATGATTCAAAAACTCACTTCTTAAACTGGATTTAGAAATTTCATTCGATTGAAAATTTTGTAAACACAATCTTTTGGTGCTAAACTATTGGAAGAAATGTTGTGTTGCCACTAAATTTTAAAACAATAAATTTTTTGTATTGTTTCCTTAAAAGAATTTTAAAACTGTATATCCAACACAAACTCTCCTTAAACTAATTTTTGACAGATTTTGAACCATTTAAGTGCCTACTTCTGGCGGTAGATTAAAGACTCACTTCCGACTTTTTTAATTTATAAAATTGATTATAATTTGACTTCTAGGTAACGTAAAAACAAAACAAAGTATGTTTTGCTAAGCTAAAAGAGGAGAGGTTTGTTAAAGTTGCTGTTAAATGAGGAGAGGGGGTGCCAGCTCAGGTGTCATCCTCGTCACTTGATCATTGTTCGAAATGACGAGGTCCGTTGTCAAAAGCCCTTGTTTAGGTGAACAGTGCGACGTTAACATTCACTGACTCCCTCACATAAAGAAGGTTGCCAATTTGGCACGCAACTGGGTTTCGTCGCTAACTCTTGACTTTTCGTAAAATTGCGCTTTGTATTAAAGTTTTTATTTTTTTAAAAGCATAATTTTAAAGTTAATGGTTTGATATTTCACACATCGGAAGCAAACAACGGTAACTTTTAAACAAAAAAATGTAAGAATAATACTTTAGTAAAACTTACTCTTAAAATGGCTAATAGACGAAAAACACAAAAGAAATTTTTAAAGCCGTAATTTTTAATCCATTTTTTCAATCTTTGGACAGATTACGGATAATACTATTCTACATATGTAAAAAAAGTTTCGTCGGATTATTTTTATAAGTAATGAAGTTATTAAATATTTAATTAAAATTTTGAGTAATTTTTTTTTTGAAAAATCGTAAAAAAAAAGAAAAAGATTTTGGCATTTTTTTAATGACATATTCTAAAAGAGAAAAGTATGAACTTGCTTAGGATAAAATATCAATTCATTAACGCGAAAGGAAACTGAAAGGAATGATTTAGAATCTATTTTTATAAAAGCGTATCAATTTTGACTTATTTAAAAAAAAATCGTAAAAAATAGAAAATATTATTTTGTAAAAAAAAATATACCATATCGTGGCGAAAAAAATTATCTTTCCGATTCTGTAATTATTTTTGTCTGAGATAGATAGTATGAATTAGATGGCGTTTTGTAAAACGTTGGGAAAATTCGGAACTTCATCCATTTCTACCTTACGTACATCATGTAACTGTAACTGGTAACACGTAACGCAAATTTTTCCCTACCGTGCCATAAGAAGTTAACTTCAAAAATTATAATAGAATAATATAAAGTCTATATATATGTACGTTTAAAAAAACCATAAATATATATTGATATAAATATTTGTGGAAAATAATTGATTACAGAAATATTTAAATAATAATATTATTAATTTATTAACCCTCCAACTGGACAGAACGGATTTTTCCGCCCTACTAGAGAGGCTTCGAAAATGGACCGCACGGATTTTTCTGCCTTCAAGTAACGTTTTCAAAAGCGGATTAGCCGCACTTTTCTGAAATCCTTTCCCCCTTTTAAGGTTTAACATCTTGAAAGATAATGAGGGACGGAGGAAGCAACACAGCAGGAGTTTTATGGCTCGCAGGGAACCCCGTGTTTTGACCCTGGGCAATGTAAAAAATCGGGGAGAAATTTCTTTACAACCCAAGAAGTGTTTCTTTGCTAGCTTGTATTTTAAAAGATTCCAAAAGTCCCAACGCATAAGTAAAATATGTTACAATTCCCTTTTGGTTTCATATTAATTTCAAACTGTAACAAGTTGGGGCGTGTCAGGGCAATCTGCTATTTTATATAGTTAGACAAATTATCTTTTTTTAATTATATTCTTTTGCTTCATTTTTCTTATTCAAAGCTTTCAGTTTTTGAAACATGATTATTTTATTATAAGATACCGAAAAAATTAATAAAACATCAAACTCTTTAAAATTTGGAACCTTTTCAATTTTCCAACCACTAAAAATGAATAAATTTAAACTTCATCAAATCATTTGAAACATTTTCTTACACTTTGATAAAAATAACAACGAAAAAAAACTAATTAAGATTTATTAGTTTTTTTTTTTTTTTTAGATTTCAAAGCCTAAGTGTTCATGGAAGTTTAAGTACAGTGCCTGGTTATATATTGTTAAAATACACCGAATTATATTTGAATTTTAAGTGCTTGAACTTCAGTTTACATCAAAGACAACATGAATGAAGATTTTCACACATTTTTTTATAACTTGAATGTTTGAATAAATGGTAATCAAAAATATACGGAAACATTTACAGTAGACATTTATGCATATAAATAAACATAAAAATCAATTTTAAATTCGAGCTATTGAAAAACATTCGAATTATATATTGTTCAAAAATATCTATTTATACAAAATACCTCAACATTTATCTTTTTTAAAGGCTAACTGAATAAGTAATTAAAATCTGGATATGTTTTGAAATCTCGACCTTATAAAGCTAGAAATTTTATGTTATAAATTCCATTTGAAATTTCGAAAAAAAAAATGCATCGCGCAGTTAAAAATTATTTACCATAAGTTTTAGCAATTGTTTGAGTATAATAAAAATTTCAAATTTTATTATATAGCTTCTTTGGTATCTTTTAATATATTTCGGCCGCGGTAGCCGAGGGGTATAGGTATCGGAACGTAGCTTGCTTTGTCACGAGTTCGAGCCCAGTCCCACTAAAGACCCGCCGTGTAGGGCAGCGATGCACGTTAAATCTGTCGAGAGCTGAAACATCCTCCCGTTGGTGTGGTGGGGTAGTTAGGAGAGGAGGGTGCCAGCTCAGGTGTCGTCCACGTCACTTTACCATGGTTCAAAATTACGTGCTCCGTCGCCAAAAGCCCTCGTGTAGCTGAACAGTGCGACGTTAATATTCAATCATTCATTTAATATATTTCGAAGATTTCATACAATTCGGTTGAAAACCGCATGCTAAGAGCAAAAAATATACTAAAAAATTGATGAAAATACAATTACAATAAATTCTTACACAGAGAAGCAAAACTGAGAAGCTAAAGCGTAGGAATAAAAAATTTTGAGTATATCTGAAGTAGTTTTCGAAATATTTATTTTAAAGTTTAGAAAATTTGTGTGCGTTATGTTATACTTGATATTAATTAAATGGTTAAAATAATGTGTGTTAATATTAGTCATGTAATCGTTTTATGACACATTCATATACTAATAAAAATTATCATGGTCATTGATGCGAATGTCAAGAATTTTATGTAATTTTAAATTCGGACATTAAGATATTGATGTAGAAAATATAAAACGACCATCTAAAATACATGAAAAATGCAGTCTGCTATAAAATGATCTCGACAAACAAAATCCGGCATTTTCACTTACTATGGCAGAGCCGGCTTAGTCAGGGGCGATCTGGAAAAACAGAAAGAGAACCGTGGTTTTGATGGATGCCGCTCTAGCTTTTAAAGCTCCCCGGAAAAATTATATATATATATATAAATTACAAATGCAAAAATAAATCTTGTAATTTTCCATACATTATTATAACAACGAATTGTGGAATTGGCTTCCAATACATTGTTGTGTTTGACAATATCTAAGGTAACCAACCCTACTTTAGATAGATTTGTACCACTTTTTCGTAACCGTATTCCTTTTAAAATTAATTCGTGCAGCCGAAATACACCTTTTGTACCCTTAAAAATTTATGTTAACTATAACGGTTAATTTTAAGTTATGCAACTTGTGAAATGTTCATAATTAACCATTTCCGTCTAAACAGTTTACATGAAAAAAAAAAGTTTGGACTCCCTCATTCATTAGGGATTTATATAAGATACTAACATTAAATTTTATTTTTCACCGAAAAGGGTTGAGTGGTAGTGTATAGTGCTTCCACACCACAGGTCTGGGGTTCTATTAACGGGCTGCGCAAGGTCAATTCTGCCTTTCATCCCCGCTACATTGGGTCGATAAATGAGTACCAAGCTTGCTTCGGGTCTTAAACACTGAAGGTCTCTCTTCAGACAGAACACCAAATCGGGACATCTGTTCATGCACCTCAGCGTCCAATGGTCACGTGTATTATGATGGGCACAGTAGTTCCTGGCCCACATGGATTGTTGTGCTTCTGAGTTTGAGTCTTAAGTTTGAGGATTAAATCACTTTGGGGATACCCCTTAGATAAACATGTATTTCCACTCATTTGCAATTAAACATTTTTCTTTCAATTACGTTTATTTCAGAAGGAAGTTTGATTTTTCAAATGTATTTGCTTAATAACATGTATATTTGTGTATTATATTAAACATTTTATCAATCCAAAATTACATGCTTTAGCTCCTCTAAAAGCTTTCAGGATTTTACAACTGATCTTACAATCCATATACGTTTTATAGTAGTATATTTAAAAATGATAAGGACATTTTTACGACTGTGTGAGCTGTTATGCCTCGTTTATGAATATAAAAAAATTCATTCAGCTACAGTTTTTAAAATGTACAGAAATAAGTGGAGCAACAGGATACTTACATATTATGAATATTTTTGACTGCAGTAAGATATATTTATATTTCAGTTTCTTTACAATTTGAATAGAAGTTGTAAGCCATTTTGCGAATAGTTTGATATTGAGTATAAACCCATAGGCTGTTTAATATTGTAAAGTGTTTTACTTTGATACCAGCGCACATTAAAATAAGGCTCATTTGCAGTTATATGATCAGCTTCAGTGATATTTAAATTTTCAAAAATAGCCTACACATACGAAAACATTCTTTCACAACCGCACACCACATCTCATACTATATCTTCCCTACAGCAGGAAATATTTGTGTATACTGAAAAATTTAATACAGGATACATTTCCAAGTGTTAAATTTGTTTTTAAAATTTGGTATGAATACATTGTGGAACTGTCGGTTAACTTCACTGAACAAAATTGTTTTAAGTGTACTGTTTTGAAAGACAAGATTAATTAGGGAGAACTTTTCTCACAATAGAATTTGTAATGACTGAATTGTGTGAAAATGTAGTTATCGATGTGTGACATTTTTCCTTGTAATAAAAGAAACAGAAAGATAAGAAATTTAACTTGAGTAGAAAATGGCTAGAAGTATTGTCATGCGCATTTGAAGAAGTATATCCCCCATTAAAATTAAAAATTATTGACTGAATGTGTGTTATGTCCATCACGAATGTCGATGTAGAAAAGATATTTTTATTTAATACAAGGAGTTCGAAAAGGAGAGCACTAGGAATGAAAATTTAGATTTTTTCCGAAAAATATTCAGTTAACATAAAAATATCATTTATATGATTTAAATTTAAATAAATTAAAAGTATATTGAAATCATTTTTTATGTTATTCTAAATTAAAAATATAATTGAATAGAGAAGATCTGTTTTATTTCATAAATATATGCACCATTAATTGTCTTATTGTTTAAAAAAAAGATAGGGCCTTTATACTCTCATATTCAAAAATGAATACAGGATGCTTTTTTCTAGTTCAAATCGCAATACCAAAATATTTTTTTTTTAATTTTTAAAAAATGACAGAAAAATAAATTTTGTTTGAAGAAAATATAACTATTTTTCAACTTTTAGCACGCCATTTATTTCATGTTTTTTTTACCCTGCATTTTAATTTAATTTTACTGTGACTGAATCTATGGGGAAAACGACAGAGTGGAACTACGGTTTTCATACAAGATTGCCCAAGGCAACAACAGCTAGCTGTAAGCGATTGCTATTCTGGTTCTTACTGATTAAAGACGCCGAACCAAGTCATAAAGTTCTCCCCTTTCGAACACCCAAGTTTTGAAAGGGGGAAAGAATTGAAGTCTGTTGCATTTTTGAAGGGAATAGCAATATAAGAGTAAAACGTTTTCGGAATAACTTTTCAGGAGGAAGGTATCCAGTTAGAGGGTTAAACATGTGGCCCCATCTTTTGAATAATTGTATAATTAGTTAAAAATGCTAGTATTAAAACATAATGTCAATAATAGTTATTAATACATATTGTATATCACTGAGAACTATTAGAAATATAATTGTAAAGAAAGTTAGCAGGATATCCATGTTCAATACATTGTTTAATAAAGTTATTAAGATTTAAATAAATATTAGCTTTATCGCTAACTAATACATATATACAAGTTTAAGTAAGCCAGATGAAAATTAATATTGGGATTTAAATTATCAGTTTTACCGAAAATAATTAAATCATCAATATATCTAAAAATGTAATAGTCATTATTAATAATATAATTATATTTATAAAAGTGTAAATATAAATCAGCCAAACTATTGCTTGCTGAACCTCCTTGAGGCAAGCCTTTATTTTGTTTATATAATGAATCGTTAAAATTAATGTAATTTTTTAAGACTAAATCTATGAGAGTTTTAAATTTGCTAAAATTAATATTAAGGTTATAAATACTGTGGATTTCTAAAATTACTTTAATATCATTGATATTAATGGAATTGAAAAGATCTTCAAAGTCATAACTATGAACTGAATAAATATTTTTATTTTTAAAAAAATCTATATAATATCTTTACTATTTTTAATTATAGCTTTATTACATTGCTGATTAATAAAGTTTTGTATAATATTATGAAGTAATTTGCCTGCAGTAATAATATATGTTTTAAAACCATTTGTCACAGTTCCAAATTTAACAGGACTTTTATGGAATTTTGGTGTAAAAAATATATATGGAAACTTAATTTCAGGAACGCAAAAACCTAATTTTTTATATATAGCAATAACACGATTACACTAATTTCATTATGTGACAAATCTAATTTTTTAAAAGATTCATTGTTTAAAAAGTGTTCATTAAGCATATTATAATAAAAATACTTACAAATCACTGCATAGTTACTAGGTACTTTATCTTTGTAAACTATGATAAAATTCTTTTGTAATTCATAAATTTTCTGTTTTATATCTTTAAAAGTAAATTCATAATGAGAGAGAGAGAGAGAATGGTAGCTAAATTTCATATAAGATCTTTTAAAATATTGTACTTATAATCATCAAATGCCTCTATAGGTAGTCCATATTTAATTGCAGATTTTGTAATAAAATTATCTATATCTTTATCAATTTGTGTTTTAACAGTATTGTTGTTATTAGAAACAGTTAATCTGAAACTATAGTGCCTTTACTCATGATATTCTTTAAAACTTTGTCATTGATTATATCTAAGTTGCCAGTAATTACAAGTTTATGATGACCATCAATAACATCACATGTGATAGTTTTTACATATACAATCTTCTATGTTAATAGAAGGCGAATTATTATTGTAATTAAATATAAATCTGCTCATCTTTTTGTGCGTTATATTTGAATACTTTCTTAACAACCACATTTCTGATAGGAAAAAGTCACAAAAGTCTATTAAATACATTAGAAAAATTAATTTTGTCAAAAGTTTTATTCAGGAATAATAAAGTGCAGTACTCTGTAATAGTCTCATCAATTTTCTCAATACTTATTTTGAATTTATTAACTAGATAATTATTAATATCTTTAGTAATGTACACTGCTCAAAATAATTAAAGGATATTGCGGTTTTATGTGGATCTTGTGGCTGGGAAACTTTTTAGCTGATTGATACATGGTCAACAGACGTAGTAGGTTATAAAGGGTGTTTTTTTAGAGGTATAAAACTTTAAATTGCAATAAAACAACGATGTATTATTCGATCGACATGAATTTTTTTTATTCGAAAGATAATCTTATGGCATTACATTTTAAATATGATTTCTGGCATATGACTGCCATGGCTGTCTCGGATGTAGTCCAATCTGGACGTCCAATTTTCGATGACTTTTTCCAACATTTGTGGCCGTATATCGGCAATAACACGGCGAATGTTGTCTTCCAGATGGTCAAGCGTTTGTGGCTTATCTGCATAGACCAATGACATTACATAGCCCCACAGAAAATAGTCTAGCGGTGTTAAATCACAAGATCTTGGAGGCCAATTCACAGGTCCAAAACGTGAAATTAGGCGGTCACCAAACGTGTCTTTCAATAAATCGATTGTGGCACGAGCTGTGTGACATATTGTGCCGGGTTGTTGGAACCATAGCTCCTGGACATCATGATTGTTCAATTCAGGAATAAAAAAATTAGTAATCATGGCTCTATACCGATCACCATTGACAGTAACGTTGTGGCTTTCATCGTTTTTGAAGAAGTACGGACCACAATGATTCCACCAGCCCATAAAGTGCACCAAACAGTCAGTTTTTCTGGATGTAACGGTGTTTCGATATACACTTGTGGATTAGCTGCACTCCAAATGCGGCAGTTTTGTTTGGTGACGTAGCCATTCAACCAGAAGTGCACTTCATCGCTAAACAAAATTCGCTTATGAAAATCGGGAACAACGGCAATCTCGTTTTGGGCCCATTCGACGAATCTACGCTTTGCTTGATGATCGTTTGGCCGCAATTCTTGCACGAGTGTGATTTTGTAAGCACGCAAACCAAGATCATTCCGCAAAATCTTCCATAAAGTGTATGGACAGAGATCCAATTCCTTTGCTCGATGGCGGATGGACTCATTCGGGTCTTCCTCAATGCTACGCTCTACAGTAGCAATAGCTTCTTCTGTACGCATCGTACGGCGTCTCTGGGGATGCGAGTTATCAATTAGAGTAAACGTGGTGCGAAAACGTTCCATGGTTAATCGAATTAAGTGCTCTGATGGACGATTTTGTCGACGATAAAATGGACGTAGTGCGCGATACGTATTCCGCACAGAACCATTATTTTCGAAATAAAATTGCACAATTTGAAAGCGTTGTTCAGGCGTGAGTCTATTCATGATGAATTGCCAAACAAAACTGAGAATAAATCACTTGACAGCTGTTAAATCGGTCGCCATCTTGGAAAGTAATGCCAACTTAAACTTCTATATAATATATATATATATATATATATATATATATATATATATATATATATATACCTGGAAAAAAACACTCTTTATGAGAATAAACTACACATGTTTGGCAGAAAAAAATGCATTTTATTGCGCATTTGTGTACAAAAGGAAAAAAACACAATTTGTGCATATGAGAAAAAAAGAATAAGAAAAGGTGTTTTCTTCAAAAGAAATCATTTTCAGTACGGGGTATGGTTTCAACGGACGGCCAGCAACGTTGAGCACCTTTGAGGCATGGAGTCAATGAGGCTATTAATCCCGAGTGAAGTATTCTGTCTCACTCTTTCCATGAGAGCTCTTTCCAGTTTTTGTAGAGTTTTGGGGGTTGGTTGGGGGTCAGCAACTCGTCTTCCTGAAGCGTCCCAAACGTGCTCTATTGGATTCATGTCTGGAGAACACGCTGGACATTCCATTCGTACGATTCCTTCCTCGAAAAGGAAATCCTCCACCAGGTTAACACGCTGGCCATTCCATTCGTACGATTCCTTCCTCGAAAAGGAAATCTTCCACCACGTTAACACGATGTGGCCTGCAGTTACCGTCCATTAAAATGAGGTAATCTCCAATTGCTGAAGCGTAAGAGACTACAATACGTATGAAGATCTCATCCCTATATCGGCGAGCAGTCAGAGGTCCATCTCGAATGATGTAGAGGTCTGTGCGCCCATCAATGGAGATGCCACCATACACCAACACTCCCCCACCGCCAAATCTGACACTTTCGTGCACGAACGCAGGATTATTCCTACTGTCACGGTCCCTCCAGATGAAAATACGCCTATTATCCGGTTAAACAGAAAAACGGGACTCGTCAGAAAAAAGAACATTGGTCCATTCATTTCTCCTCCAGTTCATATGCTCTGTTGCCCACTTCCTGCGGTTGCGACGATGTCTTGATGTTAGTCTAACACATACCATCGGTCGGCGAGCATACAGACCTAAACCATGGATTCGGTTTCGGACAGTCTGAGTTGAAACCCTTGTGCCAGTAGCCGAGCGAAGATATTGTTGGAGAAGAGTAGCGTTCATATTTCGGTGTCTCCGAGCCGTTAACACTAAATAACGATCTTCATTGGGTGTTGTTGCCCGTCTACTACCTTGTCCTGGTCTTCGGCCTGCACTTCCAGTCTCCAAAAAACGGTTCCAGATCCTGAAAATCCCCCGTTGTGACACTCCAATGGCTTGCGCTACTTCGGCTTGAGTTTATCCCTTTCTAACCTACCAGCAACTCTCCAAGCTTCTGAATCGGTTAAATGACTTCGCTGAGACATCGTATTCATCGAAACAAAGAAGTCACTGAATGCCGATCATCCTTGTCTTCATTTCAGTTAAAAGTCAAATTTCATTTGCTGCCGCTGAAGCGACGTTTTTGACGTCGAACTCAAAATTAGCATACTCCACAGTTTGAAAATCAGAAAAATTTGCATTTGTGATTCTCTTTTTCCATTTTTTCGGCAAAAAAAATTTCGCTTATATCTTTATTTTATATAAACTTACAATATCCTTTAATTATTTTGAGCAGTATATATATATATATATATATATATATATATATATATATACAAGGTATGACACGAGACTAAGTATGTAAGTTGAAAAAAAAGTGGAGTTGACAACTGTTTGGTGAAGTCTACGCACCTCCTCTATCTATATGGCCAGTTCCGCTTTAATCGAACTCGCCAGCGGGGCGTCATGGAGTAAGCGCAAGTGCATTTTGCCAGGAAAATGTTGGATCCACATCACGTTTCTTAACAAACTTAAGAAATTAGCCCCGAAAACATTTCAAATATTAACCAAGGCTTATGGATAGGGAACTTTCTTTCATTGACATGTGTTTGAAATGGCGTAAATGGTTTTCAGAGGGAAGATTCAGTGCGGAAATGGATGAACCTGTTAGTCACCCAAGTTCAGCGGTTACAGACATAAACAGAGCCAAAATTCGTGATAGGAGTGCGTTTCACTTACAACAGCTCTCAGACTTTGAATCAACACGACTACATTGAAGTTCTAAAAAGACTTCGTGAACAAAGTATGTGTGCTTATGACCACACGATAGAAGTGACAACTTCAAATTTTGCAATGTTATATCAGGAATTAGTTGGTGAATAAAAAACAAGGGTATATTAGTATTGTCCTATAAAATAATTTATTCATATGTCTGTACTTATAAAGCAATATTTTTGTGCGAAATATTTTAGAATTAATCGGGAATATATTTGGAATTAATTGGGAATATATATTTGGGAATTAATTTTATTCTAGGAAGGAAAGAATAGGTTAATGGTAGTTGAAATAAGTTATAAATCCTTAAAGGCCGTATCACACGTATACATTTCAAGCAATTTTTCGTCCAATTCGAGCAATTTTTACTCAGTTGCCATAGCAACCGCTTTAGAGCAATTTCTTGCTAGTGAGCTCAAGAAATTGCCCGGAATAAAAAATTGCTTGCAATTCCAGCCAATAGGAATCCTGTAAGCTCGAGCGGTATAAAAAAATAATGTATGGTTGTTTCCGAAGGAGAAAAATCAGCGAGTAACATTTCAAGGTGGTGAAAGTGCGCGGTTGACGTCAGAGCATGTCGTTTTGTTTACGGCAACCCTTCACCCTCAGTAAGAGGAAAAATTGCTTGAAATAAGTCTGCGTGTGATACGGCCTTTAGATTCAAAATTTTATTTAAATATCTATTAAAAAAAACTCCGTCAAGCGTTGTTCCATACTTCCTCGTGTTTCATTTGCATCATTTGACACAATTAAAACTTAAATTTTGATTTTTAAAAACCAACTAAAGGTTTTGATTTGTCTTTTGAAAAATCTACTTTAAAATTCCCACTTAAAATCATAGATAATTAGTTCAGAAGACCCGATCCGGCTTTGCGAATTTTGGCTGTAATTTAACAATATTCAATTATATCCATGAATTAATTTAAGCAAAGGGATAGATAGTAAGACAGGTAGTTGATCGGTAAGAGGGGAATCTAGGTCAAAGCCTTTAAAAAAGGATTTAATCAGAAGATTTATATCGCATAATCTCTGGACATTGTATGGAAATTTTGTACAAATACATCCTTTGCTACTGCAAGGAAAGTTTTCTTAACTATATTTGGCTTTGTTGTATTTAAATTATGTAATATAACTTTTTCTTAATACATGTATACTTAATTTTGTTATTTTAAATTTTTAATTGCTTTAATTTTCTTTTTAGACTCAAAGTATATTTAAGTAATGTGATTATTAGAACTATTTGTTCATTGCTATTCCGATTCGCTTACAAAAATATATTTTTATTCTTAAGATCACTGCAATATTGCTAATGATAATTACACTATTTACTTAGTTCAATAAAAATGTGTCGTTTTTCTACATCTTATGTTTAGTTTTAGTATAGGATTCCTCTTTCTCTCTAAACCTATTTTTTAAAAATATTACGTTTCATTTACATGCTTCAACTAGGATTAGAAGTATCCCGCATTCATTTCTTGTAAAAAGAGGTCACGAGGGGTGGGGGGGAGCCACAGATCGAGATCGAGTTTAAATCGAATCTAGGAACTTTTTACTCTTACGGCGTATTGGTGGAGGGACAAACTAGGCCGTTTCAGAGTGGGGGAGGGAAACGTCCCTCCTTTCCTTCTTAGGGGTGTGTATGTCCGACTGAAGGCAAAAAAAGCCAAATGAGCGTTATATTCCCGAGCGTGAAGTTCAGTCAATTTCACTTTCCAGCAAATCACGCCAATAGAAGTTATCACTTCAAAAAGGTTAGAATTGGGGAGTAATTAATCGCTGTTGCACGAAGACAATGCATCCGTTCCCATGATCCTACCTTTCAAGCAGTTTCTGACCAGAAAAATCATTACTATGATAGGGCATCCTCCTTATTCACATGATTTGGTCCCATGAGAATGTTTTTTTATTTCCTACAGTTAAATCTTGCTGAAAGGGAACCCATTTTACCTCAGTTGAAGGGATTCATGCAAAAACAAAAATCTTAACAAATGGATTTTTCCAAAAACCTCGCCCGATGGTGTGATGTGGTAGTTAGGAGAGGGGTGCCAGCTCAGGTGTCGTCCACGTCACTTGACCATGGTTCAACATTACGTGGTCCGTCGCCCAAAGCCCTCGAGTAGCTGAACAGTGTGACGTTAAAATTCAATCAATCAACCAAAACCTCGATCCAGAACTGTTACCATCAACGACAGCACCAAATGCAGAAGTGTGTGAATGCTGAAGGGAACTTCTTTGAAAGTTATACTGTCAGGGACAACTGATATTATAAGAACGATGATTAATTGGACCAGTTTTTTTATGTGTTTGTTACACCTCGTAAACATATAAATGAATAAAAACTTGAAAATTTATTTGTGCTCTGAAGTAAAGATTACGTACGTTAAAAATATATTAATTACTGAATTTAAAAGATTTTATTTGTATAACCCATTTCTTGTTTATGGAATTGTTTTATTATTGCTGCATAAACATAAATAAATATTAATGTAAAATTTCACACGGAATTTTAGTTAAGAAAAATAATTAATAAGAAAAGTTACGAGATTGCTTAAAAATATTCTTCCTCAAACAGTTTGAGGGTTCATTCTATTCTACAAGTTTCTGATCCAATTAAATAACTCATAATAAGAACAAGTATCCGAATTTTTTAAAAAACAAACAAACAAATTAAATAAATAATAATTTTTAACAATTAGTACTTACGTTATCCACATAAATTAAGATATCGGAAATTTTTATCAGATTGTTCGTGCTTTTAGACTATATATACGCTGGGGGTCAAAAATGCGATTCCCTTAAAAATTAAATACCTTTATTTAATGACGTGGTATTCGCGAAATACTGACAGAAACTGATCACGACAAATAGTTTCCCACGGCCAGCTGGAAAAATTCTCCCCAAGTATACGTGGTCTCTACTTACGCTCTCGTCCTATTTCTGGGGTTACAAACATTGATCGGACCAGAAACTTTGAGGTGAACGATCGTAAATTGCGACAGTACGGTCAGCTAAAATTTATACCCAAGGTTGAAGTAGCTACCTCATAGATTATTTTAGTCCTGTGCCATTCCAGGGAATGAAGTAGAATTCCCGGAAATGCAAAAAGTATAGAAATCTTACGATTTCCCTGGAAAGAAACCCTACTATCAATATCCCCTTTGATTAAATCCCAACAACTAAAATTTACTGAATATTGTCTCTAAATTAAATTAACAGAAACGGAAATATTATACTGAAGATTTTCCGATTTTAAAAGCTGGGAGTTACAAATTTGCGCTTTTACTTCACCTCCATCTATCGATACTAAATTGTTCATGAACGATTACGAACAAATCAATTGAAAAATCCAATGTGATTTTTTGTTGAAACAAAAATCAATGGTAGTAGGAATTCTAGATTTTTACGCGTATTTCTTAGTCGACAGGTTCCCTGAAATTAATCTTTTATTATGCAAATAATGCTTGTGTTCAGGAGCACTTACTTATGCTGACCATTATTTTCCTCAATGAAAAATAGCGACGATTCAGAAAGATCAAAATTAACCCCAATCAACATTTATCCTCAATTTTAAAAATTGCATCCGTTCAATATCTTTATTCAAATCTTGATGACTTGCTTTGTGAAAAAAAACATGTCAAATATCTTCTAGAAATAAGGTTAAACGAAATTTCTTTCGGTAATTTGTTTTGTTTTGTTTTATAAAAAATATAAAATATTTATAGTTTAAGTATAAAAATAAAATGATGTATAAAACGACTACGTATGTATAATATATAATACATTGAGTTTTACATTGAATTTAATAAATGTGTAACAATGATAAAAATCGTATTTTATTGAATGTTTGAACCTCGAAAACATGCTGCCCCCAGCTTAAAATAGACCATTTGGCTCGTAATATCATATGAGTTTGACACGTTTGGTCTAAAGGTAATAAAATGAATTACCTATGTGCTAAGCGTAAAATCATATTATTTCCAAATGAATTTTCATATTTTTAAATACAATTTTTTAAAAAAATGTTTTTATATATATTTAACAATTATGTAAGTATGTAATCTGACACTTTCATTACGTGTACCCGACATGTCTTTGAACTTGGACCTAAAAAACGACAACGGAATGAACCTTTCGCTACCTTCTTCTAACAACACCTTTCAATCCGGAACGCCCCAGGAAACCAACTGCGAAAGACTACAGGCCCTTGCCACCGACATAAAGAAGTTTACCATCATCATAGAAAATATCAAGTCGATGATCAACGATCTAAGGTTAAATGGAATAACACACACACACACAGACAAAAGCGATCCATCGACAACTTCCAAAGTCTAGTTCACTACGGAGAGCTACACCAACTTGCGGTTAGGGAGTTTAACTCTCACCCCCTGTAATACCCCCGGCTGTACGATACATAATACTCCTAATTGCTCTTCCGCTAAAAACACCTCACAAGAATTTCCACCACTCCCTAAAATAGCATCAGTTAAACGCAAGGAAAATGACGATGGATTTATTACCTACCCCCCTCTACAAGGCTTTCTCAAAATTCCATAACCAATTCAAACCCGGAATTAACCTAATACAATCAACGCTCTAGAAAACTTTGAACTCCAAATTATACCCGTAGCAGAAACTTCGACTGATACACAAAACAAAAATCACTCACCTAGTAAAACTAACAATGATTTAAACACCATCCCCAGTCATGCTAAAAGTCACACTTAATTTCCGTGCTCAAATGGAAACCCTAACTGATAAGGCACCTACCCTCGGAAGCAAAATGACTGGAGATTACCTTAAATTGTACACTGACACTTTTAACTAATATCACCAACTTAATCACATCCTTGAACAACTCAAATACGAGCTCTATTCAATCACCCCTTAAACAGAAAGATCCATTAAAGTTGTAATAAAAGCACTTCCACGCGACACGAAAACCACCGGTATTCACTGTGACCTAACTGATCTGGGATTCACCGTCAACAGGGTAACGCAAATTATAGGACGAATTTCAAACCAACCCTTACCAGTTTTTCTTATCTCCCTCCCATGTGATCTGACTACCGCTAAAAATTTTTAATTAGAGAAACTATTACCTTACCGTAAAAGTAGAAAGCTTTGAAAGCAAAGGGGTCACCCAATGCTTTCAATGCAACAAATTCAATCATACCGCAGACAACTGTCATCTCACCCCTAGATGTCCGAAATGTGGCGAGGCACATCAGACGAGAGAATGGCAGATCAATAGGGTCGAAACACTCTTTTACATAAATTGTCAAGTTTTTGGCTATATGGCAAATTATTCCAAGTGCCCCCTCTTCCCCAAGTCCCGCAAGGGCACTAGTAATAAATCAAATTACTCAAGTGTTGTAAATAGCCTGGTTAGACCAAATATATCATACGTGCAAGTCACAAACACAAACATTTTTAACTCCTCTGCTCCCCAACAGATGGCACCACATATAAGTTAAATCCCTGCTATCAATCACCCACAAAAACTCAGGCTCTCAGATTCCAAAATCACCCCCAACAACAAGTAAATAATATTAAAAACGAGAATGCATCACTTTAATCACACAGACCCTTCAACAAACAATCCAGGTACTCTCGGTACTAGTACAACAAATTAACAACATGAACTTCTTAGATCCCACACCCGAATCTACTAGTATCGTTAAAAATAAATCCAACTAAAAAAAGGAATTATTAGCATTACTGGAAGTTTTCCTAGACGACGACAACGAATAATTTAAATACCCATTCATTCACCTCGTGGTGGATGATCATCTAAATCTAAAAATTCTTTTAATCTACTTTTATTTTTTAAATCTTTTTTTTCTTGTAATTTCTCTATTCGCAGAACCCCACCGGGCGAAACGAACGAAAATAAGATCGATCGCGAGCGACAGCGAGCGGGCGCTTCTAAGAATGAATGGCAAAGAGGGACGGAGGCCAACATGAGAAAGAAGCCCAAAACTGGGGAGGGGCGGGGCAACAAGAGGAGGCAAAGCCAACCAGGACGCGACGTGGGCGGAGCCAAACACGAAACTGGGAGAAACGGTCAGAACGACAAACGACACGGACGAGAGCGGACGGAAGCAGGAGCTAAAAGAAGGGAACTCGGAACAAAACAAGATTAGTATGGTTCACAGTTCATGAGTGCATGAGAAATAGACTAAAATTGCAAGAGGAGGGGGAAGGCGAGAGCTGGCTACGGGGGTTTAAGCGGTTGAGACCACTTTGTCGAATTGTAGGCAAATTTGTGTTTGCTATTGGGGATAGTGAAAATTGTTTGTGCCTGAATTATGGATTTGGATGATTCTCGATAGTCCTAAAGACGTTACTGAGAGTTTTGTGATGTAATCCCCAATAGGGTCTATCTTTAAATCATGTAAACACTGTTTCTGATGTACCAAGGCGCATTTGTCATGATACGAAGAATCTTATTCTGCATAGTTTGGACAAACGGGGCGGCGTCTAATTTCTTCCAATCAAAATGCTGAGATGGATTTGGTCCAGAACTTATCACAAATATATTTGGTGTTGCCTGTATGTTAGAGAACTATCTAAGAAGAAAACCACGTTAACCCACTCGATATCTTCGTCGAATAAGGATAAAGTTTTAGAATTATATTGCGCCTGTGTTTTCTAAAAACAATTGTGACATTTATCGCTATACGCCAGTCTGTCAACCAAGATTCAAGAGTGTGAAGGTATCGATTACATTGAGTGTATCAACAGGTTCGCTCCTTAAGCGAGTACCGCAGCGTCGTTTGCAAATAAACAGATACTGACACTGGGATGATGGGGAAAATCATAAGTGTAAAATTTGTATAGGTAGGGCGAGAAAAGACCCCCTGAGGACATCCTGCCTCTGGAAAGCCCTTGTTCGAAAAGTCAAAATTAATTTTGACCCCTGTTTTTGAAAAATTGTGTATAATTTTAACTAGGTACTTTTAATCATTTTATAGATGAGCCCATCATGCCACATCTTATCAAATGCTCGTTTGACATCGAGAAAGACCCCTACAGTGAAAAACTTATAAACCCCTTCATTAATTATGTTTGTGACTCTAATCAGTTGGTGAGTGGTAGAGTGATTGTTTCTGAATCCACACTGCCCGGAGGGATACAATTGATTGTATCACAGTGCTGTTTGATTCTTAAGAATTATCTTCTCATAAATTTTAGCCGTGGTAACTTATAGGACGATAATTTTGAGCAAGCTTATGATTTTGGTTAGGTTTAGGTAACATGATCACATTAGCCGATTTCAGAGTGAAGGAAAAAATCTATGCTTAAGGCAGGTTATTATTTTAGTGAGGTGTGTAATAGCATTAAGTGGCAATAGCTTTAAGGCATAATTTGGAATATTATCTTTTAAGCTTTTTTGTTTTGTAATTTATTGATAATTTTAGAGATTTCAGCTGACTGGTGAGCGGTGGTATTGCATACTGGAGTTAGCAAGGAAATCTGAAGTTTCAGACTCTACTAACTCTATGATTTGGTCGTTGTAAGGCTCCGCATTTTCTTGAAACGTAGCCTCGAGATTGTTTTTAAATTCTTCGGCTTTTTCGTCGTCCGAATAAAGGATGCCGTTCCTGCCAGCCAGCGGGGGGATAATAGTCGGCTTTTTAACAAGCTTCCGTTGGAGGTTGTAAAGGAGTTATCTTCGGGATGTAAATTAGTCAACAAATTTTTGCCAAGAATTGTTCCTATGCTCACTAATTTGAGTTTTAATTTGCCTCTGCAGGGAGTTAACTTCTCTCTTAAGGAGAGGGTTCCTGGAGCTGCCATTGCTTACGAAAACGGTTTTTAATTTTAATTAATCCCCTGATGCGGTGTGAAGTCTCACCCTTTAGACAGTGGTAGCGGAGATAACTAGTGATCATGCCAGTGAAGTTGTTAATTGCACAATATTGTTAGTATCAATGATAGGGTTACCAGGAATAGAGTTAAAAACTATTTCTTGAAATTTAATCCAATTAGTAGACTTGAGGGTACGGAGATTTTTAGGTAAGGAATTATTAAGAGCTAGATCAATTAAAACAGGGTTATGATCGCTACTTAAGTCGTTAACAGAGTTAATATCTTCCAAGATTAGATTTTTAGCAAAAGCAATATCAAGAATAGAGCATGTGCCACGGGCTGCATAGTATGTGGGAGCAGTGGGTGCCATGATTTCAGGGCATGGGTGCTCGCCCAGTTGTAAAGAGTGTTTCCATGAGTGTTTGGGCCCCTGGGTTCCAACATGGGTGGTGAGCATTAAAATCACCAAAATGACCTTGGGACTGGCGTTGAGAATGCATCAAGCTCCGACGTGTTAATATGATTCCTGGAGGCTTGTAAATGCACGACAACGTGAGGTGAGTGTGTCCTAGCTCGATCCTAACAGTAGTGTTTTCAAATGTGCTTGTATTGAAAGAGACAACGTGATGCCTGAGTGAGTTTCTGACAAAATGGCCGTACCACCTCCCCGGTGGGATAAACGGTCACTGCGGTGACAAATATAATTGGGAAGCTTGAAGGAATCAGCGGGACCCAGATGAGTTTCCTGTATACCTATAATATCTGGGTCTTCGTCACACAAAAATTCCTCAATTCTCCTAACTTGTACTTGACGCTATTGGCGTTCCAGCTCAGAACACGAAGAGAAGAATTATTGGGGTTAGAGGTATTAAATATTGTCGCCTAGTTTGTTCATGATTTTCTGGAACATAGTTCCGAACTGGCTCATCATCGTAGACATCTGCTCCATAAGTACCTTGGTTTCAGAAAGCGATTCGCTACTGTTTTTGCTTGAACTTTCTTGATTTTTTTCATTTTTATTTTCATTTTCAGTTTTTTTTTTTTTTTTTTTTCCTCAAAAGCTTTCGCTCGCTCATGCCAAACATTTTTGGTAGGGGGCTTGCTGGGCTTAAGGTTTTTTGGGTTTTTTTCACACCCTGAAAAGTCGCCGGGTGGGGACCACCACAATTAGCGCACTTTGCCGGGGCATCGGGTTTTTTGTGCAGTCTCTCGTCAAATGACTTTGACTGCATTTCAAGCATTTTGGCTCCTGTTACAGAAGCGCGAATGATGGTAGAAAAGCTGGCACCTGTAACATTGGGCTGGCATGGAATTTTTATCAAGGGGTTCTACTTTGATTTTATAGTACCCTATGGATGTAACTTGAAAAATTGCTTGGTTAGCTGGGCATTTCCTCGAGACTACCAAAAACAAAGGCATGTTCTTGTTCTGTTTGCGGTTTCTCATGACCGAAACGTGCTCTGGGGTGATGTTATGAGTACCCAGTTCTTGGATGATCTCATCAACATTAAAATCACTGGGTAGGCCCCGGATGACAGTTTTGAGCTGCTTTTCGCCCGCCATTTCGTAGGTATGGGATTTTAATTTCTTAACAGAAATAAAATTTTGAATTTTCCTATGATTTGCATCTTCGGGGAAAACTTTTTAAGCTTTCCGCCGACGATCTTGCCCATAACTTTTTTCTTTACGACTTCACTAATTTCTAAGAGCAATCCAGGGGTGTTATATTGCTCATCAATAACAATTGGCGGGGTACGTTTTTTGGCTGGGTGTCCTTTGTGGACGAGGAAGTATGCCCACCAGCGTCAACCGCTAACGGAGACTCATCTGGACTTTCCTGTTCATTATCAATCATGTCTATATTACAGGGGTCCTCTACAGGTGCCTGGGGGATGCTATCTTTTCCTCAGTGCCCGGAGCAGTGTCTACAACATTGTCCTCATTGAGGTCCTTAACATCTACTTCTAAATGGGCAATCGCAGAGAAGGAGTTGCTCAAGGCAATAACTTCCTCGCTCGGCTTTGCTTTCTTGGCTTTGCCTTTATTAGGCGACTTAGAAGTGCGCTTGCACTGACTGGGGTAAATTCATTGCTGACATCAATTTCACTACTCGATCTACTAGGCGTCGGGGGTTGCTTGGCAACCATTGCCTTGATCGCTTCTTGGTGCTCTTTAACGAGTAAGGTATTTGTTTTCCTGGCGCCTTTAATACAAAGCCAGAAACATTATTTATTATTTTAAGTTCCTCTAACCCTAGAGCAGACTCATTATTATTACAAGATTTAAAAATTAACTCCTCTCAGCATTTCGCAAAAGTCGTTACAATCTTGTGAAGTATGTAGTTCATTTAACCTAGCAAGGGCTGTTGGTACATAAAGCACTCAAAGAACTAAATGAAACCACACTAACCTGTGATCCAGTAGCTGCAGAGGCGTTTTCCTTGTCCATTCCAAAATTGCGTAGTAATCCAAGTTAATCCAGGGAGCACGTGCGCACCACGAAAATCAAGTCCCGAAAAAAGGGAAATGGATTAAAAAATAATGCTAAATAGCATAATTGCGGAAACCGCAAAAGCCTACAACATAGAATCAACACGAATTTCCGAAAAATATCTAAAATTCGAAGATGAAAAAAGATTCCACAAACACGACTTAAGAGAGCCGAAAAATTGTCTGATCTGACTACAAATCAATGTCTGAATCTTAATGGCGTCTGAATGGCCCCACCGGGCAAACTCCCAATTTTCTATTTCCCCTTCTCTAGTTAACTTTAATACAGCCAATTGAGAGGAAACTCACTTTAATGCCACGGCCAATAAAATTGCTCCTTCTCGCCACAACCCTGTGCCACCAAAAATCCACAGGACTGAAGCTGTAGACGCTTGCGTCATCCTTCACATATCCCCATCTTGACAGCACCGTATCCTCATCTATCACCATCCTGATAGCACCGCATCCTTCAACCAATTAGGAGGCACCTCTTCAACCCGCTACTACTGCCAGACGATTTTTGATTTCGATTAACGTCGCGGGGATATGGATCTAAAAAAGATCCTTCTTCCCCTATCTGATGTGTATGTTTCCTGAGGGAAGTGGAGAGTCCTGAGTGGAAAGAGTTTTTCCTGAGATGAAATGGATAGAGGCATTGTGATTGGAGGACCAGGAGAGGTAGCAAAGTGACGTCACCGTCGTGGGCGGAGACTCCTTCTGATTTCAGCGGGAAAAAGTCCCGAGAATTAGCTCGGAACTGACAAATGGAAATGGTGCACTGCTATTGGTCGGTGACTGCAAGTGAGTAAGCTCTCAATTGGCTGCCCTGAAGTTAAAGAAATAGAACTCTGAAGTTGAGATAAAAGGGGGATTCCTGGAGAAACATTTGAGCGATTCAGATCAAAATGGAAACCACGCACGTTTGAGCTCCACGACCTGAACTACAACCATGAGTGATTTTAGCGATAAAATGGAATTTTCGCCAACGAGACAAATTCAAGTTGCCACCTGCGAAAAACTTAGAGATACCGTAACAGGTATCTCAGCCCTGCATATGTCTTTGCACGAAGGACGCCCACCCAGCCCGAAGAATCCCTTCTTAGAAGTCTACCTGAAGAGCACACAAGACATGATCAAGAGAAAGGAGGAATTGGTAAGTGAGCTTAAAACCCTCCTCCCATGTACTATATTAGACTGCCATGAACATAAGATTCCCTCTACCTCGGTAGATGAGGAAATTAATTTAGAAGCTCCCTTTCCTGAAAATAAAATTAATAGTAAATCAAATAAGAAAAAATTCAGCAAAAAACGTAAAAATAAAGGCAAAGAATCTACGGATGAGTTTATCTTTCCCAAAAAAACAGCCAGAACTATTTCCCCCACCTCTACCCAGGACCCCACAGAAACCAATAATAATTTTTCTGATTTAGAGCAGGATGTTGAACATCCCCTTTCGACTGAAAGACAAGTAACTACTGAAGTAGATACTCCTAAGAAGACTCTCCCTCACCCTATAGTGCTAAAAATTAAAAAAGAATTTCAGAGAGGAAATTAAATGCATCTCTGAAAAATTCCCCAAAATACGCAATAGAATAGCAAACGATGTTGTTTAAATGTTTACTAATGAGCTCTTATCCACTTTTTGAAGTCGGATAAGGAATTCGAATTCTACGTAATAGATCGCAAAATAATTAAACCTATTAAAGCCGTAATTAAAGGACTTCCTAGTTCCTCAAAAATAAATGACATCACTAACGATTTAGCTGAAGTAGGATTTCAAATTGAAAGTTGTACGCAGCTGACCTCTAAAAGAACCAAAAACCCCTTCCCTATTTTCTTGTAATCCTCCCACGTAACGATGATAATAGCAAAATCTTTGATATAGCAAAATTGGGTTATTTACAGGTGAAAGTTGAGGGTTACCTCATTAGAGGAATAACCCAATGCTTCAACTGTAATAACTTTTACCATACAGCCACGAACTGCTTTATGAAACCGAGATGTTTAAAGTGCGGAAAAGAGCACGCCACCAGGAATTGTCATTTAAAAGAAAGATAATTAAACCCATTTTGTATCAACTGCCAGGACTTCGGTCACTCGGCATGTTATACAAAATGTCGCAAATTCCCCAGCCTAAGAAAGGAACTGCCTTTTCTGACCCGACTAAAAAGAAAAGTTTTTCAAGTAAATAGACTAAAGAGGGAATTTCCTTCGCTAACGTTGTTAGTGGGGGAATCTCCTGTCAAACCCCTCCCGAAAATGAAAATAAAAAGAAGACTCCCCCGTGGATTCCTTAGCCAAGATAGCAATAGTTCAGATTTAGCTCAAGTTTTAGAACTCTTGAATATCATCTCAAGCCTAGTTAAGAAAAATCCTAAAATTCTCGACCTTCTCTCAAAATTTAAAACTGCAAGCTCCGACGAAGAAAATTCCTGCCTACTGGCAGAAGCTATAATCTCTCGTGAGATGATTTTGACTGCATTTCAAGCATTTTGGCTCTCTATTACAGAAGCGAGAATGATGATAAAAAAGCTGGCACCTGTAACATTGGGCTGGCATAGAATTTCTATCTAGGAGTTCTACTTTAATTTTGTAGTACCCTATGGATGTTACTTGGAAAATTGCTTGGTTAGCTGGGCATTTCCTCGAAACTACCAAAAACAAAGGCATATTTTTATTTTGTTTGCGGTTCGTCATAACCGAAACGTGCTCTGGTTGATGTTATGAGTACCCAGTTCTTGGATGATTTCATCAACGTCAAAATCACTGGGTAGACCCCTGATGACAGTCTTAAGCTGTTTTTCACCCGCCATTTTGTAGGTGTGGGATTTTAGTTTTTTCACTGAAATGAAATTTTGGATTTTCCGATGGGCATCCGAATCCTTGGGGAAAACTTTAAGCTTTCCACCGACAATCTTGCCCATAACTTTCCATCCTACTACCTTCCTGATTTCTAAAAAGCAATCCAGGGATGTTATATTGCTCATCAATAACTATTGGTGGGGTGCGTTTTTTAGGTTGGATGTCCTTTTTAGACGGGATGTCTGCCCACTAGCGTCATCCGCTAACTGTGACTCGTCTGACTTTTCCTGCACATCATCATTCATGTCAACATTAGAGGGGTCCTCTACAGGTGCCTGGAGGGTGTTAATTTCTTCCTCAGTGCTATAGGAGCAGTATCGTCAATAATATCCTAAAATTCTCTTTATTCCAAATTTTCTTTAAGTACATGAATTCAATCTTAAAAGCTCACTTCCAACCTCCAATCAAAGATCACCTCCACTGCCGATGTCTCGTGCACTCCCATTGGACCACCTCTTCCGAAGTCACGCCCTCCTCTTCTAAACCAAGTTTCCAAAACCATGAACATCAGAGTCCCAGATAGAGTGTTGAAGGCTGCTGGTGCAGCCTAGGTACTTCCGATCGAAATCAACCGCAAAAAAAAACATTTGAGCTCGGAAGAAGTCGACACGAAGGAAGACGACAAACCGGTGACCGCGTCAAGCAGCCTGATGGTGGCAGCCGCCGGTAGCGTTGGCGCTCCCGGTAGTAGCAAGGAAACGACGTCTTTACTGTGGTATGCCGTAATGGCAGACGCATTGCGCCCATTGTGATCAATTCATAGCGCAATGCAACCGAGCTCCTCGATTAGTTAGGGAAGTATTGTGATACACCACTAGAGGGGCGATATGAAAATGGGAAGCTCCGAGTCTTCCCAACTTCTGCTGAAGAGCACCGTTTAATTCAAAAGTATATCTCGGACAATAAATTGTGGTCCCACACTTTTGAGATGGCCCACAACAAGCAGTTAAGAGTAGTGCTGAGAGGGTTACCCACAGATTTTGATCAAGAAAACTCATGTCAGAGTTACATGCATTTGGTTTTAAACCCACTCATATTTCCTTGTTGAGAAACAGGAAAACAAACACAAATATGCCACTATTCTTGGTAACCCTCCCCAAATGTCCTGAAAATAAGGATATATTTAACATAAAAACCATTGGATTTTTTAGAGTTGCGGTTGAACCCCTCAATAAATCCACGATGCCTCCTCAGTGTTATTGCTCTCAGGAGTTTTTTCATCATTCCCGGTTTTGCGCTAGAGCACCGAAGTGTTTGAAATGTTCAGGTGGCCCTTTCACCTCTGAATGCTCCAAGTGAGCCAAGGCCCTGGCAACGTGTGCAAATTGCAAAGGCCCGTACCCTGAAAGTTTCTCGGGATGCCCCAAAAACCCAATCAACACTAAACCCAACAAAAACAAACCGACTAAGAACGTCTGGCAAGAGCGAGGGGCTGCGAGCAAGGAAAAAAATAAACAGCTAACACCTTCCTTGGCGGAAGTAGTAAAAGTTTCGAACAAAAATTCACTGGATGCCAAAGAAATCATGCCGCAAATGGCCCAGATGATGTCGCAGTAGGGACAAATGCTGTCCATCTTACAAACTAAACTTTAATTTTCAGAATTCAATTGTAGCAATAGGGATAATTCTCTAAGGTTTTTTTAGTTGGAATGCTAATGGTTTAAAAAATAATTTAGAAGAACTTGAAGAATGTGTAATTGATTATAACCCTGACATAATCGGGATACAAGAAACGCACCTTCGTCCAGCGGACAGGGTTTGCATTCCAAATTACACTTGTCACAGGAGTGACTGCACAACACACAGAGGGGGAGGCACGGCCCTCTTCGTTAAGAATTCTATCAGACACCACGCCATCCTAAATGTTTCAAACACCTTTGAAAACTCATCGGTTATTATTCAGATAGGAAACAACAGTAAGATTACTGTGGCGTGCATTTATAGACCTCCACACGGCTCCATTAAAACTACGGAACTAGACGCAATTCTCAACTATAACAACAAAGCCTTTCTTTTCGGCGATTTTAATGCCAAGCATCCCAGATGGAACACAGGCAGGGCAAACACAAACGGTAATATTCTGTGCAATTGGGCCGTAGGGTCGGCACTGGATATTCTAGCCCCAGACACTTATCACACCAACGCTGTCCTTGACAAAGGCTTTGTAGTTAACTTATCTCACACTGAAGTTTTTACTATTAATGAACTTAGCAGTGATCACAATCCAGTTATTTTTGATTTCATAACTAATAATGTACTTCCACTAATACTACGTACTTTAAAATCTACAAACTGGACTAAATTTCAAGAAATTATTTATCATAACATTTACGGAAATCCCCAGATAGATGATTTGGATCTAGCCGTTCAAAATTTTACCAGCAATGTTTCGAATGCTATTTTTGCTTCCACTTCCACTAGAATAATAAACACTCCACACCTCCGTCTTCCTGAAAACATCAGAGAGCTTATCAGAGTTAAAAATAGATTTCGTAAACTCTGGAATAACACCAGATACCCTCCATACAAACGTGAAGTTAATGCTCTCATTAGACAGATCAGGAGCGAAATCCAAGATCATAAAAACAGGACACGGAAAAATTTTCTTTTAACTTTAAATCCTGAGGACAATTCCTTGTATTATTTACACAGGAAATTTTCCAAAAGGCATATTCTCTTTCCACCTTTACAAGGTCCGGATGGAATGGCCTATTCAGATTTCGAAAAGACGGAGGCTTTCAAAGATACACTTGAAGTTACTTTTCAGGAAAATGAAGAACCCTACCGTGACGACAAGATTAAAGAAGTCGAAAATTTAGTAAATCACTTTTCTGACAACATCGCTACAAGCACCTCCTCCCTCCTCTCACTTCCCCTTCTGAGGTAAGAGGCATTATTAAAAAACTGCAGAATAGAAAAGCTGCAGGACCAGATCAAATTCCCAACATAGCTCTGAAATATTTAACGCTTAATGCGATTACTCATTTAACTAAAATATACAATCAACGCCTCATTAAAAATCACTTTCCTACACAGTGGAAGCAAGCAAACGTCATCATGCTGGCCAAGCCTAATCAAGATAGAACATTTCCAGAGGGCTACAGACCAATTATCTTAATTAACGCCACTGCTAAGATTTTCGAAAGAATAATCCTAACTAGAATCAAATCTCACTGCAAAGCCATAAATTGTATTCCCCCGGAGCAATGCGGCTTCCGGGAGGGCCATTCAACGCTGCACCAACTGATACGTGTTACAAACATAATTAATGAGGGGTTTGCCCATAAATTTTATATTGTAGGTGTCTTTTTAGATGTTAAAAGGGCATTCGTAAAATGTGGGACGATCACCTTACGTACAAGGTAATTAAATTACAGGTCCCTGACTATTTAATTAAAATCATTCATAATTTTTTACACAAAAGAACTTTTAGAGTTCGTGTAAACAATACATACTCTAACACAGGATCTTGCCTCTCTGGCGTCCCGCAGGGATCTGTTCTTTCACCGTACTTGTACAACATTTACACACACGACTTCCCACAACACTTCACCGTCAGTACTTGCCTGTTTGCGGATGATTCCGCTGTTCCCTCGCAAGGTGTCCAGCTGAAATACACAATTAAAGCTATACAAAATTTTCTAGACAAACTCGAAACGTGAGTAACACATGGGAGAATTGCAATTAATGTTGATAAATCACAAGCAATAATTTTCAGGAAATGGGGAGTCATCGACCCTCCTTTCCAGCTCACACTTTTTGATGACAACATACAGAGGTTTTCGGTGGTGAAATATCTGGGCCTATGCATAGATAGCCGCTTAACTTTCAAAAAACACATTGACTATCTAGCAGAGAAATTTTGGGGGTAGAATTCATTTAGCCATCTCCCTCATTGGGAAAAGGTCTCCTTTATCCCTAGAAAATAAAGTAATTTTATACAAGCAGATTCTGCGCCCAGTTATAACTTACGGATCTCCCGTATGGGGATCCGCAGCCACCACCCACATGAAAAAGATTCAAGTAATTCAAAACAAAATTCTCCGCGTCATAACGAACGCACCTGGGTACGTCCGTAATGACGTGATTCAAAACGACCTACATATAGAGCCAATCACTAATTACATTACTAAACTCTCTAGAAATGTATTTAAATCTATTGAATCTCATGACAATCCAATTATCAAAGCACAAACACTGTTTACGTATCCTCATCCTAAAATTAAATATGCATACTCTTCAACGAAGTGGAGAAACCCGCTCCACCCTCCATAACACAACATATACACTCTTTTTCACATTCTGAACAACATTAGTTAGCCTCATTGCCTCGCATCTTTCATTTTGGGTTCTGAGGTGAATTGTCACCGAATTAATTTACTGCCTTCGGTCGTCCCGTCTTCCTTCCTGCGTTCTTCTCCTCCCCCCGCCGGCGCTCTGCTTCGTTAGAACGCTCGTGCTTTGGGGTACGTCATCCCTCCCCGCTTTTCGTTGGAGTATTCGGTATTTGTTTTAATTATCAATCATGGTCTATCTTTTTCTCCCATCCTTCTGGGAATAGGCGCCCACGATCATCTAATTTTAGTTAACACATTTGAAACCATCACATAACATCAATATAGCTAACTACACCTGCTATAGAAATGATAGATCATCATCTTCTGAGAACGACAGGGCTTTCGGTGGTACTTTTATTCTCGTCAAACGCGCTATAAATCACTACACTCTCTCCACTCCCATTTAGCAAGCTATTGAAGCCACTATTGTTATACTAAGATCTCTTGATTACGATCCCATATCGATAGCCAGTATTTATATACCACCGAAATCCGACGAGTATACCTTCACTATCGACATCGAAAATTTAATTCAAACCAGCAGTAACTGTGTTTTGTTCGGCGATTTTAATGCCCCACATACCGCCTGGAACTGCAAAAATAACTCCTCTAAAGTGTACGTCTCCTCGACTTTACTAATTTAACTAGCTTGCACATCGCTTGTCCGGACTCTCCAACGAGATTCGGTATTAATACTGCTAATACTTTAGACACTGCTATTATTAGAAATTTCTACTATCCTTTTACTATAAACTCTCTGCATGACTTATCTGCCGATCCCAACCCAGTCCTTCTTAA
Source organism: Trichonephila clavipes (assembly GCA_019973935.1). Classification (NCBI taxonomy): domain Eukaryota; kingdom Metazoa; phylum Arthropoda; class Arachnida; order Araneae; family Nephilidae; genus Trichonephila; species Trichonephila clavipes. The sequence continues at coordinate 245,973 of BMAU01000557.1, read as the reverse complement.
TTTTACGCTTAAACTCAATAAAGATATCACTAACCCCAGGGCCGTTCACACGAATTGGCTACTTTTTTCTAAAAATCTGAATACAAAACTGTCCCTTTTAAATTTTCACCCCAATTCCATTAAAACTGAATATGACATCGACCAAAACATTACAGAGTTCACCGAGCGCCGCCCATAGCTACGCCTCCCGATCAATAGAAACGCTTCACAAGAGCTACACACCACCGTATATTCACAAACTCATTAAACAGAAAAATTAATACAGAAATTTATACCACAGAACACTTGATCCACATTACAAAACACTTTGCAGTAAAGTACAAAAGAATGTTAAAAAAGAACTCCGAAAATACAGAAACGAAAACTGGACTGCCAGACTACAAGCACTCAGCACACAAGACAACAGTCTATGGGCGGTGCAAATTTTTTTCAAAAAACAAACGCTCGGACATTCCACCTCTAAATTGCACAACAGGCACGGCTGTTACAGACAATCAGAAAGCAAATATCCTTGCAGATTCTATTCTTAATAACTTCACCGAAAATACTAGGCATAATAACGATTTTGACGATGACGATGAGTTAATAAATAACACTGTTAACTCCTTCCTCTCTATTCCCTCCCCCCACTACCACTGAAAATGCTTACCCCACCGAAATTATATCGTATATTAAAAAGTCTAATTCTAAAAAAAGCGCCAGGAAAAGATGGCATCAGCTACCGCATGACTAAAAATTTCACTCTCAAAGCTATTCTTATATTAACTATTCTCTTTAACAAAATTCTAACTCTTAATTATTTTTCTAAATCTTGGAAAGAAGCTATTATTTTCACTATTCTTAAACCAGGTAAAAACAAAAATTTACCTTCCAGTTACAGATCAATATCCCTGTTGCCTACGTTAAGTAAAATTACCGAATCCATTATCCTAACTAGATTAAAAAATTTAATTTATACTAACAACATAGTAAACCCAAATCAATACGGTTTTACTAATAAACTTTCTACACTTCACCCTTTGCTCAATCTCACTGAAGCTATCTCTGAAGGTTTTCAAAGTAAAAAGAGCACCAGCGCAGTATTTCTGGATATCCAGAAAGCCTTCGACCGCGTGTGGCTTACCGGACTAACTTACAAACTCATTAATTACAACCTTCCTTCACCCCTCGTTTTCCTACTTCACTCTTACAATACTAACCGCTCCTACCAGGTTCGAGTCAAGGATACGCTTTCAAACACGAAAAATATCAGCTGCGGAGTAGCCCAAGGAAGTCTCCTTGGACCTCTGCTTTTCAATTTATACATTAACGATATCCCAGATTATACTCTCACTAAACTTAATATGTTCGCAGATGATACAGCCGTGCATACAACCTACAAAAGAATTACATCAGTCACATATGCTCTAAATAAACACCTTAAATTACTTGAAAATTATTACGACAAATGGAAAATCAGCATTAAGAGGTGTTGGAAAGCTACAATCCTATTTTTTTGACAATTTGAGATTTTTACATTTTCAAATTGTATGGATTTTAACCTTTCTAAAAATACCTTACTTTAACCTCTAGGGTATTTAGAAGCCCTTAAAACGTATTTTTAAATAATCGTTGAATTTGGGCCACGCCCATTTTAATGGCGAAAATTGTAAACAAATTACTTTGTTTTTGCTTAAAAGTGTAACGACCGATATAAACCAAAACATGTATCTTTTATTTTAAATTGAGCCTTTTATTTTTTCACTTCCTAGCCGATTAGAAGTCTCACTGTATACATTAAAATCAATTTATCTCAAAATGTAAATTTTAATGTGCGATGTACCTTTTCTGTAAATTATGTAAATCTTTTATGAATTATTTATAATTATGTCTAATATATACTAAAATGAGCTTTTTGTAAAAAACTCAAAAATTTAATTTTTACTTATTTTTTAAGTAAAAAATGGGTCAAATTTCGCAATGTTCGATAAAATATTTCATATTTTATTAAAAAATTCAAAATTAGCTAAAAGCTCATTTTAGTATAATGAGAGAGGTGTACTTTAATAGTATTAAAAATTTCAAGCATGTACATAAAACAGATTTGGAGAAAAGGTACATCGAAAACAGCCAATTTAACATTGTAAGTATAGAGGGAGAGAGAAGTTTCCAACTCCCCTCTTAATGTTGAAAAATCCGCTACCGAACTATTCACCAAAAAACGAAAAATTCCACCACCACCTACAATGTACAACACAACAATTCCATGGTATCAAAGTAATAAATACCTCGGTATTACTTTTGATAAAAACCTCACTTGGAAAACACACAATCAACACACACGACAAAAATTCCGGAAAATAATGTTTAAGCTATTCCCCTTAATTGGCCGGAATTCTGAATCATCTAGAAACAATAAAGTACTTTTCTATACAGCCTTCATGCGTCCAATTTTAGCTTACGGGTGCTCAGTGTGGGGATACGCTGCTAAAACTCTAATATTAATATTTTAGATACTCTTCAAAATTCAACTAAATCGTAAAAGCTGCTAGATATATGAGAAACGACGACATTCGGAATGCCATTATATATATATATATATATATATATATATATATATATATATATATATATATATATATATATATATATATATCAATAGTTTTAAATCTTATATTCAAAAAATCGCTAAAAACTTCTTTAACTCCTTGTAATTCACCAACAATATTAATATGATGAATTTACCTAATTATAATCCTCAAGATACTACTAAAGGTCAAGAAGAATTCTTCTCGACTCATATAATCCTCCATAATTCTTAAATTTTGTGCAATTTTTATTGCACACCCATTGCTAAATTAAATTCTAATATCTCTTTTTATTTTTCACATATATTTTGTCGTATTCCCTGCATCTGGGCTTGCTCCTCCCCCTTAGTCTTAAATTTCTTCCTGAGAGATTTGAGCAGCCAATGAGAGTCACTATCATTACCCGCCAGGATCCAATCAGAGAGCATCCTCTTAGCTCTCCATCATGAACTCAGATTTCCGCACGACCTAGGAAATTTCCTTAACGATTGGCTCGACCAATCAGCTGACTGCTACATGCTAGCATGAAATGAACACCGACATCTAATGTTTTTCCTTTAACTTTATATTAATTACCTAGTTTTATACCACTAACCACACAGGCTACTTTCCCATTCAGTAATTCTAATTTTAACATCAGGGCAGCCAATCAAATGCCAGTTCACTTTTCAACATCGTCAAATCACAAGGAACCTTCACAGCTACTACAGGATGAACTTTTCCAACTTTGACTTTCAATTAACCGCACCTCTCTCCTACGTCACAACGAATGCCAGGCTGTTTCTCCTCATCAAGGACATTTAACTCTCCCAGGCACCATTACCATTTATAATATGGGATGGAGGTTCGCTTCGCGAGCCATATGCCCAAAAGTTTCACTGAAGGGTGCAGCAGAAAAAATTAAATAAATGAAATTGGAGGATCAACTCTGGATGGTTGAGCGTGATCATAGGAAAAAGAGCAAAAATGTCCGCCCTACTCTACTCCATAAGGAGCAGAGCGAGTTTGGTCAATAGTTAATCTGATAAAGAGGTTTCCGAAAATATTTTAAAAGGAAGAATTTAGCAAGTGGGTCATTCACCACCGGTGAATGAAAGGAAAGTAAAGTTAAGGGGGATTGTAGGAATCTAGAAGAATTCTCCTAGGTCTTTCCGTATGATCATTAAATACATAATTTTGAATGTCAATTAGGTTTAGATTGTTTGTAAACTGGATGTTAAAAAATTTTTAGCAAGAGTTTGAATGAAAGTTTCGAAGGGAGGAATTTTGAGTTCTTTATAAATTCGAGAGTTTCTGACATACCAGCCAGGTTTAGTAATTCTTCTAATAAGTAAATTTTGGGAAACCGCCAGAATTTTTATATTAGATTTTGCTGCATAACCCCACACAGGAGATGCGTAGCTCAAAATGGGCCGCAAGACGGCAATGTAGAGAAGTACCTTGTTTGATAAACTCATATGAGAATTCCGGTTAATTAGGGGATAAAGTAATCTGAGCGCGAACCGGAATTTATTTCTTGTGTGTAAGATGTGTTGTTTCCATGTTAACTTATTGTCAAGAATGACTCCTAAATATTTTGTACTCTGAGACCAGTGAAGTGGTGTGGAGTATAGCGTGGGTGGTGTGCAATTTTTTCTCCTCCTGGTGAAAAGCACAGTTACGGTTTTGTCAACATTAATTTTTATTTTCCATTTATTAAAGAAATCTTCTAGGAGGGAAAGATGTTTGTTCAGTGCTAGCGTGATTGTGTTGTGATTTTTGTAGCAAGCCGTGATACAGGTATCATCGGTGTATAAATTAAGCATAGTTTGTGGGTGAATGGGCATGTCATTTATGTATAAATTAAATAATATTGGGCCGAGTAGGGAACCCTGAGGACAGCCAATATTAATGTGATGTGTATCCGAGAGAGTATTATTGACTCTGACTTGATAAATTCTGTTGACGAGATATGAATTTATAAGGGGTGAATAAGAGAGGGAGGAAAGTTATAATTGATAAGCTTGTAAATAAGTCCGCTGATCCAGACACGGTCAAAGGCCTTTTGAATATCCAGAAAGACAGCCCCCGTGGACCTTCCTCTCTGAAATCCTGAGGTGATTTTTTCCGTGATCCTTAGCAGCGGATGATTAGTGGAAAATCTTTTTGGTAAAGCCGTACTGATTTGGATTAATTATGTTAGTATCAGAAATGAAAGAATTTATTCTATTGAGTATAATGTGCTCAGTAATTTTACTGAGCGATGAAAGTAAGGAGATTGGCCTAAAACTTTGTGGATTATTACTGTTTTTTTTTCAGGCATTTTAATGGGAAACATTATGGCAATTTTCCAGTTGTTAGGAAAATGCCTAAGAAAAAGAATTTTATTTGTTAGATAAGTGAGAATAATTAAAGCTTTGAGGGGGAATTTGTTAGTGATATTGTCTTTACCTGAAGTTTTCATAATTTTTAACTTATTGATGTAGGCCGAGACCTCATTTGGGTTAGTAGGGGAAATTGGGGTGAGAGGCGGGTGAGAGAAAAAACGTTCAAGAGTAGTCGTGACGTCAGAGTCAATCGAGTCGTTAAAATTATCTGGTCTTGTATTTTCTGTAAAATTGTCTTTGAAAGTGTTTGCAATGAGGTTTGCTTTCTGTTTGTCCGTATTAGCGACGCCAGAAGCAGTGTTGAGTGCATGAATATCAACGCGTTTGTTTTTGAAAAATTTTTGTATATTGCAGAAACTGTTGTCATGTGTATTGAGAGCCTAAAGTCTATTTTTCCATGTGTCTTGGGAGTGTTTTTGAATAGGCGTTTTCCTTTGGGTATCCGGACTGTAAAAACAGTCCTCAATCCCATATCGTAAAAGTCTATGATGCTGGGCAAGGCAAAAGTGGTGTTTTCCATTCTGCTGAGGGGCATGATGGCGATTGGTCGAACGATGGAATCCGGGAGGAGTGGCTATGGTGCTTCATCTGGGTGGAAAACTTTTGAGTTTTTTTTATTTGGCTGAGAGCTTAGAGGTTGCTCTCTGATTGGATGCTGGGTACAGTGAACATTGACTCCAATTGGCTGCCCTGGGGGCTGGGTTTTAGAAAATGGGGAGGTGCAAGTCCAATGGGGAGAACAAGAGAAAAATATTGATAAAAATAAAAAAAGTAAAATTTTAGCTATTAAGGTGTGCAATAAAACTTATTGCACGAATAGAAAGAATTACGGGGGTTGTAAGAATCAAGAAGAATTCTTCTTGGTCTTTTTGTATTGTCATTAGGGGTGTATTGAGATAAATTTTGCATATTGAAATTATTGGTTGCTTGTAAATCGTTAAAAAAGTTAATTGCTATTTTCTGAATATGAGATTTGAAACTATTAATTTTAAGAGCATTACGTATGTCGTCATTACGCATGTATCTTGTGGCTTTGACGATCATACGTACAAGAAAATTCTGCAGGGTATCTAGGATATTGATATTAGTTTTAGCGGCATAAAAAACCCCATACTGGACTTGCGTAAGCTAAAATGGGACGCATAACGGCTGTATAGAGAAGCACTTTGTTTTCTATACTTAAATGTGAGTTCCGGCCTATAAGGGGGTAAATTTTAAACATAATTTTCCGGAACTTATCGTGAACGTATAAAATATGTTGTTTCCAAGTTAAGTGCGTATCGAAAATTATTCCAAGGTATTTGGCTTCCTGAGACCAGGGGATCTGTTTATTGTACATGATGATTGGTGGTGGGAGTGACTGTTTTTTCGTGAAAATAATGGCAGCAGATTTTTCGACATTTATACTTATTTTCCATTTGTCGTAGAAATTTTGCAAGAGTAGAAGGTGTTTGTTTAAAGCGATGGAAATTGTTTCTAGTTTTTTATACGTGGCGTGAATGGCAGTATCATCAGCGTAAAGGTTAATTTTAGTGAGTGAATAGTCAGGGATATCGTTTGATGTAGAGGTTAAATAGCAAGGGACCAAGCAAGGGACCTTGGGGACACCCTGCAGGAACAGAGTGTTCATTCGAAAGGGTCTCATTAATTCTGATTCTGAAGGAGCGATTAGTGAGGTATGAGTGAATAAGATGAATCAGTGGATGAGGAATTTTAAAGGTAATTAGCTTAAAAGTGAGTCCATTAATCCAAACACGGTCGAAGGCTTTCTGGATGTCCAGAAAAACTGCTCCCGTGCTTTTCTTTTTCTGGAAACCTTCAGAGATATTTTCGGTTAGTCTTAAAAGAGGGTGAAGGGTAGAGAGCTTGTTAGTGAAACCATACTGATTGGGATTGAGGATGTTATTTTCATTGATAAAATTTTTCAGTCTGTGAAGAATAATAGATTCGGTTAGTTTACCGATAGTGGAAAGGAGAGATATTGGTCTGTAACTGGATGCGAGATGAGGGTCCTTGCCAGGTTTGTTAATGGGGAAACTAATGGCTTCTTTCCAGTTATCTGGAAAGTGATTGAATTTGAGGATTTTGTTAATTAGGATTGTTAAAATTAGGATTAGTTTAATTGGAAAGGTTTTTAACATGCGGTTAGTTATAGAGTCTTTACCAGGGCTTTTTGGCAATGACATGTTTAATGTAATGGATAATTTCATCCGGGAGAGCAGGTTCGATGAAAGAATTAGGGGGTAGAAAGGAAATTATTTACGGTAGTATTTATTAATTCATCATTTTGATTATAACTATCAACTTCGCGATCGTTTTCAACAAAATTATTTTTTATGTTAGTTGCAAGAATGTTAGCTTTTTGCTGATCAGTGACTGCCGTACCTGTAGCACAGTTAAGAGGTGGAATTTTGGTCTTTAATTTTTGAAAATTTTTTGCGTGCACCAAAGGCTATTGTCTGCGGTGTTAAGAGCTTCGAGTCTTTTTGCCAGATGATATCATTATATTTTTAAGTTCTTTTTTAAGATCAGATTGAACTCTGTTATAAAATGTGATTTGAAAATGGGATTGAGGGTTTGATGATAACGTTTTCTGAAGTAATTGTTGATTTTAATCAGCTGATTAATGTTATGCGGAGTGAAGTTCCTTCGGTCTGTTTCTATTGGTCGGGAGGCGTGGCTATGAGTATCAATGAACGGTGAACTCTGTGATTTTTTGTTCTAGATCGTTAGTGTTGTTAATATTATTAGGATGGAAATCAAAGAGGGAAAGATTTTTATTTAGATTTATTTTGAAAGCTTTCCAGTCTGCGGGGACCGCTCTGGGATTTGGGAGTGCTTCTGCGAGTTTGAAGTTAAAATTTAAGTATGGTCTGAGGAAAGATCGTCGATGGAGTTAATTGTAAAGGGGTAGTAGAAGTTTTTAATTAGTGCGATGTCAATGGTGTTAGCGGAATTGTGACCAAATCTAGTAGGAGTTGAGGGAAAGGCGATATTTAAGTTAAGCATATTAGCGAAATTAAAGAGGTGTCTTCCTCTGTTAGTATTATTTTTACAATTCCAAGCGTTATGAGTGGCGTTGAAGTCTCCGAAGAGAATACAATTACTAGCAGTTTGAATAAAGTGCTCGATGTCAATAGTAAATAAATTTTCATCGGAAGAGGGAGGAATATAAACACATGTAATAGAAATGGGATCATGCTTGGGGGGAGTTAGTATTATATTAGTTGCTTCGAGAGCTCGAAGAGGAGGGGTGGGGAGGCAGTAGTGATTGAGAGAGTTTGTAACTAGAATCAGAGTTCCACCGGCGGTCCGCGGTCCGTCGGAGATTCTGTCGTTTCTGTGGCAGGTGTAGTTTTCAATATTAAAAGTGTGAGAGGGTCTCAGGTCGGTTTTTTGTATGAGAAAAATATCCGGGGAGTGCTTCTCTATAAGGATACGCAATTCCGCATTTCGTCTTAACAAACCATTTGCGTTCCATGAACACAAACTGAGACCAATCGGGGAGGAACTATGCATTATTAATATTGTTACATGAGGCCTCTATTTGGGCGTACATCTGGTTAGGATTTAATTGTTGGTTTGTATTTAAATTATTATTGTTGCAGAGGATTTGGGATAGCTGCATAAGACAATGCATTGTCATTTGCAGCGTGGTTTGTACATTAAAATTATTTCTATTGTTCAAATTATTAAAGTTAAAGTTGTTATTTCTATGATTAGAATTTGGAAAATGATTGTTATATCTGTTAGTTGGGGCCTCAGTTTGTGCCGAAAACCCAGGTCCGCGTATCGCCATCAGTGGGATATTTTTAGAGTTAACTGCTCCGGTAGTTGCTTGGGCGTAGGAGATATTTGGCCTAACTAGAGACTGTTATAAATGTTGGTATAAGAGTTTCTATTGTTTTTTGCGGCTCCTTTTGGGGGTTTGGGGAATGAGGGGCATCCTTTGTAGTTTGCCATATGCCCGTAGATCTGGCAATTAATGCAGTATGCAGTTTCTAATTTTTGTTTTATGGGGCAATCTCGGGTGATGTGGTTTTCACCACATTTGAGGCATCTTGGATTTAATTAACAGTTCTCAGAGCTGTGGTTAAAATTGTTACAGGTGTAACATGGGAGGGGTTTTTGAGCTCTTTTTTAATTTTAGCTTGGAGTCTATTGGATTCTGTTCTATAAATGGGATTAAGCGTGTTTTGAAACATCTTACGTGCTCGAATTTTCAGAGAGAACAGTTCTTTGATATGAGAAGGAGTGAAAGTGTGTCTAGTGTCTGTGATTGGTTGAGAGGATTCAAAGTGGGCGGAGCAGACGGCTTCGGTGAAAGTAGCGATTTTTCTTCTAAGGTGATACGATTATTCACACACACATTTTAGTAAAGTTTTCTAGAATAATATTATTATTTAAACATTTTTTAAAGAGGCGCCAACAGGTGGTAATTGCTCTAGGATTTTCCTGGTGTATCGGTAGAGAAAAAGAAAAGTTTACCAACACAGGATTGTGTATGTTCAGAGGAGAGCTCAGTCAAGGAGGTGATATTATATGGAAAATTAAAATCATTCACTAGAGCAATGTCTAGTGTGTTGCTAGTATTATATCCATATCTAGTAGAGGTATCGGGATAAATAATTTCGATGTTTACACTGTCACAGAAATTTTTAAGCTGAGTTCCTCTGGAAGAGTTATTAGAGCAATTCCAAGTATTGTGTGTGGCGTTAAAATCGCCAAAGACCACACAATGACTGTTGACTTGCATTATAGTTTCTAGGTCTAGCGTGAAAAGAAGTTTATCTGAAAGGGGAGGGACGTAAATAGAAGAGATGCTGAGAGGATCTAAGTTAGGGGGAAGGTTTATAATGACAGTAGTCGCATAATGACAGTAGTCGCTTCAACGTAATAAAGCTGTGAGGTAGGGGTATTATATATAGTAGGGGATAGATTTTTTAATCAAAATAAGAGTTCCACCTAAAGCCGGTCCTTCTGTTGGTCGATCGTTTCTGTAGCATTTATAGTTGTTGATGTTAATGTTGTGCTTAGGCCTCAGATGTGTTTCCTGAATTAAAATGATATCGGGGCTGTGCTTCTCTACGAAGATTTTAAATTCACTAATTCTATTTAAGATGCCGTTTGCATTCCATGAAACCAAGTTCAAACCAATCATTGGGTGACTAATCATCATAATGTTTGAAGATTGCGTCGACTAAGGCATACATTTCTTGTGTTTTTTAGCTTCCTTATTTTTGTTTTTGTTGGTTTTGTTATGCACAGGAGGGGGAGCGAAATTCATGTTACTAATTTGTACTGTGAGGGTCGAGAGTGCTTGAATGATACTTTGTAGAGTTTGGGAAATTAAGTTAACGTTGGGGTTATTATTATTAGATTGAACAGGTATTATTTGAGGGGTCGGAACATTAAGCAGATTGGTTTGAACTTGAGGAGAAACAGAAGAACTTCCACCGGTGTGTGTCGCCATCTGTTGGGTTCTATTGGGGTTAGTTTTTCCTTGTGTTGCGTTAGCATAAGACAGATTTGGTCGGACAATACTATTGATAACATTAGTGTAGTTGCTGTTATTTTTTGTGGGTGATCCTTTTTTTGGATTTTGGGTATAGGGGACATTTGGCGTAGTTGTCCATTTGGACTACGGTTTGACAATTAATACAAAACATTTAATCTACCTTTTTTATTTCGCAGTCCTTAGTTTGGTGACTAAGTCCGCACTTAAGACATCGGGGTTTTAAATGGCATAATTCTGCTGTGTGATTAAACTTATTGCATTAGTAGCATCCCTTTGCCCTCATATCCTTCAACGTTAACAGCGAGATAACGTATTCTATTTAGGTCAAAAATTTTAGAGTTGTGTATATTGCGTGGGAGAGTGATGAGGAAAACTAGGAGTCTACCTTAAGCATGACGGTAGGTGGCAGATTATGGGGGATAGTGATAGTACTAGAGAGCTGGTTTCCTAATTCCTTGTTGTTATTTTCAGTGGAAGTTCTTATCGTTTCTTGGTTCAGATCCTGAAATTTATTTCTTAATTCTATTTCGAAGTTTAATTTACTAGTATTGATAGTCCTTTTATTAACTTTACTGAGGGGAGGCGTGATGAAGCCATCCTCGTTTTCTTTACGTTTTTGAGGGTTTTTTTAAACTAAATTAAGGTTTTCAGATTCATTAATACTAAGTTGACAGTTTTGATTGATTTTTGTAGAACTAAGGGGAGTATGATGAAGTGGGCAGCCAGGTGTATCACAGGGAGAGAGAGAGCTAAACTCACTTACCGCCTGTTGATGGTTGGTGGTGTAGTTGGTGGTGCAGGTTCTGCAGCGTGGTCACATTTGCATCATGAGGGTTGTAGGAGCCAAACCGGGTCAGAGAGTTGAGTGTATCGTTCGCTCCTTGGATGAGCAGTGAAAGTTTTTGAATTTCATTAGTCAGTTCCGTTCGTCTAGCGCAAAGTGAGGATGGAGTTGGCGTAGAGGGACGTGAAGGTGTCCATGAGGGTGTCCTTCATTAGTCGTGGCCATGGTCAAAAATCGAGGTATTCAGAAAAAATAGTGGCGAAAAAATCTAATGGATGTCGCCCTATCCTTTCAGCCCTGAAAAGAGCTATAGGACGACTGGCTCAGTTGCCTTCAAAAGATTAATGCGTGGTTACGTATAAAACGTTGATCGAAAGAAAAGTACGGAGCGAATAGACGACGCGACCATACTCAAGTGTGTCTCAGATCTTCCTTTTCTAAAACATCTAAAAAACATCCTACTGCCAGACGATTGCGTCATCCCCTGCCTGTTCATCGCCACCATCCTTAGAATAACTCTTATACCAACCTATCAGGAGGCTTCTTCTCCCCACAGACATAACATCTAAGGACTCTAATACAATTTATGATATGGGATGGAGGATTAGTTTATAATCCAGTTCCCAATGACCCTCAGCGTATATATAAAAATTTAGTTGAGGACTTTTCTCAGGTGCTTTTAAATTTTAATTGGATACAGTCGCTGCTTCTATCCACTCTGTACTGCCTTTTCAACAAACATACAGGTCAATTTCTAAGCACATATTCAGTCGTACCTATAGCTATTTTCAGAGCTTAAAGCAGAGGTCAGCAAAGTGGTGGTCTACACTAGTGGTCCGCGAGAAAATTTCGCTGGCCCCCAGAAAAATGGGGAATATATTTACTCACCACGTTAAGCTATGTTTTAAAATGCATTGAAACATAATTCGATTGATAACAATAATTTAACACTTAAAAGATTGTAGTCTCCAGATTGTAGTTCAAAGCTCGATTTTTTAGTCGTTTAGGGGTAAGCAATAGTTTTGGGTGGACTGATCAAATAGATGTCGCCCTACTCTTTAAGCTCTAAAAAGAGCTATAGGTACGACTTGCTAGTGTTTTCAAATTGTCATCTTGTAATATATCTTGTCCCAGATCGATTACATTCAGAACTTTATCATTGTCTATTTTTTATCTGCTTCCAAGTATTTTAATCATCAAAGTATATATACGCTTATAGTCGTTGGAACATGGATCGCAATGCCATCCTCCGTCCCATATCCGAAGAGTATTAGAGTCCTGAGATAAGTGGCATTATATGACTAGAGAGAAGGAACCTCCGGATTGGATGGTTGGGAATATGGTGCTATATCTGATTGGATGGCAGGGAGCAGCAGGGGATGACGCAAGACAGTGAAGTTTTAGGCCCGGAGTTTTTTGATATGGAAAAGTTGATTGAAGAAGGTGCACTGAGGAATAAGAGAGTAACCTTACTATTGGCTGTACTGAAGTTAAGTAGAAATGAAAGAAAGTAAATAAAATGGCTTGCCTGGTGAGCAGCAGTATTAGAAATTAAAGAATAAACAGAAAATTAAAATTTAGTGAATTATTCACAAACAAGGTGAATGAACAGGATAAAAATTATGGTTGGTTACAAGAGTCTAGGAGAATTCTACAAAAGGTCTTTTATGATTATCCATAGGAGTGTAATTTTCCAAACTGAGAATGTTGATATTATTGATATTTGGAAGATTATCATAGAATTTTTCAGCAAGATTTTAAATATGCTATTTAAATGGGGGAATTTTTAAAGCTTTGTAAATGTTAGGATTTTTAGTGTATCTATTAGCTTTTACAATGCTTCTAATAATGGAATTTTGTAAAGTATCTAAAATTTGAATACTTGAATTTGCTGCATATCCCCACACAGGGCAAACGTAGCTATTGATAGGCCGAAAAACAGCATTGCAGAGAAGTACCTTATTATATATAGTCATTTCAGAATTCCGGTCAATTAGGGGGAGATTAACCTTAGTGCGTTCCGGAATTTATCTCGCGAGCGTAGAATGTTTCCAAGTGAGGTTTTTGTCGAGAATGATACCTAAGTATTTAGTACTCTGAGACCAGTGGAGTGGTGTGGAATAGAGTGTGAGTGGTGTGACTGGTTTGATCATTTTAGTGAATAAGACTGCAACTGTCTTATCAACATTCATTTTGATTTTTCAGATATGAAAGTATGTTTCAAGAAGAGTGAGATATTTTTGTTAAGTGCTATCGTAATAGTTTTAGTGTTCTTGTAAGTGGCGAGGATAGCGCTGTCATCGGCGTAGAGATTGAGCATGGTTTGTGGGTGTGATGGTATGTCATTTAGATAGATATTGAAGAGCATGGGACCCAACAATGATCCTTGGGGAACACCGATGTTAACTTTGTGTGTTCGTAAAAGAGAGAGTCGTTGACTCTAACTTTGTAGAATCTATTGACGAGGTAGGAATTTAAGATGTGGATGAGATATGGAGGAAATTGATTAGTAATAAGTTTGTAAATTAGACCATTGACCCAGACACTGTTAAATGCCTTTAGATGTCTAGAAAGACAGCTCCAGTGGATCTGCTTCTCTTAAATCATGCGGAAATTTTTTCCGTGAGTCTGAGCAGTGGGTGGTAGGTCGAAAGGTACCTGGTGAAGCCATATGGGTAGGGTTAGGGAAGTTATTGTCGTTAATGTAAGTATTAACTCTGTTGAGGATGACATGCGCGGCAATCTTACTAAGGGTAGAAAGTAAGGAAATTGGTCTATAGCCGTCATTCCCAACGTGGGGCATGGCAACGTTTTGATAGGTCATGGGCAGGACGCGCACCCTTCAGCTGACTATACCACAGCCTATGGGGTAATTCGAGAATCAGTTATTAACAGTTAATTGTTTTCTAATAAATCTGTAGATGTGAATGTTCGTGTTAATGCATACATAAAAATATTTGTATGCACATGTGTAATTGGTACACAAGATATTTTCGGTTTCCCCAGTCACGTGTTTCGATCGACCAAGAAGAGGGTCGTCAGATGAGCAAATGTATTCTCTGCTAATTAGCGTGTGTGACATTTAGTTTGCTTCTCAGCTTGCTTACGTTTATTCCTGTGTCCACCATAATACCCTTTTGCTCTGTATTTGTTAATAATAATAATGACTTATGTGTGAATTAATGTGCCATGTTACAATTTGGGAAACTAAAGAAAAGGAATATATTATTATTTTTATTTATTTATTTATCAATTGAACTCAGTAACTATGTAAATTAGCAGTATCTTGCATTTATACCACGCACGCTAAAACTGGACTGTTTCTACAATATTTCATTTTCGTTGATATTCATATTCCTTGTTCAGAAATGTTTGTCTTGAATAGCCTACTTCTTTAATTAATTATAATTTTATTTATTTTAATCACAAACCCTATGCATAAAATTAGTAGTGCAAGTTTTAAAAAATTCGTCAATATTCCGAGGAATATTTAAAATTTGGATTCATACCCGCTATGCATGATGAACAGTCACTTTTCTGCACTGGCGTAGTCCGACTGGCGTCACCCACTCTCCTGAGGGGGTTCTGTATCAGAATTTCTTAGGGGGCCCTTTTGGAAAAGGCAGCTTTGTGAATGGGACTATTGATAACATTTTGCAATTTTGTACTTACACATGTCGGGGGCTCTGTATCATTGATACGGGTGATACGGTGGTAGCTACGCCTCTGCCTTTCTGTCTCTTATGCCAACAATGCTTGACCAACGAATCAATGAAACCAGGTCGTCTTGAGTTGCATTTATAGTCGAAACATAGTGCGTATGTAAATTCAGATTTAAATTACTTAAAGTCTTTAAAGGAGAAGTTTGCAAAAAAAATCAACAATAAAGTCCCTGTTTAATACACAAACTGTTAGCGTCAATTGTACTCTTGAGTCTAGTTATGAGATATCTTTACTCATTGCCAAATGTGGAAAAAACCATACTATAGGAGAGGATTTAATAAAACCATCAATATCAGCATTTCTTAAAACAGTCTTGGGAAAAGGATGCTAGCAATATTAAAGCCATTCCACTCAGTAACAATACTGTTAGTAAAGAGTGTTTTTTTCAGGTATAGAAGTTTAAGTTGGCATTACTTTCCAAGATGGCGACCGATTTAACAGCTGTCAAGTGATTTATTCTCAGTTTGGTTTGGTAATTCATCAAAACGATCATCAAGCAAGGCGTAGATTCGTCGAATGGGCCCAAAACGAGATTGCCGTTGTTCCCGATTTTCATAAGCGAATTTTGTTTAGCGATGAAGCGCACTTCTGGTTGAATGGCTACGTCAACAAACAAAACTGCCGCATTTGGAGTGAAGCTAATCCACAAGTGTATGTCGAAACACCGTTACATCCAGAAAAACTGACTGTATGGTGCGCTTTATGGGCTGGTGGAATACTTCTTCAAAAACGATGAAGGCCACAACGTTACAGTCAATGGTGATCGGTATAGAGTCATGATTACTAACTTTTTCATTCCTGAATTGAACAATCATGATGTCCAGGAGCTGTGGTTCCAACAAGACGGCACAACATGTCACACAGCTCGTGCCACAATCGATTTATTGAATGACACGTTTGGTGACCGCCTAATTTCACGTTTTGGACCTGTGAATTGGCCACCAAGATCTTGTGATTTAACACCGCTAGACTATTTTCTGTGGGGCTATGTAAAGTCATTGTCTATGCGGATAAGCCACAAACGCTTGACCATTTGGAAGACAACATTCGCCGTGTTATTGCCGATATACGGCCACAAATGTTGGAAAAGGTCATCGAAAATTGGACGTCCAGATTGGACTACATCCGAGCCAGCCGTGGCAGTCCTATGCCAGAAATCATATTTAAAATGTAATGCCACAAGATTATCTTTCGAATAAAAAAATTCATGTCAATCGAATAATACATCGTTGTTTTATTGCAATTTAAAGTTCTATATATACCTCTAAAAAACACACCCTTTAGAAGAATAGATTAAATGAGTGATGATATTGAAACACAACTTTTTGAAAAGTTGAAATCCAGATATTTCTCACTACAAATGGATGAATCAACTCTGAGAGACAGTGAGGTCGTATTGTTAGTATGTGCAAGATATATTGATAAAGGTGAATTTACTGAAGAAAAATGGTATTTTGCAAATCATTAGAAACTACCACTTCCACTCCTGATATATATATGGTAAGCTAAGCAATTACTTACACGTCAACAATATACCAATAGAAAACATAACATCTTGTGTTGTAGATGGTGCTCCTTTTATGATGGGGGGGGAGGCTGCTTAAAATTGATGAAAGATGAAAATCCAGAAATGATTCTTGGGCACTGTGTTATTCATAGAGAGAACTTAGTGGCCAAAAATATTACTCCTGTTCTTAATGAGGTACTACGCTCTGTTATAAAATGTATCAATTATATCAAAGCTAATGCAAAATGTGAGTGTCTCTTCAGACAATTTTGTGAAAATGAAAACGCAGTCTATGTGAGACTTTAACTTCACACTAAGGTAAGGTGGCTCTCAAAGGGGAATTGCTAGAAAAGATTCATGGATTTATATGCTGTTCTTAGTGACTTCTTAACTGACTAGCCTGAAATGAAGCACCTGAAAACTGTTGATGGTAAAGCATTTGTGAGTTATTTAACAGATATTTTTGAAAACTAAATCTGTTGAATAAACAACTTCAAGAATCAAATAAAACTCTTGTGGATGCAAAGACGGAGATATTTGGCTTCGTTAGATTTATTGGGGTATGTCAAAAAAATATTTCTCTCTAAAATTCAGACAAGTTTCATTGGCTAAAAACTGTGCGGTGACTGATGCTGTTGTACTTGTCATAATCAATCATTTGAATATAATGGTCTCTGGTTTTAAAGGACAATTTCCTGATTTATAAAACAAATTGCTTTTCCAACATGGGTGACGTAGGCAATGGAAGTGGATATATGATAATTCGATGCAGTACCAAGAAGAACTCTTGGAAATGCAAAATGATGAGTCCGTTAAAACTATCTTCAATATAAAAGGAGTGATGGCATGGCTTTGTGATGAGACAGAAACTAAAGACCCACATTCAACCAAGTCTGCAAGAAAATTGTTGTTACCCTTCTCATGTTCATATTAAGCTGAATGTGGCTTTAGTGCTGTCAATGATTTGTTATCGAAGAAAGGAAATCGATTTGATATCACTAAACGAGAAGACTTGAGACTTAAGCTGACTAAATTGAAGCCTGATGTAACATCTCTGTCGCAGACATGACGCATCAGGATCTCACTAACAGACATTTTTCGGTGAGCTCACTTTTTATTTTTCATTATTTTTAGTTCAATAATGAAAATGATCAAAGTATTTTAGAATAATGTTTCATTCAAATAATTTCTATTTCTGCATTTCAGTTCTCTATTATATGTTTGGAAACTTCCCGGAGCAATTTGCTTCCCGAAAGGATCACTTCATTATTGACCAAATTTTATTCTTCATCCGGTGTGTTAGAGATTCTCAGAATCACAAACCAATGAGACAAACCATGGCAGCATTTTTAGATTTGTCAAAGACCTTTGATAGGGTATGAAACTATAAACTGTTAAACAAGTGCTTTGAAGTTTTTGGCATTAAAGGTAAAGTTCTGCCTTGGATTTTCAAACAATTTTTGTGTCAATTTTAATGCTAATTTCTCGGTTTATTACAAAATGTATCAAGAAATTCCCCCAAGGCTTCGTTTTGAGTCCAAGTCTTTTCTCATTTATTTTCAGGATTGAAAAATATGTTAACCCTTATCAAATTGGACTTTTCGATGATGATGATGTCGTTTTGTGGTGCAGTGATGTAAATGTTAGAAAAATGGAATCCTAGTTGAATAGGTCCTTAGAGTAAATATTCAGGAGTTTGCAGACAACAACAAAATTAACTTCAACGCTTCAACATGAGGCCTTTTCACGACTAATAGGAATCTTCACAACTACTCCAACTACTATGATGAGCTTATCTTTATGAGTGAGTGCTTGAAGTGCTGTAAATACCCTACTTATCTTGGTTTCACTTTAGACAGGAAAGTGAACTGTGACAAACATATTGAGAAAATAGCCGATAAAAAAAGAAAGAGACTTAGGATCTTAAAATATCTTTCTGGCAGAGACTGGTGTTCAAATGCCTCCACACTAGGAATATCTTATATAACTTTGATCTACCCAGTCCTTAAATACGGGTATCAAATGTTTCAAATTGCATCTCTTACTAATTTGAAAAAACTGGAGAGAGTGCAGCTCAGTGCTGCAAGGACCATCACGGACCTTAGGTATAGTTGCCCTACTGACAGAGTTCTGTAAGGGACGAACATACAACCTCTGATTAGGATATTTGAAGTCAACTCATATAGATATTTTAAAAAATTAAAAGGTTTGTTTCCTGTATATAATAGAGCTTCTGCTTTCATTTTAAACTGGACAAGTAACCAACTTTTATAGCGAGACAGCCACTTAGTTACATGAGGAAACGTACAACTCTATTTATTTTAATGTTAACACATCTAAACCTCTTAGCAGTATCACCCTCATTGATTCTTTTAATCATGTTGACTTTCGGGAGGAATTATTTACCAGTACTCCCAGGCACAGAAGCCAACCGAAATTTCTCAGACAGCTGGCACTTGAAGTCATAAATGATACATCCGATCAAGCCTCGATTATTTATACAGACGGTAGCCATTCGAATACAGGTAGAGAAGGAAGTGGCATATTTAATAAACTCCAAGGAGTCATGTTAAAATCAGCATCAGAAATTCTCGCCACTGTTCCGTCTGTAGATAGGAACACATTACTATCAGTGGTGCTCTCGATCATGCTCTCAACTCTAAGAAGGACATTATCTAAAAAGGCAAGTTATCCTATTGTCAAAGTGCTACATTTTTATTACTACTGCAGATAATACAAAATTAGGAACTGAAATGAAATTGTATTGCCCGAGAGTTGCAAAAATTATGTCATTTACTCGCCCGATTTACTTCTAGTAATGAATGTGTGACAAATCTATACGGAACTTTATCACTAACCTTCTGAGTCGTTCTTTTTAGAGAAATTTAATTCCCTACCTATTTCCAATCAACTCCAAAAAGCGGACAGTATTCCTTGTTATATGCAGATTAGATAAAGTATTTAAGTCAAACGGAATAGTAAAGTTAGAGCAATAGGAGAGAGAGATTGAAGTTGAAAGTTATAGTGAAGTTAAATTGAAGATTTCTTGTTGGATAATTTAATCTCAAGAAGAGTTGAGATTCCGTTGGTAAATATTGATTTATAATTAAAGTCTCATTAAAGTTTTAGGAGTGAGATTAAAGTTAAATGTTCAATAGGAACATTATTAAATATAAATCCGGGATCTCTTATCGTGGTAATCTCTGCGTGATCGTTATTTAATTGTTAATTAATTGGATTATTAATTAATTAAGTTAATTTAAAGGATATTACCTTTAAAACCTCATAATACTAGTTAGATATATTTGATAATAAGTCTTTGATTCTATTTGGATAAGATAACCAAATAAAGAAAGTTGTTTATAAAAATGGCTACTGGTTCTTATATGACTCCTATTTATTCTCGTTCTCAAAGTGAGGTCCTAGGAGATCATCACAATGGCGCCCAACGTATAAATCCCGAAAATAGAGTCGGATCCAGTTTTAGAATCATTCCGGAACAATATTTTTCGGGGGTTGAGAACATAGATGATTTTTTGGAGAATATTGATCATAATCTCGCGTATTATGAGATACCTGCACAACTAGCGTGTGCTTACTTGAAGGGTCATCTCAAAGGACGGGCACTCGACTGGTTCGAAGTTCTTGGTTATAGGGTCATTGAAGATAAGACAACAGACTACGCGCACTTAAAACAGGCATTGTTGGAACAATTCCCCGTGGTCAGAAACAGGTCGGAACTAGAAACGCGATTTTATTCCTCATCGCAAAGGCGGGATCAGCAGCCTTCGGACTTTATTTATGAATTGTTGAAAATTCATAAAGTCCTTAAACTAGAAATGTCGGAGGAAAAATTAATTGATCACGTTGTTAGTCGATTAGAACCTCAAATTTTGGATTATGTCGAAGTTAGACATCCACGAAATACTGCCAATCTCCTACAAATCGTTGATAAATACGAAGAACGTTTTATGCATAGACAAATCAGAGGTTCGAGTGAGGGATTTAGAAGTTCAGGCTCTAATGAAGGCAATCGTTTTAATACCCGGCATAGACAAGAAAATTGGAGGGAAAACGGAAATAATGAGAGATACACCAATAATAGCCGACCACAAAGAGAATTTAATCGATTCGAAAACCAAGGTTTCGCAAATAATCGCAGATTCGAGGGTAGACGCCAAGGTGGACAATCGGAACAGCGATTCCACAATCAAGACGGTCGACAAAGTGGGTCGAGAAATAGTTCATTTCGAGGTCAAAATGAACGAAGTAGAAATTTAAATTTTTAAGCGATCGATGTGAATATGGGGGTAATCGATCGCGGGGTACGGAAAATCCTCCAGTTTGGGATCATCGGCCTATCAGAGTATCCTCTATAAGAATGACCCCAGTCGAATTACCGTATGTCCCTATTCTATTAAACGAAACCTTTATTACAGCACTATGGGACACGGGAGTGGAGAAATCTTTTATTTCGGAGGAGGTATACCGCAACTATTTTTCATACCGACCTCGTCAAAAGACGAAAGACAGAGTCGTGACAGCACAAGGAGCCCCATGCAGTCATTTGGATCGGGTAGAGTTACAAATTAGGATCAGGGAATTTCAGAAACCCTGGGAATTCCATATTCTAGACAACATGCAGTATCAATGTATTTTGGGGATCGATTTTATGAAGGCGTCACGATTAACATTGGATTTTGATCAGAAATCCTTGATCATTCCCGACAATCTGATCAAACAATTGCCGAAAGAAGAGAAACCGGTTGATATTGATCTAACAGAATCAAAACTTGGTGACGAGCAACAGAGGCAATTAAAAGCCTTATTTAATAATTTTAAGGGGTTATTTTCCGATCAGCCAGCCGGGATTAACGCATGTTCTATATCATGAGATAGATACTGGAGACAAGGGACCGGTAGTGTCGAGACCATACAGGTACGACCGGGTCAAACAAGGCATTATTGATTATCACATAGATAAGATGTTACGGGATGGTACAATTTGTCCTATTAATTCGCCTTATGCATCTCCAGTCGTTCTAACACGAAAGAAAAATGACCTTCCTCCAGATTCTCCCGAGGCGTATCGTTTCACGATTGATTACCGCAAACTAAATGGAATTACCAAATATTCTCGATATCCATTACTGGTGATTGATGACTTACTCACCAATATTCCTCACACCAACGTTATGTCCACTTTAGATCTCAGAAGTGGCTATTTTCAGTTGGCGATTAGTCCAAGGGACATAGAAAAAACCGCGTTTATCAGTCGCAATGGCACTTTTGCGTTCCTACGCATGCCTTTTGGTCTTTCTGGGGCGGCACCTAATTTCCAACGGGCCATTGATATTATTCTCAAACCTGTTATTGGGCGTTTCGTGTTGGTGTATATGGACGATGTTATAATTACATCTCCATCGTTTAAAGACCATCTCGATCATTTAAGTCAGGTTTTTACCTTATTGCGAGACGCAGGGCTAACGTTAAATAAGGAAAAATGTCACTTCGCCCGTGAAAAACTCAAATATTTAGGCCTGATTATTAGTAAAGAAGGAATCGAAACTGACAATAAGAAAATTAGGGCAATTACGGAAATGAAACCTCCCAAAAATAATCGAGAAGTGTCAAAATTTTTAGGGATGACGGGTTGGTACCAAAAATTTATTCCGCGATACGCAGATATATGCGAACCATTGTATTCATTAAAGAAAAAGGGGGCGAAGTTTAACTGGTCTGGAGAAGCACAGGATTCTTTTGATCAGATCAAACGCACACTAACGGAGGCACCGATTTTACAATTACCAAATTTTTCTGAACAATTCAATTTATTCACTGATGCTAGTGGGGTCGGAATTGGTGCTGTGCTTCAACAAAATCAAAAACCTATCGCTTTCGCGTCTCGAACCCTTAATAAAGCAGAACGTAATTATACGGTTACCGAAAGAGAATGTTTGGCGGTAATTTGGGCTCTAAATAAGTTTAAAACTTATTTTGGACCCCTACCTGTGAAAGTGATCACAGATCACGCAGCGTTAACAAAGTTAACCAATGGTAAGAATTTATCAAGTAGGATGATCCGATGGGCATTGAAATTGTCAGAGTTTAACATAGAATGGGAGCACAGGCCTGGTGTTCACAACGTGGTCGCAGATCTTTTATCGAGAAATCCAGTAGACAGTGTCGAGGGGTCACAAATTTCGTGCGCAACTCTTAGAGCCCTCGCAATAAATTCACGTGAACAATTCATTAAGGAACAAAGGGAAGATCCTGAATTAGGACATATTTATCGATACTTAGAAAACCCTGATGACGTTTCTGTTAATGCGACGGTATGCGAGAGTTGGTCCCAGGACTTCAAGTTAATAAATGGTCTCCTCTTTTACGCGAAGTATTTTTCTACTCTGGGAGAACTAAGAGTTTATATTCCTGGTTCTCTTCGAAAAGATATAATGAAAGAATTTCATGATCTGCCACTGGCAGGACATCTCGGAAAGAGGAAGACATATCTTAAACTTCGTGACACGTGCTATTTTCCATTTATGAGAAAATATATATTTGAATATGTTTCAACCTGTGACCGGTGTCAAAAGTTTAATTATAAAAACGCGCTACCAGCTGGTCGTTTAATGCCTATAGTTTCAAAATATCCAAATGAAATTGTAACGCTAGACTTATTAGGCCCCTACTCCGCATCCCGACCCGAGAGATATAAATTCATATTAGTTATATCTGACCACTTCACTAAGTGGTGTGAGCGGATTCCTCTTCGTAAAGCTTCAGCCCACGCAATAGCTAATGCTTTTTTTGATAACTATATAGCGCGTTACGGAGCTCCGATTTTTTTGATAAGTGATAACGGCCCCCAATTTATTTCTGACGTGTTTGAACATCTCAGTCACAGATAGGACATCAAACATATGAAAACGGTAACGTACCAACCACAGGCTAATCTCACGGAGAGAGTGAATAGAAATTTAGTTCAAATGATAGCTTCTTTTGTTGAAGAAAATCATGAAAACTGGGACCAATTTCTACACGAGTTCGCTTTCGCATTATGCACGGCGGTAAATGAGACAACAAATAAAACTCCGGCTGAGTTGTTTTTGGGGAGGAAAATCATAACTCCGTTTAGCAAACTCATTAAAGTTACAGAGGATACGAAATATGTTGGTAGGAACATCGAAAGATTATTCGATAAGGCAAGACGAAATATGCAAAAAAAGCATAAGTGTTGGGGAAAATATTACAATCGCAGAAGGAGGGATGTTCACATCAAAGTGAACGATTTAGTTTTAAATTTGTTACACTTATTGGTAAACTAATTTAAATTTTGCAAAGCTAGCAGTGAAATTTATGTGTCGAGGAGGCATGAAGACGAAAAACAGTTTCTTAAAATTGGCCTTTAATAATCAATCATAAAGTCACTTTGCTCGTTACTGAAGCGATAAAAAAAAACAATAAGTTCAAAAAGCAACATTACCAGAGACATCCGATTCGAACCGTCTTCTAATATTGTAAAATGAATTTCTAATCTAACATGGTGATGCAACCTGCAGTTGCATTGCCAACCAGCCGTTCTCTCCCTCTAAGAGTTAAACCACTCACACACTTCTTATATTTCCGTTTCTCCTTCCTTTTCTAAAAACTAACATGAGCCGAGTTTAAATACTCACTCGATTTGCATTGCAGTTGCTGCCAACCGCAAATCACGAAACTCAAAAAGATCGGGTTCGAATCGGTGTGCTTACTTTCATTGAGATCATGGAACGGGATTGGAAAAACAACACACGGAGATCATAAAAATTTGGATCCGACTTTTTAAATGTCTAACAATCGGCCCCTTTTTCCAATCTCGCACCATTATCTCTTACAAATCAGTAAATTAATTTTAATCTATAATCACATGTTATACAATTTAACACAAAAATACATTTTATTCACAATCTTTATTGTAATAAACAAACTAATATTTTAATCTTAAAGAAACAGTCTTATTCTCTAAAAAGAAATAATTTTCTACAAAATTTAACAATTTTTCCTTTACCATAGGTTTGGTAAAAATGTCCGCCAAATTATTTTTGGTACCTATATATTTAATTTGGAAAACCTTGTCGTATATCAAATTCCTTAGAAAATGATAACGAACATCGATATGTTTTGTTCTATACTTTTCTACCGGTGACTTTGAAAACTTATAGCAGCTTGATTATCACAAAACATTACATTTTCACTTAATTCCAAATTTAAACTTTTATTATTAATTACATTCTTTAGCCAAATGAATTCCTTAGCTGCTTCTGTTAAACTAACATACTCAGCTTCCATGGTCGACAGACTAACGGATTTTTGCTTGAAAGTTCGCCAAGAAATTGGAGTTTCGTCTATAAAAGTTATGAACCCTCCCATTGACACTCGATCATCCCTATTTGTAGCAAAATCCGAGTCTGAATAACATCTTAGTTTTAATGATTTAACTTTTGAAAGCTCTAATTTATATATTCTTGAGTGTATTTTAAATAACCTAATAATCTCAATAAGCAATTCCAATGTTTTATTCCCGGGTTTGCTTGGAATTGAAATAATACATTTACTGCATACATAATATCGGGTCTTGTGCGTATAGCAATAAATGACAAAGATCCTATTAAATTTCTATAAGGAACTGTTAAAATTTCTTCGCTACTTTTTACCAAGTAATCGTTATTAACATGACAAAAGCGTTGATGCCATATTTCTATTGATCCGTTTTTTGTTTTAGGGGTTATATCACTAAAAAAACTAATTTCTTTACTCTTTGGTATAATATAATGATCCGGCTTAAAAAAATACAAATTTTCATGGCGTGTCGCCGAGAACAATTTTATCCAGTCTTTATTAAAAACATTAATTTTACCTTTAGTACCCACAAAATGCGCACCTTTACTTTCTAATCTGGAACCGGATAACAAATTTTTCCTCAACTTAGGGATTAAATAATACATCAGTCAAAGTTATTTCATGAAAACTCCCCTTATATTTTACCCGAAATCTAAGTGTACCGATTCCTTCTACGGGACAACTTTTATCCTCCGTTGCTAACGACATTTTCATGTTAGTTATCAGTTTAAGATCTAAAAATAAACTCTTGTCATTACAAAAATGACTCGTGGCAGCAGTATCTATTACCCAAACACCTTTATCAGAGTTTTCCTCAAATAAGATACAACTAGTTACGAGTTGTTTATCTAGTTCTAAAAGACTACATTCAGCTTCACAAAATCTTAAATTTATATTAAACTCTGTTATATAAAAGTTTCATTTACAGTTGAAGTAGATTTTTGTAGAGACTTTTCTCTTTACAGTTTACTTTAAGATGCCCGTACTTATTACATACATAACACGGACCTATAGTCTTTTAATAGATTGTTTAACATTTTTAATAGTTTTACAGTTAAATACCTTACCACCTTTCTTTTGGTAATCATTCTTGCCATTTGGATCTCCATGAGCTGCAGCCGTAGCACCAGGTAACGTCTTCGACTTCTTCGAAGTGAAACTGCGTAAGTAAGTATTCTCCGCTTTCTCCAAATCTTGTTTCATCAACTGAAGACGATTGGCTTCTAATATCAGCTCTGCTTCAATTTTGACAACTCTGAAGTCCTCTTCTTTCCATCTGTAGATTTGTTGCACGGTAGACTGGAATTCCTGAGGAAGCCACCTTATTAATTGAAATCCTATGTACAGGTCGTCCAATTCATGACCCGCTTCTTGTAGTCTGGTTGCCGCTGTCTTTACACGAGATATGAAGATTCCAACATCTTCCCCTGGTTGGTATTTTGTTCCAAAAAATTGATCTAATAGTTGAATTATTCTTGCTTTTGCGATTGGTTCGAAGTGATCTTTTAATATCTTCCATGCCGCTACTCCGTCAGTTGTTTCCATTATCAGATTTTTCAAATCTGAACTGATGTTAGTATAGATCAACGTATAACATCTATCCTTACGAAGTTGTAGATCTAATTTTTCCTTGTATGTTGCCTCTTCATCAGGTTGCTCTGGCTTGGTCTGCATTATAAACTGCCAGCAACCATAATGCATTAAGAGTTCTTGCATATCATGCTTCCATGTGTTCCAGTTATTTGGAGTCAACACTGATATCTGGTTGTTAAACTCCATACCTGTTACTCGATTTAGCGTACTAGCAACAGAGTTCATAAAAGAAATAGTTCTAGACTGGAACAGTATTAAATAGACAAAGTTCATGGCCTGGTTCAACTGCTTAGCCTGCCTCGACACAGTGCATGGACTGGGCCCATAACCAAATTTGTTACACTTATTGGTAAACTAATTTAAATTTTGCAAAGCTAGCAGTGAAATTTATGTGTCGAGGAGGCATGAAGACGAAAAACAGTTTCTTAAAATTGGCCTTTAATAATCAATCATAAAGTCACTTTTGCTCGTTACTGGAGCGATAAAAAAACAATAAGTTCAAAAAGCAACATTACCAGAGACATCCGATTCGAACCGTCTTCTAATATTGTAAAATGAATTTCTAATCTAACATGGTGATGCAACCTGCAGTTGCATTGCCAACCAGCCGTTCTCTCCCTCTAAGAGTTAAACTACTCACACACTTCTTATATTTCCGTTTCTCCTTCCTTTTCTAAAAACTAACATGAGCCGAGTTTAAATACTCGCTCGATTTGCATTGCAGTTGCTGCCAACCGCAAATCACGAAACTCAAAAAGATCGGGTTCGAATCGGTGTGCTTACTTTCATTGAGATCATGGAACGGGATTGGAAAAACAACACAAGGAGATCATAAAAATTTGGATCCGACTTTTTAAATGTCTAACAAATTCAAACACATTTCTTAAGTGCTGCAGGTAGAAAACTGGTTGGAAAATTTATGCCTAAGTTTGAAGGTCCCTATAGAGTTTTGGAAATAGAGGGCAATAATTTAATTATTTGGAAAAGCGGAAGAAAAATCACTGTTAATATTGATCTGGTTCGAGTGTACCGACCTCGTCAGACAGACACGATTAGTTCGGATAGTCCGGTAGAAACTCTGTATGACGAACAAGAAGTTAGTCATGGGTCGAATAGATCGAAGCAAGGGCAGTTTAAAGAGCATAGGAAAACCTCTAGTCAGGAAAGTGAGAGGGGTAGATCACGGCAGGGTAACACCACACGGGAGATCCCCAGAAATAAACGAAAAATGAGTGATAAGGAATCGAAGGACCAAGTTTTAAAACGATCCAAGATATGCAGGAAGAGATCATCACAAGGGTCTGAGCACCAGGACCGGAAAAGACGCGCTCCTGAACAAAGGCAGGGAGTCAAGAGGTCGATCCCATCCTCGATCTCGTCCAGGACTTACAAATTTAAGAGACCTAATACATCTTCACCAGGAGTAGAGTCCATTGCAGGTCCATCAA
Source organism: Trichonephila clavipes (assembly GCA_019973935.1). Lineage (NCBI taxonomy): Eukaryota > Metazoa > Arthropoda > Arachnida > Araneae > Nephilidae > Trichonephila > Trichonephila clavipes. The sequence continues at coordinate 218,085 of BMAU01000557.1, read as the reverse complement.
GGTTGCCTGATCGCAGAAGGACTGCTACGACTACAGACCGATCCCGAATGGAAGTTAGTGGACGTGATGACCAAACCCGCCAGACCAGAGCGACAACGAGAGGACGCAACAAACAAGCGGAGAAACCAGTCCGGTCAAGTCAAGCCACTACAAGGAGACCTTGCCCATACTATCTACGAAGCCGACTGAGGGCCAACGACGGAATTCCTGAGGAGCTGAGAAACATCGAAATCAACGTCATTCCTCACAGCAAAATAAGGAGAAGAAGCCTCAGTATGGAAGCGTTGGATGGAGATCCGGTACATAGGATTTAACAGACAAATACCAGGTTGTATTGTTTCTTTATCTTCGCGGTACGAACAAGTGAAGAAATTTTGCAGTTGAAGCAAGTCACGGGTGGACTCTAAAATTAAGAAGACTGGCAAAAGTGGACACTGCATTGTGTGTTATTTTCTATAGCAGAAAAAAAACGGCTTTTGTGTTAATTTTTTTGTATTTTGGAGAAAACATCTGTAAATTTTGCATTTGTTTACTTCGATGTATGACTTCGCTAAGATGCGACAATTCATTTGGTTGTTTGTGTTATTTGTTTATTGTGAAATGATGATTATTGTATGATATGTATATATATGTGTATGTTTTGTTTCAAATCTGGTGACTTGGAGCGCGGCGAAGTTAGATAGGATTAACCATTAACACTAACTAGCGCATAAAGTTTTTCGAATGGGAAGGCAAAGGAACCAGATATTTATTGTATATAAAATTCATGTGACAAGTGTATAAATTCATGTCTGCTTTTACCTACCACTCAAATGGAAATTAATCTTTCAGGGTAGCTGACCCTGAAGTCTTCGATGTTCCAGTGCCACAGAAGAATGTATTTATTTTCTGTATAGTGATTAAGTAAACTCTATGGGGCTGGTTTTTTACCACCACTAGGGTGGTTTTTCCCACGCCTCCGTCGCCGAATGGATAGAGTGCAGGGATTAATTTAAACTTGTGAAGTATTATGAGGTTTAGCAATTAATTATAAATCGTAATTTTGTCCTTTTTCCTTAAGGAAGGAGTTTCAGTAATATACAGTTAGAAGTTAAAGTCGTCGGAACTATAAGACAAAGATAGGAATTACGTAATTTATTTTCAGGACGTATGAGTCCTTCGAATAAATCCCGTTTTCTTTTTGGAGGGGTTGTGACAAATCTATACGGAACTTTATCACTAACCTTCTGAGTCGTCCTTTTTAGGGAAATTTAATTCCCTACCTATTTCCAATCAACTCCAAAAAGCGGACAGGATTCCTTGTTATATATGCAGATTAGATAAAGTATTTAAGTCAAACAGAATAGTAAAGTTAGAGCAATAGGAGAGAGAGATTGAAGTTGAAAGTTATAGTGAAGTTAAATTGAAGATTTCTTGTTGGATAATTTAATTTCAAGAAGAGTTGAGATTCCGTTGGTAAATATTGATTTATAATTAAAGTCTGATTAAAGTTTTAGGAGTGAAATTAAAGTTAAATGTTCAATAGGAACATTATTAAATATAAATCCGGGATCTCTTATCGTGGTAATCTCTGCGTGATCGTTATTTAATTGTTAATTAATTGGATCATTAATTAAGTTAATTTAAAGGATATTACCTTTAAAACCTCATAATACTAGTTAGATATATTTGTTAATAAGTCTTTGATTCTATTTGGATAAGATAACCAAATAAAGAAAGTTGTTTATAAAAATGGCTACTGGTTCTTATATGACTCCTATTTATTCTCGTTCTCAAAGTGAGGTCCTAGGAGATCATCACAAATGCTTCTAGAAAAAATTTCTTTATCAGAGCAAAATTCAACTGTTTTGTATCAATATAATACTTAATAATTTGCACTTTTATTCTATCATATATATATATGTGTGTGTGTGTGTGTGTGTGTGTGTGATGAATCCCCAGCTCCTCAAGTGTCAGTTGGGGTTAACTTCCTACCGGGACAATTCAACCCACCTCTCGCACAAGAACTTTGACTTCTACTTTCGCCGGACTTAAAGAAGACACGTGTACTAAGGACTCACTCACTGCTGATCAACGCTGAAAGAGCTCTCGTTTTTGTCGTGGCTTGGAGTGCAGATTGCTTTACTGAATATTGAAATAAAATATAATATGATAAACGGCTACCCGTTGCATTCCTCATGTCAATCCAAGAATTTCTCCAATACATGATATATATATATATATATATATATATATATATATATATATATATATATATATAATCTTATATAAATTTCTTTTATTTATATTTTATTTTATTTATTAATTTATTTTGCTGTGAATCTTTCTGTAATTATCTGTGATTTTGTAATAAAATCTGTTTGAGTTCACAGTTTTTTTAAACATAATGTTTGTCGGTACATTAAAAGTGAGTGAAAATAAATAAGTCTTAATAATACAGCGTTCTAATCGGCACTTTCATACTAAACAGTAGTCAACACCTTTCTTTAGTGTCGGCTCGACTGTTTCATCTGTAAGTAATATTCCATACCAAAACGCTGATTCATGACTAAATTAGATACAAATATCTGATTTTTTTCGCACTATTTTAATCGTAAATCACCTGAGTCACCTCAATGAAATTTGAGTGATTTTTCAAATTAGAATTTCATGGTGTAGTTGCAAGCTTAAGTATGTCTTATTGTCCTTCATGCATGAGTGTATTAAGCAGAGGCGTATCTACCGTCGTATCAGCCATATGAATGATACGGGGCCCCCAAGCTAGAGAGGCCCCAATATGTTTAACTACAGTCCCACTAGCAAGGCTCTCATTGCTAAAAAGGGGCCTCGAAGGAATTTTGATACAGGGCCCACTCAGAACCAACTACGTCTGTGCTATTAAGTTTGAAATACTTTATTTTAACACCATAAATAATAAATAAAATCTTTCATATAAATGCATAGCTGTTTTATTGTAGAACTTTTTTCCAATACAGTTTTCTGTAGGAGCAGATTTATCTGATCATTAATAAGATATCTTGAATGGACCATGACTCTCTAGCTATACAATTCGATTTCACATATGATTTTGGTTTTATGGAGGTTTTTTCTACCATTAAACTACCTTTCAAGTCAGCACACTCCTGCCGGTGCGCGCATTTAACAGTTCATTTATGGACACCAAATTTTGTTGAATGATCATCGGGGCACATGATGTTCAATGTCCATAGCGATAGGAAAATCCTAACGTTAAAAATAACCGAAATGACCAGGGGGCCCTGACATCGTAAGGGCCAGGGAAAATTTCCCTCAGTACAAAAAAGGAAAAATTTTGAATATTGTTTTTAAGATTAGTAGTGTTTCCGAGCGCTTTACTGTCGTTTGAAAAGCACATTCTCTTCGTTTAGCGATAAGTAATATTTTTTCCCCATTATTTAACGATTATTATTGAACATCAAGATTGTTTTAAAAACTAATTCCGTATGGCTTTTTACAAAATATTAATGAATCTTTAAAAAAAAAGTGTTTTCTTCGGGGTTATGGATGAATTCAGATTGATTTCTTTACTTTTACTAATCGAATGCAATTTAAGATAATATTTAATTCAATAGGAACTAATTGAATTTAGTGTCAAACACGCAGTAATATATAATAAAGGAACTTGAATCCATAGTAGAGTAAAGGGTGTTTTTTTAGAGGTATAGAAATTTAAATTGCAATAAAACAAAGATGTATTATTCGATTGACATGAATTTTTTTTATTCGAAAGATAATCTTGTGGCATTATACACTCTGTCGCAAAAAAATATATGCACCCAGAAGAAATCAAGCTACAATCACGAAACTCGGCAAGAATGTAGTCTGGTAAGAGATATGCAAATGATTAAAATTTCGAAGCCAATGAGACAAGGCTATGTGCTATGCGCATATTAGTTGCGCAACTGGGAGAGTTTAAAATCATGAGTACGAGCGCCGTACGGCTATCCAAACGAATCTGATGACTTTGAGAGACGATATTGAGACTTAGGATGCCTCTAAGATGTAACCGGCGGCAGTACGAGCAGCTGACGGACTTTGATAGGGGCCGTATAATAGGCCTCAGAGAAGCAGGTTGGTCGAATAGACGTATCGGCCGCCACCTCGGTCGGAGCGATATGGTAGTTGCTCGGTGTTGACAACAGTGGATCACAGAAGGTAGAGTGTACCGTCGCGGAGGGTCAGGACGTCCCAGGAACACAAATGATCGCGAGGATCGTGCAATCAGAAGAGTGGCCACTTCGGCACCAACAACGTCGCTAGCATCGATTCAACGCCACTTACCTCCTTCCAGACATCCAGTGCCATCAAGAGAAACCATAACGAGACGACTGACCGAAGTTGGCATGCGGAGCCGACGTCCGCTAAGACGCTTACCACTGACCCCACATCATAGGCAGTGTCGACTGGATTTTTGCCGACCTCGGGCAACTTGGAGTGTGACAGACTGGAGACGTGTCATCTTCAGTGATGAATCCCGATTCAGTCTCAGTGCTGATGTCCACCGCACACGTGTCTGGAGGCGCACCGGCCAGCGATCCGATCCGGCATTTATTGTCGAGCGGCATACAGCAATTTCACAAGGTGTGACAGTGTGGGGAGCAATTTCTCGGGACACACGATCATCTTTAGTGGTCCTTCAAGGCACTTTGACAGCTCGCAGATACGTGGACGATATTTTAAAGCCGATTGTGCTACCCATGCTATCAAGTCACCCAGGTGTCATTTATCAACAGGATAATGCTCGTCCACATACTGCGCGACTCTCCCAACAATGTCTTCAAGGATATGACGTCCTACCATGGCCTGCCAGGTCACCAGATCTTTCGCCAATAGAGCATGTCTGGACGTGCTGGGAAGGCAACTGCAGCCGTCCCAAGATACAGGAGAATTAACTGCGCAGATGCAAAGACTATGGCAGGATCTTCCACTGGGGGTCATAAGTGATCTAATTGAATCGATGCCACGCCTAATTTCGGCTTGTATAGCTGCCAGAGGTGGCTTTACTACTTACTGATATTTAACCTTTTGCAAGCTGTAACCGCTTAATAAAATGATATTTTGTTCTGAATTTTTAATCATTTGTTTATTTTCATATACACTACATGCATACCAAATTTCGTGAATGTAGCTCAATTTCTTCTGGGTGCATATATTTTTTGCGACAGAGTGTATTTTAAATATGATTTCTGGCATAGGACTGCCACGGCTGGCTCGGATGTAGTCCAATCTGGACGTCCAATTTTCGATGACTTTTTCCAACATTTGTAGCCGTATATCGGCAATAACACGACGAATGTTGTCTTCCAAATGGTCAAGCGTTTGTGGCTTATCCGCATAGACCAATGACTTTACATAGCCCCTTAGAAAATAGTCTAGCGGTGTTAAATCACAAGATCTTAAAGGCCAATTCACAGGTCCAAAACGTGAAATTAAGCGGTCACCAAACGTGTCTTTCAATAAATCGATTGTGGCACGAGCTGTGTGACATGTTGAGCCGTCTTGTTGGAACCACAGCTCCTGGACATCATGATTGTTCAATTTAGGAATGAAAAAGTTAGTAATCATGGCTCTATACCGATCACCATTGACTGTAACGTTGTGGCCTTCATCGTTTTTAAAGAACTACGGACCAATGATTCCACCAGCCCATAAAGCGCACCAAACAGTCAGTTTTTCTGGATATAACGGTGTTTCGACATACACTTGTGGATTTGCTTCACTCCAAATGCGGCAGTTTTGTTTGTTGACGTAGCCATTCAACCAGAAGTGCGCTTCATCGCTAAACAAAATTCGCTTATGAAAATCGGGAACAACGGCAATCTGGTTTTGGGCCCATTCAACGAATCTAAGCATTGCTTGATCATATTTAAAATGTAATGCCACAAGATTATCTTTCGAATATAAAAAAATTCATGTCAATCGAATAATACATCGTTGTTTTATTGCAATTTAAAGTTCTATACCTCTAAAAAAACACCCTTTAATAATTCGTGTTTTATCTTCTTTTTTTTTCAGTAATAAAGGATATCTGAAGGAATTCTTTGTGGGTATCTAGAATAAAAACTTATTTTTATTACATAAATTGCGTGTGTGTTTTACTATCAGTTATTCTCTTTTAATATATACACTGGTGTGCAAAAATTAAGGACGAGACGGTTTTTTCAATATAACTTTGTACAAAAGCTTTCCAAATCAACACATTTAATACCGTAAGATCCCCAATGCGTAAGGACATGTGTAATGTAAGTAACACTTACTAAAAGAGAAATCAGAGGGATAAAAAGAAGCTTGATTGAAAAAGTAGCATGGAGCGCAATGCGACTGAAGGCCGAAACATCCCTGTGATGGGTGTCCAGCAAGAAACATCCGGTCTTTAGTAGGGATATGATCTCCCCTGACTGCTAGGCAGGTTTCACAGCGTCTACCCATGCTGAGAATGAGGGTGTCAATGAGTTGTTGAGGCATTGTTGCCTATTCGTCTTGCAGCGCCAATCGAAGCTCCCGAATCGTTACTGGTGGTAAGGTACGAGCTGCCAAGCGTCTGCCTAAAAAATCCATACATGCTCGATGGGATTGAGATCCGGAGATCGTTCCGGCCAATCCATACGTTCAATATCCTCACTCTCTAAGAGCTGTTCGGCAGCTACTGTGCGATGACATGGTGCATTGTCGTCCATGAAAAGGAACTGCAGACCCAGAGCGCCTCTAAAAAGACGCACATATGGAAGAAGAATCTCGTTACAATAACGGGTCCCATTGACTGAACCTGCGCTGAAGATGTGAAAGTCTATACGACTACCAAGCATGATGCCTCCCCAAACGTGAACACCGCGACCTCCATACCTGTCCCTTTCAATGATATTCGAGAGATGATTGCGGCTTCCCCGCTCTCTCCAGATGAGTATGCGATGAGAATCGCTACTCAAACTGAATCTGCTCTCATCTGTAAAGAGTACTCGTCCCCATTCATTTTCTCTCCAATTCCGGTATTCCCGGCACCACAGAGAACGCCTTCTCCGATAGGCAGGTGTTAAAGGTACACACCGTACAGGGCGTCGTGCAAACAGACCACCACCGTGCAGTCTTCTGGCCACGGTAAAACGCGATATCGGTCGTCCAGTCACCTGTGTCGTGTGTCTAGCAATTTCTCCCGCTGTCTGCCGCCTGTTTCTTCTGGCCTGTAAGACAATGTACCGCTCATCTGCGGGTGTGGTTCCTCGTGGACGACCACTACTGAACCCTCGGATAGCTGTTCCCGTAGTTTGAAATTGTCTCCAAAGTCGTGAAACGATGCTGTGAGCAATTCCGAACTCTGCAGCCACACTTGTCACACTACGGCCTTCCTCCAACTTCCCAATCATTCGACCTCGGGTAAAAGCATCCAGATGTCGTCTAACAGATTGATTATTCGCCATTTCTCGCTGAGGCAGCAACTCGGTGTGATTTTAACTGCTATGCGTCTTACAATCTCTTTGCCAGAAATACTGATCTTACACCGACAACATGCTTTATACTACTCAGACACTCCCCCATTACGTCTACCTGCATATCTGCGCATGTGCTACCGTACATCACTTTACTTAATCTCCTGATTGGTCTTTCTGTTCGCTCTGCCTCTTCGTTCAGCTGATATGCTAATTTTTCGACTTCGTCCTTAATTTTTGCACACCAGTGTATAGCATGTAAAATTTAACTATGGATAGTATGGAAGTATGATCAAGACCTATGGGCGACATTATATGAAACGAAGCACATGGATGCCAAATCTGTGTGAACGACACATAAGAAATCGAAGCTACCAACTTGGTGAGTAGTTAATACAGTTGGCAATTGTTACGATAATACATAAGTATCATGGATAACTCTAGTTCCTTTAAATGTGTTGAAGGTGATAAGACCTTCTCTACAGTTTCGAACTTATATTGACACGTCAAATGATTCATAACAAGGTAAGTATGAATAAACAGGTAAGATTTAATATTTGTAGGGCAGAACTCGTTTCTAAAAAAACCTTGGAGGATCATGTTGATTTGGTACAAAATATCGTAATAGAAAAGGATACTCGCACATTTGACACTTTTGAATATTTCAAGTTATGGAAAGAAAGCATTGAAAAGTAAACCAATTGCTTGTATGTTAGACGTACTGGAAGTAAATCTGATAAAATAGGTGGGAAAATAACTTTATTTTACTATCATTGTAATGGTTATTAATCAAGACACACAAAATACCGAACAGATCCCCTTTCCACTATCAGATAACAACCAACAAAGTGAATGTTTTACTTTAATAACGCAGACTCTACAATAAACAATAAAAGCACTTTCTCTACTCTCATCCAACAAATAAGTTTATTAAATACACAAGCTCCCGCACCCCGCACACTTAAAGGTAATAGTAAACAAGAAAGAAAGGAATAACTGATTAAAATTTTCACAGCATACCTCGACGAGGAATAATTAGTTTAAAATACACTTACGTAAACGATCTAACTGTATAATTTTATTATTTGTCAACATTAAAAATTTCATTGCAAAATTTAAACTCATTTTGTATAATTACCCAACCCCTGCCCAATTAAAAGAGAGGATTTTCACTCTATGCCTATGATCAACAGATATGTTTTCCTCCTCACACCTCCATCGCCTACTATTTTCTATGTCAGGATCCTTCCATTACCGGCTTGACAGCTTCCCATTGATGAACTGCTCTTCTCTGATACCGACGAATCATTCCCGATGGCATCATAACTAACGCAAGAACTCACTTTCAAGGCACGCGTCGACCAAAAGACTCCATGTCAGCAAGTTCACATCATCAATCATCAGTGACAGCTCATCTACTCCAGTGCAAAAGAACTACCCGAGACTCTACTCTGACGTCACGGACTGCTTGACCAATCAGGAAGAGACTCTAAAAAACTGTCTACAACGAACAAGATACCATGTATCAATCACGGACTGATTTTGTAAATTTTAATGGACTTTAATTTCCATAAACGACTCCTTAAGGTCTCTGTAACATAATTAGATATGGGACGGAGGGTTTATTAAAACCCAGTTTCCCAAAGACTCCCAGCGTATAAGGGTTATTATAAAGCAAGGAGTGATAAGAGAAATATGGAAATGGCTGGTAGCAGCAAGATAAGTGGAAATTGCTCTTCAAATATGAAAGTGTATAAGACATTGAAAGAAAAGTAACTGTGGAATTCACAAAAACCCATGTAGGACATGGGAAAGATTGGGACTGATGAAAATAACAAGAGAAGATATAGAGACTCTCAGGCAGGAAAATTTCGTTTTAGTTCTTGGTTTTTCCTTTCTCATGATACAAGAAAGTATAAAAAGGTATGATATATATACTCGTTTGCCATCTGCACAGTTTTACAATATTTAAAAGAATTGCATCATATTTTGAAATGAGATTAATATTGTTTAGCCCATGAGTGCTAAAAATATATAAATCATAGAGATCTGCTAGTATTGATCAAAATGTTGTCATTTAATAGTACATTTTCCGAAGATTGAAGGTAACAGGTCATGAATGAATTAAAGGGAAAGAAAATGAATTTTATTGATTCTTTTCGAGAGGAAACGGAAATCAATCTTTTATTCGGTACAGATGTCACAGGAAAATTATAAACCGGAAATATATGATAGAATAAAAGTCCGGCTTAATTGCCGTAGAAACTAAACTGGGAAGGAGATTGATTTGGAAAGGGTTCATGTGAAAAGATTACTAGGGTCACTCTGAAATTTTTGAGATGCTTCTAGTTTTTTAAAGTTATACTTAAAAAATGTTAGAATGGTCAAAGTGGTCTTCTTCAGTATCAATACACTTTTGCAGACGACTTTTCCACAGATTAAATGCCTCAAACCATTCATTTCATGGAATTGATGAAAAAATGCATTTATTGCCACATCAATCTCTTCTGAATGAAAACGACGTCCACGTAAGTTCTTTTTTAGATTAAAAAATAACAAAAAGTCACACATAGCTAGACCTGGAGAATAAGATGGAGGTTCTACCACTTTAATTTGTTTTTGTTTAAAAAACTCAGCGGTTAATCCGGCTGTATTGGAAGATGTATTGTCAAGGTGAAGCATTAGTCCCCTAACATTAACTTCTTGGAGAAATTCTGAAAGGCATTTAGTGGTATACCAGTTTACTGTTACTGTCTTCTGTCCTTCCAACTTAATGGCTTTAACCAATTCCGTACTTATGAAGAAAAGGGCATGCGTTACTTTTTTCATTGCTCGTTGTCTTTTCACCATTGGTGGCTTAGGATCATCTTGAAAGACCCATACTTTGCTTTATTGATGTGTTGGAACGTCAAAAAACAATATGTACGTTTCATCACCCTTTACAATTTTAGAAATGACGCGGTGGCCATTATCATTTACAAAATGAAGGGTTTCTTTAATGATTCTGACACGCTCGTCTTTCGAGTGCTCAGCTAAATTATGGGGAATTCAACGGCAAAAAAAAAGAAAGAAAACTACTTTTTCTTACATAATTCTTTATGAATAATTTTGTGTGTGGCTGTGGATCGGATGTTAAGTTCCCTCCGTATCATTTGGTAGGTACAACGATTATCATCCATTAACATTTTTCGTATAGTAGACACATTATCCGGGATTACTGCTGACAGTGGCCATCATGTGTGTTCTTCATCTTGAAGAGAATTGAAACCCCACTGCAAAATTCTTTAAACCATCTGAATACAGTAGCACGACATAGAGATTCATCACCAAATGCTAATTGCAGAAGTTGAAAGCATTCATCTTGGTTTAATCCAGCTTTAAAATCAGAAAATCATAGCACGATAATTTTCTCTCGTCAACTCCATTTTCTCTTCTGTCTAAAATTTATTCTACACTAAACAACTAGAAGTAAATCAGTAAAAAGTCGTCTGCTGTATTAAAATACCTTGTATTTTCGAATTAAACAGTTTTTTTTTTAATTTTTCGTCTGCGCGTATCTCAAAAATTTCAGAGTTATTCTTCGTATATTTTCAGAGTTATTCTCGTCGGCACGTCCATAGGAGCCCATGTAAAATTACGTAAGTTTATGTACCTTTTTCTCTTACTTCTTATGAATAAAATTTATACAGTGTGTACTATAAAAACACTTTAACAAAGGTTTTTGTCTTTTTGTTAAAAATTAAATTAACTATGAATTTTTCAAAAATTGTCCAACTTTTACCTTAAAATTTAGTTTTAAAAAGTCATATCGAAAAAGGTTTGCTAGATATATCTAATTCCCCCTCCGTTGAAATATGTAAAGATGTTAAAAGTCTGCTCACTAAAAATTTGAGGATAAAATGGTAAGTAGTTTTTGAGAATAAGGTACATAAAGTGAAAAGAAAAAAACAGGCTTTAAAGTAAAAATTTGTAATTTTTTAGTATTTTCCAGAAGTATATTAATCATTTTTTCCTACTTTTTTGCTGACACAAAAGTCTCTTTTAATCTAATTGTTTTCATTTTTTTTTTTTGCCATTTTTTGGAGATTTCAAGGTGCTTTTGTTGGGCTACACGAATCCTACGTGTATCTAGCTTTTTGAAGCATGACACACAGTTATAACTTAGTTCATTATCACAATGTTTTAGGATCATTAATTTTGCTACACGACTCATATTGAACTGTGCAATAGCCATATTTACCCCTAATATATCTTAGAGCTTTTAATTCGACAAATGTAGATCTTAAAATCACTGACCATATGGTATTATTAACTGACTCATTTGGGTTCTGGGTCTTTCTATGTAAATAATTTTTTATGTCAATAACATAGGATCCCCTCGATCTCTAAAAATTGGCTTCCTTTAATTCATTATGGTATACGTATTAACGATCATTGTACCATTCGTTACATTCATCTACTGTCTTTTGAAACTTGCACCAGGCATTTATAATCACAGGACACAGCCCATGTTGAGGGCTCTCATTTGAAGACCGAAGATGAAAATAAACAGAGCCCAAACAGCAGTTTTCATGCTATTGGTATTATTGCTAATAGCCATATCATAATATCTTTGAATTTTTTATATTAAAATATCGGTTACGACCACTTTGGCGTTTTCTATAACTTAACTTTTATTCTCTGTTTCGCTTTTAAGATGCAAAAGACGTATGCCCATACACTTTAGGATAAGCCCAATACACTCTAAATTTTTCCACTTGAACGTCATATGGATTCGCGCTCTTTAGACAGTTATGCAAAGGGAAACACAGCGACTCCTAGCAGAGCTCATTTGATGAGCGTCAAGGAGTAGCTTCAGTAAATAAAAATACTTCTAACTATCGTTTAGCTCGGTTACGTTCCTAGAGCACTTAGCCCGCTAGGGCTTTGATCTCTTGTCTGGTGAATTTAAAAACATGATAACTTAATTACATTGCCCATTTTATTTTAAAGGTTTTAAGAAATTAATAATTTAATGAAAGATAAAAGAATTCTCTTAAATTATAAGTTTAAGATATTGAAAAATAATTAATATTACATTTACTGAGTTAGAGAATTTTTACATTAGCTTGAGTTTCCCTCGGCCAATGGGGGCCTCGGGATGGCTGATCGCCTGTCCAATGGGAAGGCAGCTTTTCATGTTTGCGTTGTGTGTAGAAAATTGAGTTCGACTGCTCTCGCCGTGTGCGGGATCGGAGGCTGCCAGAGTCCTTACTGGTCAAAGGCGCTCTCCGATTGGTGGATGGTTTTCGTGATGTTTGACTGTGAATTTTTGTTCATGATTTATGTGAAATGAATTAAATTGGAGTGAAAAAAATTTGGAAAAGAGGTGTTTTTTAATAAAAGATGGGGTAAAAATCTGAGGAAAAAATTTGGGTGTTAATCAATTAGAATGTTTCTGGGTCTGTGCATGAGCCTCGTTGGAGTGTACTTCTCGATCTTTTGGATCGAGATACTGTCTGAGTTATCTATTTTCGCAAAGAAATTTTTCGCTAGTTTTTTCATTAATTCTCTAATGGTTTTAAATTTAATAGCCTAACTACCGTATTTCCTAATATCATGTATCATTTTAAACAGAAACATTTGAACTTTTAGAAAATATTAAAAAAGTGAAAATCACAAAAATGTTTCGAAAATTTACACATGTGCCAGACAGTAAAACATTTTCACAATGCATTCTATGATCATACCATTTAATAAACTTTGGGAACGAGGTCTTAGGTATATCCAGTCCTACTAAAATTTAAAGGTAGAAAGCTGAACTTAACTTACTTAAATGATTTTAATAACAAAGTGAAAATTCTTCCTGACGGAAGGTTTGAAGTAAAACTCCCATGGAACTATGACTCGTTGAATTTACCAAGTAATGAAGTGTTGGTCTGGAAATGACACGAAAGGATGATAAAGACATTTGGATGTGGGAAATATTTTGTGCATTATCAAAAAGTATTTCAGGAATGGGAAAAATTGAACATTATTGAACGCGTACTAGATTTCGAATTGAATTAAGAGAATGCCACTATTTAGCTCATAGACCAGTTATTAAAGTTAGATAGCCTAACTACCAAAATTCGTCCTGTTTTTGACGCTTCTGCCTCCGAGAGAAAGAAATGTTCTTTAAATGAATGAATGAAAAGGGAACTAATTTGATGGAGCTAATACAGTAGAACGTCGTTTATCCGAACATTTATTATCCGGAGCGTCAAATATATCCGGACCAGTTTTTTCTTTCTTTTTTTTTGTCAATTACATGTACTGTATATGAATACGTTTCTACGCAGTTGTTTCGCGTGAGGTTAAAAGTGACGGGAAAAGCCAAGGTCAGGGATATTCGGGAAATTTCAATTGTAGGATTTGTTAGGCATATGCGCGGATTGATTGATTGATTGATTGAATATTAACGTCGCACTGTTCAGCTACACGAGGGCTTTTGGCGACGGACCACGTAATTTTGAACCATGGTCAAGTGACGTGGACTACACCTGAGCTGGCACCCCCTCTTCTAACTACCACACCACACCAACGGGAGAACGTTTCAGCTCTCGACAGATTTAACGTGCATCGCTGCCCTATACGGCGGGTCTTTAGTGGTACTGGGCTCGAACCCGTGACAAAGCAAGCCACGGTCCGATACCTATACCACTCGGCTACCGCGGCCACGGCATATGCGCGGAATATTTAGTCAGTTTGTTTCCAAGTGAGGGGGTGTATACGTGCTCTTTTGTTGAGTTGTGAACTGCTGTGGCTTCGTATTCAAAACGGAAGCGGGACGTCTTGAACGTAGAGACAAAACTAGAAATATTGAACCATCTCGAGAAGGGAAAAAGTGGAGATTACTGACATTGACCAATCGATCCCAGCATTTCAAGAATGCGATGAAGATGTAGAAACCAGGATGGCATGCGACGCAGAAGACAGTGGGTTCCAAATGCTAAATGATGATCAGATTGTGAGTTCCGTGCAAGAAGAATCTGACCCTGTCGACGATGAAACGGATGAAGACGAGGACAACAACAACAAAGAAAGTAGCAAGGGTCCATCAAATGCTGACATGTTTTCTACGTTAGAGACATCTATAGAGTGGTACGAACAACAGGGTGCTGTCCTACTCAACTACTGTTGCTCAAGAGAATCAGAGACCTTGCAGCGAAAAACGAAGCTGTACAATGGTACAGCGAAAAATAAGTGTTTATTTATCTAACATATCGCTAAAGAAAATTTATGCAAAAAGGCAACCATTTAAGGTATGCAACTACTTTCGGAGCACTTTTTTTTAAATATATATAAATTTTTAACCAAATAAACTCTTTTTTTTAAGTGGGGCATAAACCTAGGAATTCAAATACAATTTCCATAAAATTAAAAATAATTTTGGATATATTGGGAATTTTGAGATGAATACACAATTTAATTCCACAATAAAGGTAAAATTGCGACATTTTGCACCTATTTTGCTTTTTCTTCAAGCACGTTTCGCGGATGTGATGATTTTCAATATTCGTATAGTGTCCGGTTTCATATACTGCATGGATCGCATTCGGTTATCCGAACAATCGCGTATCCGAACGGTGTCCGGTCCCAATTGATTCGGGTAAACGAAACTTTCTACTGTACCTACTGTTCTAAATCGATTTAGAATGTATCCAATCGGCATTAATGCTGATATCGAGAAGGCTTTCTTGATGCCGTCTGTTGCACCTAAAGACGGAGATTTTCTTAGATTTTTTTTCTCCGTGCAATGAAAGGCGGATCTGGTACAGGCACTGCTGAGTTGTGTGCTTGGGGTTTATTCAAGCCCTTTCCTGCTGAATACATCTATTACGCACATCTTGGGTTTTCTTTCAAACTTCACACTTTGCATAACATAATTTTTATACCTTAAAATTTAAGAGGGAAAGGGAGTGTTGAGTCAGAATGAATTTACCCAATTTTTCGTTTTATTGATTTAATTTTATGAGGTCATAGGTTTAATTGGCTGGTTTCAATATTCAACTGTTAAACGTTGTGAGCAATTGGAACTATGAATAAAATTTAATTCTTTAAATAGTTAGTTTTAATCAATTAATTTTATCTTATAAATACAAATTTTCAACATTACTATTTTTTCTCACTGTAAGTTTTTGTTTTTTTTATCTTTTTTCAAATATTTTCATAAGTAAAATGATTGTGCGCATAGTTTTTTTTTTTTTTTTTTTTTGTTTTTTTTTAAAAAATTTTTTTTATTTCTTTACAAAAATTCAACTTGGTTACTCTTAAATGTTATAGGTATTGAATTCTATAAAATGAAGTGTTTTTCGTAGTACCTATGTACGGAAAAAAAATACAATTTACATTAAATGTAATAGTTTGCTTTGATTACACTATCATTTATGTGTGTTACTTTTTGTGAGAGTGTTATTCATGAATTGAGAATTGAATTAAATAAAATTCTCTAAATAAAAACAATTTACCTAATTCAATACAACAACATACTTTTTTGTTGTTGTTAAGGAAAGAATTTTTTTAAATTTTGTTTGATGTTCGAAATCTGCGATAAAACTATGCATTAATGCTCAATTTTTGATTGCCAGTGTAATTCTGTATATGAAAGTTAATCATTTTCGTTGTTTATAATAAAAAATATTTTATTTTTATAGAAAAAAATTGCAATTTCTTTCTTAGTTTTTAATGTCATTGTTTCAAAATGATGAATATGTTATAGATTTTTTTTAAAAAAATGTTCTTAAAATATGAAAAATTATATTTTTCTATTTATTATTTTTTATGATAAAAATTATAAAAGAAAGACTCTCATTAAAAATACTAAAATACGGCATTACTCAAAATGTAAATCGTCTGACACAAAGATTCAAAATTATCTTTAATTTTGATTTTGATTTTTTTAAAAAAATTAAAATAGATTGTAACTTAATTGTTTTGTTATTAAACAAACAAAAAAAGAGAAACATTTTTTAAAAAATACATTATGCAAATTTAACACTGTCCAATGAATCAATGTAATAATTAGGAGGCGAATCTGAATTTTTTAAAGTATTTTGTTAATATCGATTCTGGTTACAAGGAATGAAAAAAAATTCTTTTAAAAAAATTTCATTTTTAAAACGCCAATTTTTCACTTTCAGTTACATAAAATGTTAATTTTTTTCAATTCAGGTGGAGAAATTTTTATTTTTTTTTTTTAAAAAACATTTTACGCGTATTATGTGTTGTTAAGAATTCTCTAACGAATTCTCTTTGTAACCGCCAGAGGGCGTCCGAACTCTTATGTAAGTAGAAACTTTCTTTGTCACTTAGTACTTCAAATGTAGCACTCCCAGCTTGAAGGTGCCAGGCCTAATAATACTGGGTAAAATAAATGTAACGTTTTTATTATTATTAAGAACTAACTGCTCACCCTTATTAATGGCATTTAATGCTTGAGTACATTATAAATATCTGTAGGTAAGACTGAGCGCATAAAAATATTTTTATAATATTATCCGTTATTCAGAAAACACACACATACACAGAATATTACAACTTCAAAGTTAAAAAGAGAAAAATCAAGATATCTAACTTTCAAAAGAACATTATCATAAAAAAGTCATTTAAATTTTCGTTTTCTTCTAATTTATTCCCTGTTTTGTGCGATTTTCATCAATTGAAAATGTTTTTTAATCATGCTTGCGTTCGTCGCTATACACTCAAGGTTATTAATAGTTATTCTTAGAATCTCTCCTAAGTAGCAACCGACAACGTCTGCGACCATTTAAAATTTCCGGTCTCTTTACAAAGAAAAAATGTCTTCGCCTGATAAGAATTTTTTATTATTATTCATTCATTCGTGACGTTTACTTTTACCCGGGATTCCAAATTCGAATTACCTCCTATTACTTGTCTTTATAAACTCATTTCGCATAGTTGTAGTATTAAATTACCGCTGCTTGTAGGTAATTTTTTTTTACACTGAATACTCAAAGCAATAGATAAAATGGCTGCTTTTAAGAATGAATTGTACAACTACAAATGTTACAAATTTATAAGTTTCAAAAAAAGTATTTTAAATTAGAAATATCACGCAAAACATTTTAAAATTCTTGGATTTAATGCTTTCGTTATTATTTTTTTTCATTTAATTTGATTTAATTGTTTATTCCACTCTATTTTATTCTCTAATGTACTTTTTTATTTTAGTTTTTATAGATACTAAAATCTTATTTCTTTTGGAAGTTTTACAAGATTATACTTCATGCTTTGTTGTAGTTGCTGATAAGTTATATCGTTACTTCTCTATAAAAACAATAATTATTCAAAACATCATGTTTTTAAAAAAAATTTTAATTTGCAAATTATAAATTGTTTAGTTTAAAATTTTAGAATGTAATATAATTTCTCTCGAACCAATCAAAAAGAAATGTTACACATTCTTAATTTTCAGATTCTAAAACTTTAGAAAGAAAAATTAGAAGAAAAAAAAATTCCTTGCGTTTGAACATAAAATTTGGTAATTTGCAGAATTATACTTTGTAAAGATAAATGTTGTTGGTGCCAGTTGACGAGAATTCTTTTTGTACACTCGATTTGGCTCCGAGCCATCTGTTAAAAATAATTGCGTTTTCAATTTTGTAAGTACAGTTAGAACGTCGCTTATCCGAACCAATTGGGATCAGACACTGTTCGGATAACCGAATGCGATCCATGCAGTATATGAAACCGGACACTATACGAATATTGAAAATCATCACATGCGAGAAACGTACGTGAAGAAAAAGCAAACTGTCGCAATTTTACTTTTATTGTGGAAAATAATCACTTATTTTTCGTTGTACCATTGTACACCTTCGTTTTTTCGCTGCAAGGTCTCTGACTCTCTTGAGCAGCAGTAGTTGAGTAGGACAGTACTCTGATTGTTGTTCGTACCACCCCATAGCTATCTCTAACGCAGAAAACGCGTCAGCATTTGATGCACCCTTGTTACTTTCTTTGTTGTGGTCCTCGTCTTCATCCGTTTCATCGTCGACAGGATAGGATTCTTCTTGCACGGAAGTCACAATCTCTTCATCAATTAGCATTTGAAATTTCCAGTCTTCCTCATCGCATGCCATCCGGGTTTCTACATCTTCTTCATCGTATTCTTGAAATCCTGGGATCGATTGGACAAAGTCGGTAATTTTCTTCCCGTGGTCGTCATTGAAGTGTTTTTCGCCTTCAAAATCTGGCCACAGCTTATTCCATGCATTTTTCAGGCTCTGTCTTTCGAGCGAGTCCCCGCACTGTTCGAAAAAGTATTCATATGCATATGTAGTTAGTAAAATAAATACTGGTCCGGATATTTGACGCTCTGGATAATAAACGTTCGAATAAACGACGTTGTACTGTAGTTCTAAAAATCTAGTGATCGCATATGGGCGGAGTCCTTTTTGATAATTTAAATTTATAGAATATACAGTCAGCTTAATTATTTTAGTCAACATGTGTTTTTAAAAAAATAAGATAAAAATAAAATAAATTAACAATTTGTTTAATTTAAAATTCCCGATGTAAATCTCCAACTTACAAATCTAACAGTGAGTAAAAATTTCTACAGTATTACAATCAGAAGTTATTCCATACGAGCTTGTTAAGCCGACAGTACTCTTAAAACACTAATTAAAAAGCCCTCTCAAGTCAGTACGCATAAAAGTAAGTAAAAAGTCATTAAAAAATACACTTAATTCAATTTTCGCGCAAACCCTTTTTTTTATACAATATTGATTTTAAACACATCAGAAAAATAAATTTTCCTTTTTATACGACTTATTTTGATTTAACACGATCGATCAAAATTCTAAGAACGAACTTTTTTTGGCACTATTTTTATTTAACACGATCGATCAAAATTCTAAGAACGAACTTTTTTTGACACTATTTTGATTTAACACGATCGATCAAAATTCTAAGAACAAACTTTTTTGACACTATTTTGATTTAACACGATCGAACAAAATTCTAAGAACAAACTTTTTTTGACACTTTTGATTTAACACTAATTCGAAAAAGAAGAGAAAAAAAACTCTTCTAACAGAGTTTAACATGTTCCATCCAGATTCTACGAAAAAATTTGGATTTACTTTTATTTTTATATAACTGCAAAAACGGAGACAAGCAATGTAATGCTATTTCCATTTCTAAAAATTAGCGGAATTTTATAACCTCAATATAGAATGTTGTCTGCTTCGCCAACATTTTGAGTTTGGTGTTCAAAATGAAAAATTACCTTTTTGATGTTTATGAAATTTAATAAATCTTAAAATAAAATTCCCTTGCATAATACATTGACAGAGGAAGTACTTTTCGACACTTGTTTTGATGAAGCTTAATCGTTTTAGACGTGTCAATGCAAGATTTTCAGGTGAAAACTAACCAAACTGTTTCACCTCAACATGAAGAACGATGCGAACGTTCCAGGCAATGATTAAATCTTTATTGTTCTTATATCCACTAAAACATCAACACCACAGGAGATTAGCCCTAATTTTGCTTAAGAAATACAGAAAGAATATCACCAAAGGAGCATGAAAACAATATCTAAGATATTTCTAGTGAGAAGCAGTAATATTGCAGTTTTGCACACAAATGTATACTTTTACTGTCAAAAAGCGACAACGAGTAAAATCTTTTTATGTGTAACTCATATTAATTTGTCGAATTTTCGGTTTCATGAATTATTTACGTTTTCTTTTTCTTTTTTTACCCCTTTTCAAATGATAATTTACTTTGTCTGATGTACAGTGACTCATAAAAATGTTTGCACATTGCAATTTTCCATAAAATTTAATGTTTTCGACTAATAAAAATTAATACATCAGAATTGTAATTTTTATATCTGCAACTTGTTCTTAATGGAATCACAAAAACAATTTTTGAAGCAAAATAAAACTATAATTATAGAAAATTAATAATAAAAAACCCACTAAAAAAATTACGCTACAAAAAGTCTTTGTACACTTAAAAAACTCAACATAGCTTTAAATATTGTACTTTTTTCCTTAATTTAATACTTAGTAGGGTATATATTTTAGCGTTAATCGAAGTTAAGGGGTGTTGGAAAGCTAAAATCTTATTTTTTTGACAATTTGAGATTTTTACATTTTCAAACTGTATAGATTTTAACCTTTCTAAAAATACTTTACTTTAACCTCTAGGGTATTTAGAAGCCCTTAAAACGTATTTTTAAATAATCGTTGAATTTGGGCCACGCCCATTTTAATGGCGAAAATTGTAAACAAATTACTTTGTTTTTGCTTAAAAGTGTAACGACTGATATATAAACCAAAGCATGTATCTTTTATTTTAAATTGAGCCTTTTATTTTTTCACTTCCTAGCCGATTAGAAGTCTCACTGTATACATTAAAATCAATTTATCTCAAAATGTAAATTTTAATGTGCAATGTACCTTTTCTGAGAAACTACTGTTCACAGGTATGTAAATTCTTTATGAATTATTTATAATGATGTCTAATATATACTAAAATGAGCTTTTTGTAAAAAAAAACTCAAAACTTTAATTTTTACAATTTTTTTAAGTTAAAAATGGGTCAAATTTCGCAATGTTTGATGAAATATTTCATAATTTATTAAAAAATTCAAAATTAGCTAAAAGCTGATTTTAGTATAATGAGAGATGTGTACTTTAATAGTATGAAAAATTTCAAGCATGTACATAAAACAGATTTTTAGTAAAGGTACATCGAAAACAGAGCCAATTTAACATTGTCAGTATAGAGTAAGAGAGGGGTTTCCAACTCCTCTTAATAGCGTAAAATCGAACCCTGACCTCGCGTATAGAAAGCAGACGATTTACCGATCAGGCTAGGAACTCGTTGCGGGAAATTAAAATTTAATTGTATAAAAGCTAAGCATGAATTTCGAAGGCTAATTTCTCCGAATTGACTGGCCATTTGGCGATATTACATTGAGGGGTGAACACCCTAAAGGAGTACCACTATTACACCAAGTCTCGATCCCAAATGAATTTCCTTAGTCGTGCCCTCTCCTTGTAAGAAACAGCCGACGCTTGCTTGTCACGATACTAGGACGAAAAAAAGGATTTCGACAACTTACTAATATACTACATGGGGAGTGTCGAAACTCGTGGCCCACAACGACCGTTTTTGCGGCCTGGTCAGTATATTGGCACACAATTATACATAATAAAATACCAAAATTTCTCCCGAAATAGGAAAAGTAGAAGCAGAGAAGAGATGTCAAGTGTCAGGACGTAAACATTAAATGTTTCTCGTTCTTTTTTTTTACTTATGTTTATAATAATGTATTACTTGAAATAAACTTACGTTTCTACGAATTATTTTTATGACCCACTTAAAGTTAAACCTTGTTTGTTTGGCCCAAAATAGCCTTTGAGTTTGACGCCCTTGTAGTACATAAGTGCAATGTATTGTAGTCTGAACACATAATGATACAAATATCAATTACAGTGAAAATCGCTTAACACGAAACTGAAGGTACTGAAATATTTTTTCGCGTTAAAAGAATTTTGTGTTAAAAGATATTAAAAACATCAACAAAATTAAATTTATTTATTTTATTTACATAAGTATATATATATATATATATATATATATATATATATATATATATATATATATATATATATATATATATATATATGCATTTATTCAGTAAAAATCAGTGAAACAAAAACATTCACAAGGACTTAAAGAAATTTAATACAAAATTTTCAAATTTTTTGAAAAAAATAAAACGTTTATTAAGTTTTTGGATAGTAGTCTGATACTTTCCTTTGCAATGTTTTTTTAGCACCAAATTGTTCGATATTGTCCATTTTGTTATTCATTTCACCATTGGAATGGTGCGTTTTAATAACTGTGCATCCTTTCCATGATGTTCCTCATTTCGAATGATGTGGGAACACGAGTTGCATCACGCGTTTAATTTTCCTTGTCGGAATCTGCATCGATATTTTTTGAGCTTTTAAAAAGCTCCAAAATGTCTTTGCCATAATTGGGGCTGTACACGCATTATCATCATTTACTGCAGTGATTCCCAAAGTGGTCTATATCGATCCCTAGGGAGTCTATAACGACCTACAAGGGGTTCACATCTGCAAAAAAAATTATTTCAGGGTCCATGAGCTGTAAACAGAGGTTTATGATAGTGGCTCTCATTAAATTAGTTCATGACTTCAATTTTAAAAGAAAATTTATTCAAGTGGAAACCAGATTTTACTTATGTAACACATTTAAAGGGTGCTTTTTTGAGAGGTATAGAACTTAAAATTGCAATAAAACAACGATGTATTATTCGATTGACATGAATTTTTTTTTATTCGAAAGATAATCTTGTGGCAGTACATTTTAAATATGATTTCTGGCATAGGACTGCCACGGCTGGCTCGGATGTAGTCCAATCTGGACGTCCAATTTTCGATGACTTTTTCCAACATTTGTGGCCGTATATCGGCAATAACACGGCGAATGTTGTCTTCCAAATAGTCAAGCGTTTGTGGCTTATCCGCATAGACCACTGACTTTACATAGCCCCACAGAAAATAGTCTAGCGGTGTTAAATCACAAGATCTTGGTGGCCAATTCACAGGTCCAAAACGTGAAATTAGGCGGTCACCAAACGTGTCATTCAATAAATCGATTGTGGCACGAGCTGTGTGACATGTTGCGCCGTCTTATTGGAACCACAGCTCCTGGACATCATGATTGTTCAATTCAGGAATGAAAAAGTTGATAATCATGACTCTATACCGATCACCATTGACTGTAACGTTGTGGCCTTCATCGTTTTTGAAGAAGGATTCCACCAGCCCATAAAGCGCACAAAACAGTCAGTTTTTCTGGATGTAACGGTGTTTCGACATACACTTGTGGATTAGCTTCACTCCAAATGCGGCAGTTTTGTTTGTTGACGTAGCCATTCAACCAGAAGTGCGCTTCATCGCTAAGCAAAATTCGCTTATGAAAATCGACCATTATTTTCGAAATAAAATTGCACAATTTGAAAGCGTTGTTCAGGCGTGAGTCTATTCATGATGAATTGCCAAACCAAACTGAGAATAAATCACTTGACAGCTGTTAAATCGGTCGCCATCTTGGAAAGTAATGCCAACTTAAACTTCTATACCTGGAAATATATATATATATATACAAAGAATTGTAAAACCATAACATAATGTACCTTTACACAACACGTAAAAATATTTAAATATTAAACTTATAACTGAATATAAAAACAACCTGTGTCTGAGTAAACAAAGTAAATAACGTTTAACATATGAGAGTATTTAAAAAATGGAAAATCTAACAACTGTCAACGGATAACCTGGTAACTTAAATAAAAACGATACACTAAGAAAAACACAAAAACTGTAAAATAATATTTTTGATTTCAGATCCTTATGATAAAAAAAAGGTATCACTTACCAAATTCTTCGTTTATGAATTCCGGGATGAGCTTGACCTTAAGTTCGATAAAATTCTAGCCTAAATTGTCAAAAAGTCAAAGACACAACTACTGTTAATAATAACAAAGCATGGACAGAAAAAAAAGAATGTGTGCTCGCAGTACCACTCAGGTTGAACTACAAAAGTAACTAGTTCGTTGGGTTGTTCGCGACACACACTGCTAGCTAATATACAGCACTACACTCAAGAAGTAAATCACAAAAAAAGCGATTGACGTCTCACATTTTTCTTAGCAAAGTCGGTTATTAATTCATCCAATTCAATTTTCCTTGCTTCTTGTTGTTCAATACTTATCAAAGATAAATAGGAGAGCCTCTCTTCTGACATCGTACAACGTAGATATTTTTTTATTAATTTTAATTTAGAAAATGACCTTTCCACCATTGCAGAGTCAAAAACAATAAAACTGCAATACATACATCTGATAAACTTGGTGCAGCAAACTTATTTTAAATAATCAAAAAATTACCTAAATCTTTTATCGAATTTAGCTTAATTAAATCTTCACAAAAAACTGCTTTTAGCGACATAATTTGATTTGGAAATTCACAAGATAGGTCGAGGCTATATACTTTTTGAAGATTACTGGCTTCATTATATAAGAGATCATTTGTAGTGCTTACAATATTTTTGGGGGAAAGAAAATTGAATGATTTGTAAATGTCATTCATACTCTCAAAGCGATTTTTTAATTGAGTAGTAATAACATCAATTTTGGCCTTAAAAACATCCACCTCAAACAATCGTTCTCTGTCTTGCATTTTTCCATCAACATTGAAATCATCGAAAAACTGTAACTTTTCTATGTCTCTTTTTTTCAAACTCCGGGGTGATACCCCATTTTTTAGCCAAACCAATAGCTTCTACCTTTATATTAGCAAAATTGTTATGAAGATTCTCGATTTTCTTTTATTCTAGAGCCTATAATAGCAATAAGTTCATTTTGAATTTTTGGGCTAAGATATTTTTGAATTCTTTTTTTCTGACAAATGAACATTGAGAAGAGGTACATATTTAGTCAAGAGGTCTATTATATTCAAAAAATTTCCCCTTTAAGCCGAATCTCGAGTTTTTCGATGTCCACGAAAAGGAAGATTGCACATCGCTAGAGTCATTGTAACGTCTATGATTCTTCGTAAGGTTTGGCTAACCTTATTAACTTCTTTAAAATTGCATTTCAATAATGAATTCACCGTTTTATTTTGTTTCCAGATGTCATATGTGAGACATGCTTGGATATTAATTATATAATTTTCATGCTCTTTAATTTTTTTTTGATATTCCTTGCCAGACTCATTCACACCTTTACACCAGACTTCTTTAAAATACATATTTGTTCTATCAGCGAAAAGCCAACATACCTGACAGTAAGCAACATGAAGTCGTGTTGAATAGCGCAGCCATTTCTTTTCGATCTTTTGTCCTGCCTTGGATATGAAACTATAATAAGATGATGAAAAGCTCCTTCCCTTGCATCTTTTTGGAAATTACCGTCTGGTTGGTATGGGCCCAATTTTAAAATTTGTTCCCTTAAATCTGCATCTATGGGCGTACCTACATAATGCGCAAATTCATTTCTAATCAATTTTGTTTCTTCGTTTTCATTTTCCGACTCCTTTGCTTTAGATAGAGTATCCTTATTAGTTGAAGTGTTCGAAACTGTGTTTTTTTCTTGTGGATTAATTTTCACTTCCAGGATTTGTTCATCAAGTTTCCTGGCATTACTACTACTAGCACTTGCACAAGATGATGAACTTGCGGACATTAAAAAGTTAACCAATTTTGCATATTTGCTATTAATATTATACTCCTTTTACTTTCGAATTTTTCGTTTTTGAGAACCACTCAAAGTTTTTTTTAACTCCACTCATTTTAGGGCCGCGTTTCTTCTTGTCTTATTAACAAAATAACAGTAAAAGAATCAGAATAATTAATTCCGTTTACAAAAAACAGTTCTAATATTACAAGAGAGAAGTGAGATCAAAATGTTTTAACATCGAAGGAACACTCCTTATATTGAAGTGCATTGAATATAAAAATATATATGTTCTAAAAACAATTTTGTTAAACATTTCTCATTATGTTTTATTTGATTGAATACTCATAAATCTACGGAAATTTCTGTGGACCTGTGTGTTTCTAAATCATAAATCTAGACCAGGCGTGTCCAACTCAAATGACCTTGCGGGTCACTTCGGAAAATCATTATAATCTCGCGGGCCGCACATAAAAATATGTACATTTATATCAGATTTGGGGGGGGGAACAGATATTAGAGTGAAAATTTAAAACAGAATGAATTATTATTATTGTTTTCATTATTTTTCATGTATACAGACATAGATAATATAATAATGTTTATGTAGTACAATAATGCAATGATCAAATAATGTTTAAAATATTACAGTGTGTGTGGTGCCATTTTCTTGAAAATTACGGTGTTCCTATTGAATTGATCTTTCGTTACTCACTGTAGAAATTTGATAGTGCTGTCATCCGCAAACGATTAAGTATACATTGTCCTTTATTTTAACCGTCCTGAATATTTTTTTTAAACTTTAAAAAATATATCTGACTGCCTCTTGCTTGTTGGGCACTCCAAACAGAAAAGGAGGAGGAGAAATGAAAGTCGCACACACAGAGAATCATGTACACTCCATAGTAATGAATATGCATAATGCAATTCGAAATTTATTTAAAAAAAGTAATTTACTATAGTAAAATCAAATGTAACTGTTTGAAAAAATAGAAATTTATTTTAAGGATATTTCTATTATCAAAAATGATTTATTTTAAAACAAGAACATGTAACAGGCAAATACATTGTAGCTATATATAAATTTCCCCTCAAATAAATTTCAAAATGAAAAAACTTTAAAAATCTGATATTTAAATTTTTTTTAAAAAAGAGTCCGTGGACCGCAACTTTCGTACTGGCGGGCCACATGCGGTCCGCGTGTTGGACATCCGTGATCTAGACCATATAATCATATAAAATGCTCTCTATGCGTTTTCAAGTTTCGCAATACTATTTTTCATGAAAAAAGCATAACAGATGTACGTTATTTACGAGTTCGCTAAATGAAAATGAAATACATGTGGGGGGGGAAGCTAAAGACGCCAATAAGTTACTTTGCTACTTCAGTAAAAAGTAACATGTCTTTTTTTCCCTCCATACCACTAGCATGAAGTATACTAAAAAAACAGGGTGGAATTTTTTATCTTTCTAACATTTTATCCAATTTTCCGTCTGACTTTCTTTTTATCTGTTAGTAATTTAGGTTTGAAAATAAAGCCCACTAAAGATAAGTATCTCTTTTATCGCGGGAATTACAGAAAATTAAAATGTTTTTTGATTTGGTTATTGGATCTAAGGTATCTAATAAGCGATCAATGTTTTGATTTTGAATGGTGTTAGATCGCCAATTTGAAAATCGCTTAAAAATTGGATTAAAAAAAATGTGAAGCTAATTTTGTGAAATTTTACGTTAATGGCGTCAGTCTAGCTTTGGGCCCCCTAGAAGCCTTGGGCCCTCTGCAATGCGGGGGTTGCGGGGGTGTACGTTACGCCAATGAGTAGGATATCTTTTAGTGTCCACAACAATTTTTAAGCGTCTTGGTATAGATTTAATCAGTCTTTTTTTGTAATTTCTGCATCGATTTTCCACCATTCTTCTGTGGTTATTGTTTTTGCTTCACATTATGCGTTTATATGTCGTGTTTTCTTTTATTTACATCAAAACGTCACCAAATATGTTCTACTGGGCTAAATAAAGTGATTTAGGAGGTGTTTCCAAAATTTGGAGACAGTTATAGAGACACCAGTAGCGTACATTGAGAACAGTGCGCTTGGCGTCATTATCCGTTAAAAAAGGAAGTCGTTTCCAATATCCTAATTTTGGGCGGATAATTTAAAATTTCTCTTTAAAATATTTAAATAGAGCTCATGATTCACAATATCAACAAAAAATACCAAATTACCAAAATCTGTGGCCGATTTACATCCCCACGCAAGAACACTTCTACCTCCATATTTTATTGATCCACCTAGATTCTTGGAATTAAGTTTCAGAAAATTCAAAATTGACAGCAAATTGATTGGGATGGCAGACAATTCAACAATTTTGGTTCCGATGTGCCTATAATAGCTTGTAAATGAAAAAAAAGGAGTTTAATCCCATGAATTTATGTGGAACAAGAACTCCTTCACTTCCATGATGAAATATGGAAGTGAAGGTGTTCTGGCGTGGGGGTGTAAATGGGCCTCAGAATTATGTAATTTGATATTTTTTCATGGTATTATGAATCATTAGCTCTATTTAATTATTTTAAAGAGAGATTTTAAACTATCCGCCAAAAATTTGGATATTGAAGACTACTTTATTTTTAACAGGGTAATGACGCCAAGTGCACTGCTCTCATTGTACGCCACTAGTATCTCTATTACTTTCCCAAATTGTTCAATCACTTTATTTAGCCAGTAGAACATATTTGGGGAGATTCTGATGTAAAAAAAAAGAAAACGTGACAAATAAATACAAAATGCGAAGTAAAAACAATAATCACAAAAGAATGGTAGAAAATCGATGCATAAATTACAAAAAACTGATTAAATCTATACCAAGACCCTTAAAAGTTGTTGTGGACACTAAAAGATATCCTACTAAGTACTAAATTAAGCAAGAAATACAATATTTAAAGCTAAGTTGAGATTTTTGTTAAGTGTGTACGAAGACTTTTGTGGCGTAATTTTTTAGTTGCTTTTTGATAATTAATTTTTTTAAAAATAGTTATACTATTTTTAAAAAATCAAGTATGTCATTCTATTAAGAACAAGTTGCAGATATAAAAAAAATTACAATTATATACATTATATTAATTTTTATTAGTCGAAAACATTAAATTTTATAAGAAATTGCAAGTGTACGAACACTTGTGGCCCACTGTATATATATATATATATATATATATATATATATATATATATATATATTTCTGTGGGAGTCCGAATAAATCTTCGAATAAAAATCAGACTCTTCAGAAGGCGGGATTTTAGATTGGCGAGGTGGTTTGTCTAGGGGTAAGTATTTAAGGGTGAGTGATGAATTATTAATTTAATCTAAGTCATTTAAACACAAATACTTCAAAGTAAAAGAGAATTTGGTGCCGCGCTTGGCGCGGAAATGCGGTAAAGACGCGACGTGTTGAACAAGCAGTGGTTAGTTGGCCTCTGCCGAAAAATTATTCAAGCCGGAGCTACGAAAAGCTCACTAGATGGCGCTGCTTCGAATGCAGTAATAAATAAAATTGAGATTTATGGTCCTCTGAAAAGGATATGACTCAACCTTTTAACAAATGTTTCAAAGGGAAAATCCTACAGAATCACCCTCTCCTGACAGAGCTGGTCTCTCAGCTCTTACAAAATGTTGAGAGCTAAAGTACTTTTTAAATACAAACTATTTTTAGTTACAACTATAAATTTGATGATTATTTTGAATGTGGACGCAATAAAGACAAATAATACGATTCTTAAAGATAATAAAATAAAATATTACAGATGAAAAGATGTATACCTAATATTCACAATTCCGGACCTAAAATAAAGCATATAAAAACAAAATATTCTATGTTGTGATCTACAATTAACTAAACCATAAAAAAATTCCTTCGCATCAATAGAAAGATAATGAATAATACGAAAATATATAATAAATATTACAAGTGAATATAAAATGATTTATGGAAACGAGTGTTACCATAGAACATCTATTAATTTCTCAAGAGGGATATGAGAAAAATTAAAAATAATAACAAATATAAAAATTCAATTAAGCATAAAATGTTTCATCAAATCAGCTGAGGTGGTGGTTGAGTTCAGTCCATCGTGCTGACCAACCTTTTCCACTTCATACCTATCCTTTGAATTAACTTTTTGTTACTTTGTAAGGGCCTAAGAACTTTGGTCTTAGTTTCAGTCCAGCTCCAAATTGGGTTCTTTGGATGGCTACTAAATCATTTTCTTTGTATAACGAAGCTTTCTTTCTTCTTCTGTTATACGTCTTTCTATTTTCAGACTGCAGGGTTTCGATGTTCTTTTGCATCGTTTCTTAAAAATTCGCGTTGTTCTAGTAATTCTTTCGCCATTTCTTCTAGAAGTAAATCTTTGATTAGGATGTCTTCCTTGTTACGCATTTTGATTCCCACTAATAGTTCGAATGGTGTCCATTTTTGTACTGCGACTTACAGTACTATTTAGTATTCTCTGTAATCTGTCGACGTATTTGTACCATTTCGTTGAGTCGTCTAATGATAGTTTGGTGAGAACTGGAATCAAAGTTCGATGAATTCGTTCAACTTGTCCGTTTCCTCGAGGAACACCTGTCGCTATTTGTAGATGTTGAATGTTTTCTTCATCACAGTAGTCGTTGAATAATTTTGAAGTGAACGCTGAACCTCTATCAGAGATAATTCTGATGGGATTACCAAAGGTCTTCTGCTGTTGTTTTCGTTTTTCGAGGGCACTTTCAGCAGACACAGCTTTGACGGGATATAGCCAAGTAAATTTGGTAAATGCGTCTACTACGGTGAAAATGTGTTGATAACTTTTGTTTGTGGAGGGTAAAGGACCAATGAAGTCAACGTGGTACGTACTTAAAGGAATGCTTTCCTTAGAAATAGGATTCAAAAACCCTTCCTTTTTGCCACTTTTCTTATTAGCTAAGATACATGGAACACAATTAACTATTACTTTTTTAACGACGTTGGATAAATTTCGGATAACAAATTCCTGTTTCACAATTTCTTCTGTTTTTCCTACTGAGAAATGACCATTTTCGCTCAAAAATTCTTCTGATTCTTGCTTCTCTAGAAGCGATTTCAATGTCTGGATGTTGTCATCTTCCTCTTGTGCGTTTTTAAGCTTTGAAGTTAATGTATAAAGTGTTGTCCTATATATAAAAGATAAACACGAAACTTCTTTAATGCGTTGATAATTGCTAGTACCTCTAGTTCGTAGCTGTCATACTTTTCTTCTGCTGTATTTGTCTTTTTCGACATGTATTAAACGGGATGTAACTTTCCATCTTCTGCTTCTTGTAACAAAATTGCGCCGTACCCTTGTTTACATGCGTCTGTATGCAGTTCTGTTTTTCTTCCATACTTGTAAAGGTGCAAGATTGGGCCTTCGGACAGGATTTTCTTCAATTTTTCAAATAGTTCTTTTTTTGAATCCCGAAAAAAACAAACAAAGAGGTTTTCTTTTCTTGTTAAATCGCTAAGTGGTTTAGCTATCTTTGAATAATCCTTGATGTACTTGCGGAAATATCCAGTCAAACCAAGAAAACTTTGTACTTGTTTTATTGTTGTTGGTTCTGGAAATTTTCGGACAGCTAGTGTCTTCGTGGGAGATGGTTTAATAGTTCCGCTTTCTACAATGTGACCTAGAAATTCAATTTTTCTTTTTTTTTAAGAATTGGCACTTCTTGAACTTAATTTCTAATCCGTATTTCTTTGCGACTTCAAAAATAATTTTAAGTTTTTCCAGACCTTCCTGTTCGTTTTTCGCTGGAATGATGAGATCATCTAAATAACTGATTACAATTCCTTTCCGAGTAAGATCTCTAAATATACTCGATACATAGCGTTGGAAAACTCCTGGACTTGTGCTTAGTCCGAAAGGAACTTTGTTGAATTCAAATTGTCCATCTGGGACGATAAAGGATGTATACTTTCTGCAATCTTCGTCAACATCGACGTGAAAGAAACCATTGCGTAAATCTAATGTAGAATATACCTTTGCTTCTTGCAAAGTGTCTAAAACATCTTCGATGATAGGTAATGGAAATTTATCTTTCACAAGCTTCTGATTCAATTTTCTGTAGTCAATGCACATTCTCGAAGATCCATCTTTCTTTTTTACCATTACGATTGGACTTGCATATTCCGCAGAACTCGGACGTATAATGCCTTCGTTGAGCCATTCTTCTATCTGTTTGTTTACTTCTTGTCTTTCTGTGAAAGCTAGTCGACGAGGGTGTTGACAGACTGGTTCTTCGTCTTTTAAAATAATTCTCATTGTGACGTCAGTAGATGCTGTTTTTTCTGGCTTGTAGTCTTGAATTAACTTTTCAAGTTCCTTCTTGATTTGACGATTTTGTACATGACGTAGGTCTAGTTCTTCTTGAAGATTTTCAGTAGATATTTGCATAAGCTGTGCATGATTCTCATATTTGTGGAATTTAACTCCTTCTTTAGTAAAACTTATCGATGCTTGTTCCAAAAGATCTGATCCAATAACTGCTTCGAATTTTAATTTATCAGTCGGTACAACATGCCAAGTTAACGAGTAATTTTCATCATCTATTTTGAACTTATGTTCAAAGGAACCGATAGTTGTCACTTGTGATTCACCAATACCTGTGAGAAGCATCTTGTTCTTCGATAATTTTGTTGGATCCATTATTCTTCTGCTTGTGTTTTCTCGAAGCAAACTTACGGTACTACCACTGTCTATCAGCGCCGTGATTTTCACCTTTCCAAAAAATATCTCTTTAGTACGTAAACCTTCCTTAACGATGAGTGTGCAAGTTTCTTTTGGAGGTTCTTTGAATTTCTGCGATTTTGAATAGTTCGTCTGAGCATATGCTTGGAAGCATTGTGATTCGAGTGTTTCTCGTAATTTTTGTTGTAATACCTTTTCTGCGCGCTGTCTTGATATCTTTGAACAGATTCGTACTTGGTAACAGGGGCTTCGTAATGTTTGTTGTAATTCGTTGACGCTGGAAACTTCTTATCTTTCCTGTTATACTCGAATTTTCCTGGTGCTTCATACCTGCGATTCTTTTCTGTGAATCTGAATTCTTGTTTCTTCACAAATGGACTGCTAGATTTTTGTTTCAGAGTTCTTTTAAAGTCTTCGAATTCTTCTAGTTTTTCTACTAATTGAACAGGGGAGTTCATATTTGCCCATTCATCAAGATAATATTCTTTAAATTCAAAAGGAGTTTTTCGTTTGAGTTGATCTGTTATGATTAGATCTGATAACTTGTTGAAAGTATCTATCTTCAATCCATCTATCCATCCGTTGAAGTAAGTGTTTAACTCATGGTAAAAATCAATCCATGTTCTTTCAGGTGCTTTTTGGTGAGTGACAAATAGTTGTCGAAACTTTTCTGGAGTTAGTTTAAAGCGTTTCAGCAGTAAATCTTTAACGTGTTCGTAAGAGTTGGCTTTATCGTCAGGCTCTCTCGCTATGATGTGAGATACTTCCGTCGGTAACAAGCCTAACAGATGAGAAACCCAGTTTTCTTGATCAATATTCAATCTCTGCGCTTGACGTTCAAATAATTTTAGATAAAGACTGATGTCTTCTTTCAAATCAAAACGATGTATAAACTTTGAAATTTCTTTGACGAGAAATTTAGTATCACTTTCTTTGGATGTATCAGCGCCTAACTTGGATTGTGTTTGGATTCTTAACTTTTCCAACTCAAATTCATATTTGCGTTTTTGCTCATCTAACCTCAATTGTTCGAAGCGTAATTTTTCTTCTCGTTCTTCAATGCGTAATTTTCTTTTTGCTCTTCAATGCGTAATTTTTCTTTTTCTTCAATGCGTAATTTTTTCTTTTTGCTCTTCAATGCGTAAATTTTCTTCTCTGGCTTTGCGATCCTCAACAATCGTTGAATGTATGTTTTTGGTCAGTTCTTCGTCATAATTTTCACTACCAATAATTAGATCTTTGAGTGTGGCGATGGTCATAGATTTATCGAATTTTAAATTTAATTCCGTGGCTAAGACAAATAAATCTTCGCGTCGACCTTTGCCAAGATACGCCATTTTAAAATTTAAATTTAAGTTTAGATAGTAACCAAAGGAATAAACAAAATTGTCACGCGTTCAAACAAAAACAATGATGTTGCTATTGGCAATTCTCGTTTGCATTTACAAAAATTCTCAAGTTAAAATGATATTGCATCAAAATACACTAAATATACATTGAAATATTCAAATTCTATTCATTTAGAAATATTTTAAACCAGTAACGTGTAAAGACAACAGTGCGAGATAAAATACGTAATGCTTAATTTAAAGTAGTCAAATCATTAATTTCAACTAAAAACAAAACCTTTTTTTTAAAACCATTTGATATATCAGTTATCTCATTTCGTTATAATAAATGTCAAAGAATTTGAAAGAAAAAATATAAATTAATATAAATCTTGTTTAGAAACAGTGATTAAATTTGTTGTGATATGAAGATTTAAACATTTAAAAGTTCTTTGCTGAAAAAAGCAAACAATTAGAAGTTATTTAATTAAGAAAAATCTCATATATATTTTTTATTACACCAATAAAAATAAAATCTTTTTAGGATCTCATCATCAAATTTTAAGGGTAAACACATGTTTAAATGGAAAGCATAATAATTCTGTCAAAAATGAACTCAAAATACTTATATATTGAATGATAAATACATCATTAAAAATAAGATTATACATGATCTTTCATCAGTTCTAAAAAACATAGCATATTTCTTTCAAAATATATTTCTCGAATACTCATAAAACTAAATTAATTGCCAAACTGCTGCAAGAGAAATGTTACAATATATGAGTCATTGAAATTACGATTGCAACCAAACAGAAATGTTTAGGAATGGGAAGACATTAATCTCTTAGTTCAAGGTCGATGACATAACCATAGAAATGAAAACTTTTCGTACACGCATAAAATTAATTCAATGCGATTCGTTAATAAATGAGATACAAATAAAACTTGAATATTATGTACGACTTTCTTAATATTTTAAAAGATATACTTGTAGAAAATTTTAATTGATACGATTTCTAATGAGAACTTTTCATATGAAATGCAATTCCTTAATAAATGGCATACAAATAAAACACTTGAATATTACGTACGACTTTCTTAATATTTTAAAAGATATACTTGTAGAAAATTTTAATTGATACGATTTCTATACACATAGAAAAATAGTATTTCAGAAAAACACACATCATATTTAAGAATATAAATTACTTCATGAAATCGACTACAACAATTTTTTCATAATCAAATTAACGGTGACTCACGTATTCTTTTAGATTTTTTTCCTTTTGAAGAACAATATAAAATGTACCTGATACAGTTGACGACGTGTGATTAATTACTTGAAAACAAACTTCAAAGGATCCTGGATGTGTTCACTGGACTTGAACTGGAGTTGTACACTGCAGAAATAACGTGAAGCTCTGACTCCGGGAGTCGCTTTGTTTTATGCACCTAAATGTTAGTATGTTATGAGAGGCAATCCGCATTTTCGATTCAGTCCGTTTATAATTTAGGCGTGCAGCCAAAAATGGGGGGGGTAAAGAAGAAGAGAGTTAGAAGGTTATCAACTTATTATTTAGAGAAGATTTTCGAAATCAAATCCCAGGCGATCCCCCAATTATTTCTGTGGGAGTCCGAATAAATCTTCGAATAAAAATCACTCTTCAGAAGGCGGGATTTTAGATTGGCGAGGTGTTTTGTCTAGGGGTAAGTATTTAAGGGTGAGTGATGAATTATTAATTTAATCTAAGTCATTTAAACACAAATACTTCAAAGTAAAAGAGAATTTATTTAAAGTTAAAGGGAAATATTTACAAAAGGGGATATTTACAAAGAGAAAGAAATGCAGGAATTAGGTTAATTAAAAGTTGAGTTATACCTTTAGAAGACGGGGAAATAAACCTTTCTCATTCTTGGATGTTAGGACTGGTGGTGCCGCGCTGGGCGCGGAAATGCGGTAAAGACGCGACGTGTTGAACAAGCAGTGGTTAGTTGGCCTCTGCCGAAAAATTATTCAAGCCGGAGCTACGAAAGCTCACTAGATGGCGCTGCTTCGGAATGCAGTAATAAATAAAATTGAGATTTATGGTCCTCTGAAAAGGATATGACTCAACCTTTTAACAAATGTTTCAAAGGGAAAATCCTACATATATACTCAGGAACATTGAAAATAGCGACCCAAGAAGGAAGCTAAGTACAATCGCGAAACTTTGCAAATAAGTACAGCGTAATGTGATATGCAAATGATCCAAGTTTTGTGCCAATACGCATGCTCATACACGCCGAGGTGGTGCTACAATCAGAAAGAGGGTGCTATATAAGCCAGCGCAAATTCGAAGATTCATAAACGTGACGATTACCCGCCGATTGTAGGAAGACTTTGGTAAGCGAAACATGCCAGGTAAACGTGCTACAAGACATTTCTCACAGTTAAGCGAGTTTGAGAGAGGCCTGATCATCGGGATAAAACTGCAGGCTGGTCGACGCGCCGTGTTGCTGACCAGGTGGATCGTTCAGAGTGTGCCGTTAGAAGTTGTTGGGAGCAGTGGACACGAGAAGAAACGCGTGGAAAACCGGGTCTGGAGTGACCAGGAAGATTTCGAGGAGAGAGGATCGAAGGATCGTGCGGCAAGCACTTGTGGACCCCACAGTGACTCGTTCAACGATACGAGCAGACGTAGGCGTAGCAATTGTCCAAAATCCAAGCACCCTTTTCGTGCACTCCCTTTAACACCGGAACATCGGCAACTGCGTCTACAGTGGTGCCAAGCCAGATCAATGTGGAATGTCACAGATTGGCAAAAGGTTGTGTTTAGTGATGAATCCTGGTTTGTTTTGGGGACAGATGATAACCGTGTACGGGTGTGGGGGCGCCCTGGTGAGTGGTACAATTCCCTCGACACTGTTCTACGTCACACTGCCCGCACAGCTGGTGTAATGGTCTGGGGGCCATAGCCTATGATAGCCGGTCCACTTTAATTGTGATGCGTGGAACCTTAACGGGCCAACGGTACGTTGATGATATTCTTCGACCCCATGTAGGACCTTTCCTAAATGGTCTCCCAGGGGCAATTTTCCTCCAAGATAATGCTCGTCCGCATAATGCAAGAGTTGCTCAAGACTTCCTACGTCATTTTCAGACTCTTCCCTGGCCAGCCCGCTCCCCCGATTTGTCCCCTGTAGAGCAAGTGTGGGAACAGCTAAAACGGCAGATGTCATCGTGTCACTCTGTACATGATTTAGAGTTGGCGGCTATTCAAGGTTTGTGGGCCCATCTGCCTCAGGACAACATAAGGTGTCTAATCAACTCAATGCTGGACCGTGTGCGGCATGTATTGCAGCTGGAGGTGGTACAACGCGCTATTGAAGTTGCCCAGTATTTGTGTCGTTGCACACCCTGTATTCCTTTAATTGCCTTGTTTTTGAGATCAAGTGAATATCTCATCTGTGTCATTATGTGTATTAAATTTCATTTCAATCCGATGCTTTCTTCTTGGGTCGCTATTTTCAATGTTCCTGAGTGTGTATATATATACACACCTATATGCACAATTTTAAATAAAACATTTTTTGTTCAGTTTCCTTTCACCTTAAATGCACTTTAGTTTTCTTTCAAATCAACAGCAAAAACAAAAAAAAAGTACTTTAAAATGAATTTTAACCTTTCGGAATCATAATCTATGCTATCTTATCTAGCGATTAATTCGTAGTCGTTGACATTATCAATTATTCAGTGTCACTTCACTTGCAGACGTCAAAAGCAAATACAATTCTGAATCACACCTGTGGTTGTTCCCATGAATGTACCAAAAAGAAAAAAGTACAGTTTCCCTTGTCAGATAATTCAGGAATTTTGTGCCATTTTCCAAAGTGCACATAAATATGTTCTTGAATAAATAATCTTTCAATTCAAATAGAATATCTCTTTGCTTTTCAAGATACATACCGGTGTTTTCTTTTCTTTTCTTTTTTTTGCTAACATACTTCTCGAGTTATATGGCAAGCAATAAAGTTTTCTTAGAACACAGAATGTGACATTGAAAAACTGTTTTTTATTTTATATTTTATTTATTTATTTATTGTTTTTTTTTATCGCTGTGTATGAAAACATTCATCTTTTAAAAATAAATGAATCTATCGCGATTGTTTCTGCGAAAATCCAGAAAGACAAAATGTTTTACCAAGTATAAAACGATTTACTTTCAAACTACATAAAAAATTAATCTGTGATATAAAGAACAAATCAGATTTTGTTTTCACAGCTAAGAGATTTTTAAACTAATAATAATAAAGAAAATATAGAATAAACTCATAAAATCTCCTAAAATTTCTTCAAAATAAAAATGAGATTCTTTTGATTATAACAATCGTTTGTTCCTTTTTTACGTGAATAATTCCTCCTTTGGTTACAAATTGAAATAAAATGAAAAATAACAATATCATATTATCCATATTTTTAAGTTTGCGATACATCTTATTTTAGGAAATAACACAGAAAGTTATCACATTCATCAGATAATTCTGTAAGTAAGCTTCGCCATACTTTAAAAACAAAATCGTTTGAAAAGAAAAATAAATAATTAACGTAATCGTTTTTATCTTTATGGATAACTTAAGTTTATTTCTGATTCTAAAAATAAAACTTTTACGTTTGTGTAATCTTTTAGACTACTTTGATACAAATGTTTTTTTAATATACTTTTTTTTAAGTTTGAGTTAAATCATTACATTTTTTTCTTTCTCTAGAGAACCAATTTTTCAGTTATATATTTTTTAGAAATTTATCCATCTTTTTTTTAAAAAAAGAACTGGTAAATTTTTTTCTTTGGCGAATGATTTATTTTTATTAATAATTTCAAATTTTTTCAAAACTTTTTGTACGAAAAAAGTGTTTAAGTTTTTGGCACAAATTAACAATATATTTAGATATTCAATTTCCCATAGAAATTTTTTTAGATAACAGAGGGTTTTATTTATACGCATTATAAATTAATATATTTTTATATATTACTTAAAGCAACGCATTTTTGCGAAATATAATTATACGTATTAACTTACATGAATAAAAACGACAGTAAAATTTTCCGTCAAGGATCAATTTTTTATTTTGTTGAAATATATATATATATATATATATAACGATGATGGTGTACATATATTCATGTGTGAACACATTTATAATGTTTGATAATTCAATAGCTAATATTTAACACATATTTTGCACAAAGTTAATTTATTTCGGTGGTGTTATCAAAAATCAACGCAGTTCTTTTTTTTTTTTTAAGTAATTTTTCTTGATATTTCCCACCAAATCCACTTTTTCTCAGTTCACTACTTTTTCTTAAAAATTTAGATTATAATGCAATTATTTTAACAGAACGAAACATATTTGCAAAAAATTATTAATAAACATTTTCAAGAAGTTAAAGTCAACATTTTTTAAAATCCACGTTCACTTGAATTCTAACAATTCTAGGTCTAAAAAAAAGTACTTTCAAATCGTAATAATTCTCTCTTCCAGATTGTGTTCTGCGGTTGTTAAAATATATTAGTAACATATTTTTTTGGAAAGTTTTATCGAAATAATGTTCCTCTCATCAGATATTTGGAATTGAAGCAATTAATTATTAATTTCAAAGCAGTTGAATATTACAAAACGAGTTCCGATTGATCGCATCCAGTTTTTTTAATTATGCCAAACGATTTGGAATTCACAGACACATATTTCATTTTGAAAATCTAAGATGACATCACTCACAGAAGATAAAGAGTAGTTCGGATATATCTACTCTATATACACTGGTGTGCAAAAATTAAGGACGAGATGGTTTTTTCAATATAACTTTGTACAAAAGCTTTCCAAATCAACACATTTAATACCGTAAGATCCCCAATACGTAAGGACATGTGTAATGTTAGCAACACTTACTAAAAGAGAAATCAGAGGGATAAAAAGAGAAGCTTGATTGAAAAAGTAGCATGGAGCGTAATGCGACTGAAGGCCGAAACATCCCTGTGATGGGTGTCCAGCAAGAAACATCCGATCTTTAATAGGGGATATGATCTTCCCTGACTGCTAGGCAGGTTTCAGAGCGTCTGCCCATGCTGAGAATGAGGGTGTCAATGAGTTGTTGAGGCATTGCTGCCCATTCGTCTTGCAGCGCCAATCGAAGCTCCCGAATCGTTACTGGTGGTAAGGTGCGAGCTGCCAAGCGTCTGCCTAGAAAATCCCATACATGCTCGATGGTATTGAGATCCGGAGATCGTGCCGGCCAATCCATACGTTCAATATCCTCACTCTCTAAGAGCTGTTCGGCAGCTACTGTGCGATGAC
This sequence comes from Trichonephila clavipes, assembly GCA_019973935.1. Taxonomy (NCBI): domain Eukaryota; kingdom Metazoa; phylum Arthropoda; class Arachnida; order Araneae; family Nephilidae; genus Trichonephila; species Trichonephila clavipes. Next base: position 177,963 of record BMAU01000557.1, on the reverse strand, counting down.
ATGGTGCATTGTCGTCCATGAAAAGGAACTGCAGACCCATAGCGCCTCTAAAAAGACGCACATATGGAAGAAGAATCTCGTTACAATAACGGGTCCCGTTGACTGAACCTGCGTCGAAGATGTGAAGGTCTGTACGACTACCAAGCATGATGCCTCCCCAAACGAGAACACCGCGACATCCATACCTGTCCCTTTCAATGATGTTCGAAAATTACGTGGTCCGTCGCCAAAAGCCCTCATGTAGCTGAACAGTGCGACGTTAATATTCAATCAATCAATCAATCAATGATGTTCGAGGGATGATTGCGGCTTCCCCGCTCTCTCCAGATGAGTATGCGATGAAAATCGCTACTCAAACTGAATCTGCTCTCATCTGTAAAGAGTACTCGTCCTCATTCATTGTCTCTCCAATTCCGGTGTTCCCGGCACCACAGAGAACGCCTTCTCCGATGGGCAGGCGTTAAAGGTACACACCGTACAGGGCGTCGTGCAAACAGACCACCACCGTGCAGTCTTCTGGCCACGGTAAAACGCGATATCGGTCGTCCAGTCGCCTGTGTCGTGTGTCTAGCGATTTCTCCCGCTGTCTGCTGCCTGTTTCTTCTGGCCTGTAAGACAGTGTACCGGTCATCTGCGGGTGTGGTTCCTCGTGGGTGACCACTACTGAACCCCCGGATAGCTGTTCCTGTAGTTTGAAATTGTCTCCAAAGTCGTGAAACGATGCTGTGAGCAATTCCGAACTCTGCAGCCACACTTGTCACACTGCGGCCTTCCTCCAACTTCCCAAGGATTCGACCTCGGGTAAAAGCATCCAGATGTCGTCTAACAGATTGATTATTCGCCATTTCTCGCTGAGGCAGCAACTCGGTGTGATTTTAACTGCTATACGGCGTGCAATCTCTTTGCCAGAAATACTGATCTTACACCGACGACATGCTTTATACTACTCAGACACTCCCCCATTACGTTACCTGCATATCTTCGCATGTGCTACCGTATATCACCTTACTTAACCTCCTGATTGGTCTTTCTGTCCGCTCTGCCTCTTCGTTCAGCTGATATGCTAATTTTTCGACTTCGTCCTTAATTTTTGCACACCAGTGTAGTAATGCTATGTAATAGGTGTGCAAGTAGAAATTTGGCTCTGACTGAAGTGGGTTGCATTAGAAACATACCTTTACAGCCGTTTTGAATACCTGTAGCTAAATCACTGCTGTTTCTGACATAAGTTTCAGTGTACAATTTCGTGTACATCAATTTTATTACAGGTAAATGTCAGCAAGCAACATTTACGTTATGGAATAGTTCGGGTAAACCTCCTGCGTTACAGAAAATTAAAAACTAGTTTGCAAGATTTCGTGATAGAAATTTTAATCTTGAGGAAGGTCCACTTCCAGGTGTAGTAAAAAAATTGAAGACAAATAACTTTTCAAGGTTAACTGGATAAAAATCTATGTCAAACTCAAGAAGATCTTGCAGAAGAATTAGAATTTATTTATAACTCCTAACTCTAAGAACTATGGTAGCTCTTAAGAGCTATATAGAGTTTCCCAGCAATATGACTTCGATTTCATGCAGTGAAAAAGATACACATAGAAGGGAAATGAATTTCTAGTAAATTGATGGAAGAGGAAATAAAAACTGAAGAGTTGACACCTGCATGAATTTGCTTTCTCTGGATTATTAGCTTATGATTCTTGTTCGCAGAAAGGTCCACTTGTACGGAAATTGATCATGGAATGTGTCGGTAGTGTATAGCCCTAATGGAATGTCACGTCCAGCCATAATGAAATGGTTCCAACAGTTCAAAGAAGGCGGCACACACTTGATTGATTCGCAAAGGAAAGGAAGTCCAACTACGACCCCAACACAATTCGATCTTAGATTTCCATGACTTTCGCAATCTGAAAGAATATTCGAGAGAATGCAGTTTTTTCTATGGACTCAATTCATGAAGTCACATTATAAAAACAAACATGTGATTTCCATTGAATTCAAGACAAACATTAAACTAATTGTACTTGTTGTTCTATTTCTATAAAACTCAGATAAAATTTCAAATTTCATATTTGGGTAAAGATGTTTAAATGTTAGGAAAAAAAATTTCTTCAAAAAGATTTTTTTCAATTAAAAAAAAATCATGTTTTATGTTTATACTTTTAAATAAAATGTATTTTATATACATATGTACTTTTTAAGAGAAAGTTTCTGCAAAGAGCAAAACTTGGCAACACCAGATCGCATGAACTGATTAGCTGGAAATACTAGATAGTTTTTATCGTGTGACTATGACGTCGCATGAGTTTTTAAATTGATTGGCTGGAATCACGTGACTTTCACTATCATGTGACTATGACGCCACATGAATTGAGTCCATTATGACCAGGTTATATATAAGGGCTGTTTTTAGCTTCCTCAATAACCAAGACGCAGATTTCTATTGTTAGGACATTGAATGGTTAGTGTTGCGTTCTGACCAACATTTGTAGCGAGAGTTGATGATTGTGTAGAAAAAAAGCTTAGTATGTGGGTTTGGCATTCTATTACTAGTCTCGAAGTGTTATTGATCTACAGTGTTCGAGTGCAACCTACTTTCTGAATGCCCCTAATATGGATATGTCGCGGGGAAATCCCTTTCATTTCCCAGCGACATATGCATATCAAATCCCTTCGGTAGATGATCAATTAAAGGAAGTTGTTAAAATAATTATGTGGGGAAATTTCCATTAAGAAAGTTATTTGATCAAATCCCTAAGATAACTGGGACGTGAAACTGCTTTAAATTTTGCATTTTTTTATTTTACTTTAGGGCACTTTTCTGCATCCATAGATGCATTACTTATGAAAATGCGATAAAAAAACGCTAGAAAATTGAATTTTAAAACTGTAAGCAAATGTGATGTATGATTCAGGTACACTTTATTCAAAATCCATTTTGTACATAATATCTAATGTAAAAAACTAATTTTTCTATACAAAGAATGTAGTTTTTCTGTATTTTTATGTTCAAATTTTTTGAAAATTCTACATTTTTTCTGCAAAAATTACGGAAAATTTAAATCATTAGTTACAAAATTAAAAAAAAAATTGGTTTTTGAAATGTTAATTATGTTTAGTTTTACGTTAATAAATACTCAGTGTAGTTCTTAAATTATAAATCAAGTGTATTTAGTACAAAGTTGATCTTCAGGATTATTCTAAATTAAGTTCACAGCTTGTAAAAGAGACATTTCGTTTTTCCTAACTGCTTATTGTTAACATTTGAATACTCATGAATAACTCTATATGTTTATAACTATTGGTTTTGCTTTAAAATAAATATTCATATGTTTGAGTAAAAATAGAGATTCTTTTGTTATAATTTTTAAAAACAGAGTTCTATTTAAATAAGACATCAAATTAACCTTTTAAATTAATCAAAGACATTTTCTTTGTGTATTTTTATAACAATAAAAATATGTATGAGGAATTCTGCAATATCCTGTAATGATGTTCAAAGTGAAGTAAAAATACTAAAACTTATAAGACATAAATTTTTGGTATTTTAAACGGAAGAAGGTGTGAATTGTTAACAACACATATTGATGAAGTAAAGAAAGAGTAATTAAAAACACTTCTAAGTAATCCAAAATTTTAAACTTAAAATTTAAAAACTGAGAAATGATGCAAAATAATCCAATTAATTATGGTATGACTTTATATTACATTAAAAATATAATTTTACAAATTATAGATGAAAATATCTTTATTTGCGATTTTCTCAAAATGCATTTTTTGCTCATTCCGGTGCACTTTTCTCAAAAAATCTACTTTACCTATATTGCTGTCATTTTGCATATCATAAGATCCACAAATTTTCAAAAAAGTGAATGAATTCGTTTTCAAATAAACATTCACAAATTTTAGATGCAGCACAATTTCTGCGTAAAAGTCAAAGGAAATTTGAATCACTAAATTTAAAAGTTTTTTTAAATTTTTATACATTTATTTTGTTAAAATTTCATTTCATTCATTTTATAGATTGTTATGTTTGCAAAAACTCTGTAAAATTTTATAGTTATAAATGCAGTGGGTTTTAAGCAAAGTGTACTTAAAGGTAAGAACATGTCTCGAAAATAAAAAAAATAGTTGTTGATTCTTTATTGCTCATACAGATTTAATAGTAATTTAAAATGGAACTTTTTTACTTTAACAGGTGCATAAATGTACAGATAATTCAAAAAGGTTAATTTTACTTCCGTTGCTTTTATTTTAAGTGAGTACCATTTAAATTTGGTTTTAAAAATGTTCATTTTTCCTTTTCGCAGACGCCTCAGTTATCTTAACTGTTTTAATGCAAAGATGAAATAATGTATTTTATAGATATAAAAAGTATTCATTTAAAAAACCATGTGCATTATTAAATGTTGAATAGGTAACATAATAATAGTCATTGAAACAAATTATTTATTCACCTCTAATACAACAGTTCAAGAGTCGTCTGTGTAACTGACAGTGGTTTAAAATTATGCAATTCGTCAATAATAGTTTTTGCGTTGATTTAGAAGAGGGGTTATCAACCTTTTTCCAAGTTGGCACCCTATGAGTCGTATAAGGGTGGCTAACTTATTTGTACAACACACAGATCACTTTTCCTATATCTATCGACTCATTGTCATAGGGTTTTTATAAAGTCATTTTTATAACGCTGTGTATTCAGTCAATGGCATAAAAATGAGTTTTTAAAATCGACATATTGAGAATGTTATAGATTTCGTTTTACCCCCCCATTTAGAATACCAAGAATACCAATTGCAGCCCTTTAAGGGGGGGATTATTTATATCTACGCAACGTGTCTGATTAGATTTGAATTTTCATTTTCCACCCTTCAATTTTCCTCCAAGTTAAGAATTTTACGTTTATTGAAAATTATTACTTTTCGTAATATGCGAGTATATAAAAAAATTTTGTTTACAGTATTTTTTAATAAAGCCAAATGCGGGGAAAAAAATGCCAATTTAGCGTCATTCTATAAATAAAGAAACCAAACAAAAAAAGTTTCTCTTCCCGAAAGAAACAGTAATGTTTACAGGGGGAAAAAATGGGATTCTTAAAAGCCTCAATTTAAAAAAAAATGAGTATAAATATTTTAATGGATGATAAAATATATATACTTTCTTAATGTATATTATGCGCGAAATCGGTAACCTAGGGTTAGGTTGAGAACTCATATAGCTGACGTTATTTCTGTCGGATTCTGAGGCAATGAAGGATCATCCTGCGAATAAGCTGATGCACGTTAAACAGTCCTCATGTTGGAGAGTTGGATACAAATTCGGGTGTCATGTTCGTCACTTGATCGAGATTCAAAATTACGAGTTGCCAATAACCTCTCGTGTTGTTTCGAAGTACAACGTCAAGTGACGTAATGTTACATTAACTTCGTAGTAAATAGCAACATGAGATCCACTGGCAAATAACCTTGCTGCGACGCTGGTTGCTACTGCTAAGGTACAGTGCTGTTGAGGCCAGATTACTCCTGAAGAAGGCGGCATAAAGACAATATTGGAATGCTCGTAGATATGAGCCTTGATAGGTCACAGTACATTTGAGAGAGAGTCCATTGGAGTATTTTGGGGCGGCGTCGTAGTGTTAAAGCTTGTAGAAATGTCCCTAGCGTCTGTGAAGTTCCTTAGCATCTCGAGTGTTTCTGGGTTTCCCCTTTTGGTGTCTCTTTAAAGGTGGAATTAGGGACGTCTTAACTGGGCCCGGGGCTCGGCTACAATGGGGTCTCGTCTCACTCTCGACTCAGCCTTAATAAGATCCTAATTCAAATAATTTCTGAGATCAAATGTTATTTCAGGCTATATTCTCCTAAAAACTGGGAATTTCGGACGATATGTCAATTGGCTATATGTGATGACCGTCGTACACGTATAGGTATAGGCCTATTATCATTACTCATTCAGTCAAAAGGCGGTAGTCGGTTGAGCCAGTTTGTGAAACTGTAATTCATGCACATTTATTTGCTTCGGGTTATTGTATGTATGAGTGTTTGACAACGTATGCTATGTGCTGTCTACTTTTAAAGGTCATAGGAGGGCCTACTTTTGCTTAGGGACCCAGAGCCTCAAGACATCTCAGGGTGAAATACATCACGCCCACAAAAGTGACACGTGATACATAATCACTTCTGTTTGGTCGTAGCAGGGATTACAATTCCACTATTGGTCCTAGTCCTCTTGCGGTGGACTTAGATGGCGGAGATTGGCGTGGGAATTGCGCCAGACACCTCACTGTCGACTAGACAAGGTTGACTTGCCTTAGAACATAAGCATCGGGCTGTCCAGTCTGGGACACTTTTCCACGTGAATCTACTTTACTGTTGAGATGTTACTAGTTCCTTAACAGAAAATTAGTTCTTTGGTGGAGGCCGCGCAACCTCATAATTTTTAACTGTGGTCAAGTGACGACGACGGCACCTGAGCTAGTACTCCCTCTCCAAAGTACCACACTGTGACAGATTTAACATGCATTAGCCTATCTACACGGCGGGTCTTCAATGGCACTAGGGCTCGAACTTATGACACGCCGTTAACGAGTTCATGACTACTAGGCTACCGCAGCCACATGCGACATCAACAAACTTTAACTGATTTGCATTGTCTTGTGAAAGTATATTTATTATTTCAATTTTCAAAAATGTTGAGCAAATTATTAAAATGACCTTCGTTATTTCGATTTCTCCACTTTCTTTACAAAATCACTTAAAATTTTGAAAAAAAAACTGGATACATATATTTTTAAAATAAATAATCTGAATATGATTTTTATTTCACTATTAAAATTCGTAGGTTATCTATGCGTCCCTATCTTCTCACGAACTGCACGGCGCAGAAACTGAAACTCGCCGAAGGTACCAAAATTTCAGGAATGATCCGAGGAATCCGTTTTGACCATTTATGTTCCGATAAGTTAAAAAGATATTAAAAACCTTAAAATGCATAATAAGTACTATGTTTCTCCGCCAGGGGACAAATTCAAAAATTCGGAACTTATTTTATTTTCTGACGTTTTTAAAACACGATCTAATTTTTTTTATGAGACTCAGACAAAAAATAATTACAGATTCGGAAAGATCATTTACTTCACCACGAAACGGTATAATTTATTTTACAAAATAAGTATATTTTGTATTTTTTACGATTTTTTAAAAATGAGTAGAAGTAGATATGTTTTTATGAGTATGATTTCTAAATCGCTCCGCTTGCATTTTCTTTCGCACTGATGAAAAAAATACTTCACTTTAATAAAGTTCATGCTTTTCTCTTTTAGAATCAGTCATTTAAAAAATTAAATGTCAAAAACCGTTTTTTTTTTTTTTTTTTTTTACGATTTTTCAAAAAATGCTAAAAATTTATTTAAATATTTAATAACTTCTTTATTTATAAAAAATAATCTCACGAAACTTTTTTTTCCGTGTGCAGAAAGATATTATACGTAATCTGTACAAAGATTTATTTTATTATTTTACAAATGCCAGGCCATTGACAAAGATTGATACAATATCTTTAAAATTAGGGTTTTTTTTTTAAATGTGTTTTTCCCTTTTTGCGAGAAATATATAAGCATTATTTTTTTAAGTTTTTTTTAAAAAATTACTGCTGTTTGCAATCGATATATGAAGTTTGAATGCATTAACTTAAAAATGAAGCTCGAAAAAAATTTTAACTTTATCAAATAACGCAATGCGAAATTGTACATTTCTTCCTTTTTATTTTTGAAAGTCTTTTCTCTGCTTTACCTCCAAGGAGTCGCGGCGCTTCTTCATAGACTATAGTACTCGGGTTCGGAACTGAGGTTTCAATTTTATGATTTTATAAAAAAAAATACTCCAAATTTTATCCGCGCATTTAAAAACTTCGACAGTAAGTTTGTAATTGGAAAGATAATTTATTTCGTCACGATGCAGTTTTTTTTTTTTTTAACAAAACAACGATATTTTTTTAATGCCTTGAAACTTCATGTGACGATTGCAATCGGTAATTTTTTTTAAACAAAAAATGTAACAAAAATAATGCTTAAATATTTCTCGCAAAAAGGGAAGAAAACGAAAAACACAATTTTTTTTTAAAAAAAAAAACCTTAATTTTTAAGATATTTTAACAATTTCCGTAATATGTACAAAGATTGAAAAAATTACTGAAAAATTACGGGTTTTTTTTTAATTGTGCTTTTCGTTTATTTCCCTTTTTGCTAGAATAACACACTTTTTTTTTATTCTGATACGTGTTTAAATAATTTACTAAACACAGTGGAATGAAAAAGTTTAAAATTAAAATAAAATATCAAAATGTTTTTATCAGATCGTTTTTTTAATGCTTTTTTCAGAACATGTATATATATATGCTTTCCTCCATACTGTTTTTTTTTCTAACTTATATACATTTATATGTTTAATCAAACATTCAAACGTTCAGAAAAAGTTCAATAGCTATCTGTAAATTTTTCTTTTATTTATTACTTATAGAAATTTGATTTTAATAAATATATATGTTTTTTTAAAAGGATTACTTCATTACTAAATTAATTCTTTGTTAATTAAAATATACATCGTCAATTATTATGGATCAAAATACATTTTACAGAGATTTTTAAGCTAACTATATGAAAAAATTGATTGATTCATGAAAATCTGAAATCTATTTTATTATCTTAGATTCTTAAAAACTAACTATTATTAAAAAATGACGAACGTTTTTTGTTTTACTCTTAGCATCAGAATCGTTTTCTTTTTATTGCTTCACATTAATAATTTTTCAATTCTAACGCAATATTTTTTTTATAAGTCATACATCGAAATTTGAAGCTATATCTTATCTGTGAGGAGAGGAAGAAAGAACAATAAATTTATATTAAAAAAACCGTGTTCGGGCTATAGAGAGGGGAAAGAAACCTCTCTTAAATCAAAAATAAGTGGAATGGAACAAATTTCGAAAAAGGGAAATTTTTTGACATAATTTTAGATATCACTCACATTTTGCGCGTACAAGCACACACACAGAAATGCTGGTGTCAGGAGGAAAAGAGAAAAACCGAGCAAAACCGGGCTAAGAGGTGTAGGGGGGTGGAAGTTATTTTGAAAAAGAGTATTAGAAGTGCTGATTTTGTGAAGGAAAGGGAAAATTTAAAAAAGTAGAGACGCCCGTGCAACGTTGGACCATGCAGCTGTATAACAAATAATGAGAGTGTATACATTTGACGTAGATTCAAATAAACCGAAACAAAAAACAAATAAACAAGGGCCCCATACGCAATAATTAACATTGATATGTATAACGTCAAATATGTGAACAATAATCGCTTTTTTCAAATACGATATCTCGCAAACAGCATGATTCATTTTTATCAACCGTTTTCCTTTTAAGTTTAAATCTATTAGCGGCGTAGTCCCCATATATCAGACTCTGATAGGGAAAATAGAAACAACGGTGATGTTTCCATTTTGTGCTTTACAATTTTTACTTCCACCAAATAAGATAAGTTATAATCAGCGGAAAAAGTTTTATAGATAAAAATTACACGGTAATAGATTTTTTTTTCTTTCCTTTTGATAACGCTTACACTCGTATCTTCCGATAGCATACCTTATTCACTTTTTTAAGTACTCTTAAAAAAAATACAGCGATCGGATTAAAACTCTTTCGGTGTCTAGGAGCAAACACGTGATTGTCATCGTGATTTTGTAATTCCGTTAAAAATCGCTATGCAAAATCAAAGCGTAATAACTACCAGTGGCGTAACTGACAATATTAGAGCCCCAAGCCGTACTTGGCGTCATTCAGGCTTTGGGTCCCCTGTAATGTGGCGGTGTACTTTACGCCCATAACTCCCTTTATGTGCATAAGATGAATAATCCACAACTCGAAAAAGGATTTTGAATATTTCCATGCATAAATTCAGTGGCGTAACGTTCACCCCCGCATCGCAAGGGATCCGAAACCTGACTGACGCCAAATACGTGCCCTTTGCAAGATCCAACTTGGAGCCCAAAACTTGACCTTGCAGGGGGGCCCTAATATTCACAGTTACGCCACTGGGGAACAACACAAATCCAAATTGATCACATTCGCTTCAAAATTTCGCAGGCAGCTTCGCTGATACTTGAAAGAAACCATAAGTATATTTTTACACACCCAAAAAATTTATATAGATACTAGATGACCCAACAGACGTTGTCCTGTACACACATCTTAAATTCAAAATAAAAGATTTTTGAATATTCGATACTGCGGTCGTAGCGCAGTCTGCCGGATCCAATGTAAAACTTTCCAAGATCAACAATTTACAAATAAAAAAATAATTAAATAAACATTTCTAAACCGAATTATAAATCTAAACCATTCTCGAGTCCACTGGAACAGACAAAAACTTTCATCAAAATCGGTTCTGTCGTTTAGGAGGATTTCAGTTACATACACACGTACAGAAGAATTACATATATAAAGATTATTTGAAAATATATTAATTAAAAACGCTAAAAATCGTGAATCGTCTGCATTTTCGTAACAATAAAGACCGGGTTTGGCCAGTTTGGCTGAAAATCAATTTTCGACGCCAACTTACGTCTTTTTCAATTCCTACTATTAGCTCACGATTTCTATACATATTTTATTTGTTTGTTTGTTTATTTATTTATCTTGATGGAATTTTCAATCGTTAATAAAATACATTTTAAAGCGCTCAATTGAGCTGAAATGTAATGTACATGATTATTTTGGATGACAATACAATAATTTAATTATAATTAATAAAAGTTAATTTTGATTAAAACTAATTATTTAAAAAATTACAAATACAGCCACGTTGGCGACTTAGCGACCCTTTAGGCGACATGTCAAAATTTGAAAAGGTTTCTTTTCTCACGTGTAGTTGAAAGGAAATTTTATATACACGATTGTTTTGGATGACTATACATTTTAATGATAACTAATAAAATTAATTACCACTTAATGTTGTGATTCTGTCATATGTATATACATATTTATATTAATTGAAACTATTTAATAAAAAGTAGCTAAAATAAATTTTTTTTCTTGGTTGATCTAAGTAGGAATTGATTAAAAAAAATTTCTTTTATATTACTTGTTTATTACAATAGCGTTGTTACAACAATGCAGGTGAATGTTGAGTTGTATTTTTTTGAATGTTTTTAATTAATATCTTTTTAACTAATTGAGATATCGGACCGAATTGTGAATCTAAACCATTCTCGAATTTACTTGAACCCACACAAAAAATGTCATCGAAATCGGTCCAACCGTTTAGGAGGAGTTTAGTGATAAACACACACGCATAGAAGATTTTTATATATAAAGATATATAGTGTTTTCTCCAAGACCCCTAGCTTAAAGAGTGTGTGTGCGCGCGAAGTAGGCCAAACGTTGCGATCAGCGGCGTAACGGAGAATACTAAGCCCCCCTGCAAAAAGTCTACAGCCCTAGCTTAAAGAGTGTGTGTGCGCAAGGAAGCTGAAATAACCCTTCAAATCAAACAACGGCTCCAATACCGCCCGCCCTAAAGTCCCCCCAATTATGTTCAAACATAAAAAAGATAATTATAAAATAATCATCAGACTTAAATAAAGATTTCCCCAACTGCGACGTAAAGTTAGCAGGAAAATACCTTAAAATCTTCACGCAAAGCTCCAACGAACATCGTATCGTAACGGCCTACCTCAAAGAAAAAAGCGATGTATTCTACGTGGTTGACCCGCCAGATTCCTGCCTCCTGAAAATTGTCATCAAAGGACTCCCGGTTTCCACCGAAATCGGTGAGATCCAAGCAGATTTAACTTCTCAAGGATTTTGTGTCGTAAAGGTGGCCCAGCTCACCAGATCGAAAACAAAATCCCCGCTCCCCATTTTTATGGTCGAGCTCGATCGGAACCCAGACACTCCCCAGATATCTTTCAATTAAAAAAGTGTTGCTACCTAGCGGTGCAGGTCGACACTTTTAACAGGCGACCGTGGGTTTCACAATGTTACAACTGTAACTTGTTTAACCACTCGTCAAAAAATTGCTATATGCGCACTAGGTGCTTAAAATGCGGTGAATCTCACCGAACCAGTGACTGCCCCATTAGAGAAAAAATAGCGAGAGAACCCCGTATGCATTAATTGCAACAAGACAGGACACATGGCTAACTGGAGCCAGTGTGAAGAATTCCCTAAAAGAAAACCGAAAAAAGGTGAAACGGTTCGCAATCGTAACACCATCGCAGAAACTAACAAACCCTCCAAACCGGTCACACCAAATCTCTCCTTCGCAGCAGCCCTCTCGGGCGCTCCAAATAAAAATATTCCCGAAACTTCGGCCGCCCCCGAAGAAGCCCCTACAACTAATGGAAAAAAAATGAAAATCACTTTGGTTTTAAAGACGCGATCAGCGAATTAAGAAGATTCTTTCTCGACTACCCCTTTCTCTTAGAAATGGGAAGACAGTTCAGACGAAGAGAGGATTGATATCTTTTATCAAAATCTCGATCGAAAGGCCTAAATCTTAGCTCCCATCACTTCAAATATCTCTCCAAATTTAAGATTTCCTTAAACCGAGCGAGAATAATGGAGAGTTCCTCTCCCGTTACAGATCGCACTCCTTCCCGGTACCTCCCATCTCAAAGACTCGTTGAAAGCTCGCCCGCCCATTGGCCGGGAAACCCTCGGTATTGATCGAGCAAGTCACTCCAATTGATTCTCGGTCGCACGGCGACCCCGATTATCTTGCAATTCAGTACTTATTATTTCTACTTTAATTTTAACAAGGGCAAGTAAAGAATTTTCAATGCTATTCCCCAAATGTTCTGATAGGAGATTAAGATCTCATAGGAGATCAGGTGCTCCGATAGAAGCTGTCAACACCTGTGGCCAAACGTTGCGATCAGCGGCGTAACGGAGAATACATAGCATAGGCTTTGGGCCCCCTTCTCCCGCGATGCGGAGTGTACATTACGACACTGACTGCAATATGTAGCTAGTAGGGGAAAACCGTAGCCGCCTCATGCTTTGAAAACGACATTTAGCGGCCTTTTTTTGATTTGGCAATGTTCAAGAACCGATTTTGCGAAAATCGACACCCAAGGGTGGGGGAATTACATAAAAAAATACCCGTTTATCAACTATTAGACGCACAGACTTTAAATATTTCGCAATTTCTTTTGAGTAGAGATCCGCGAAGGATTTTGAGGGAACCGATTGCAAAGTTTCGGGGGGCGTAAGAGACCATTTTATATAGAGAGAAATTCAAGTCTTGTTCTTTTTAATTTTAAATCGAAGTGAGAGGGCTATATAAATGTTTTTAAATACAATTTAAAGTTTAAATGCTATAAGACTGATATTTATAATTTATATATAATGTGTATATAAAGTGAAATATTATCATGAAATACCCAGTGAAACAGATGGATAACTTACTATTTTATAAAATTATCGAAATTTCAATACAAACAAGTCAACAAATGGAGCAGAAGTTTGCATATCAAACTCATCACTTATTGCAATCCAAAATTTAAAAGTTCTTCCTTCACAGCTCTTATTTTGCTTCTTAGTGGAACATTGACAAATAAATCTTCTCACAAGAAAAATCTTTCTGCATTGATTTTAATTTCTTACAAAGAATTGAAGAGTATTTCCCATTTTTATTTTTCGCTTTGTGTAAATTTAAATGGTGAAAAGTGGTACGATTGGGACTTCACAAAATGTGTAGTATTCGTCGAATCTGATTTACAGTCTACGATTTTTTTGCGCGATTCTCATTTAGTAAGAAAATTCAAAATTTTACTTTCAACACTTCTTTTATATGATATTGAATTTTTAAGTTTTGTTGCAACTTAAAATAGAAGTACAAAGTCACAGTAGTTGAGCAGTCATGGCAGAAGAGTTTTGGACAGATATTTCGACCGATGTTTCGATTGTTACAACAATGGAGACTAATCTAAGTTGGCGTCGAAAACCGGTAATTAAATTTATGAATTAATATTTTAAAAAAACTATGAATATCAAGTGTCATCACTACAAGTTTAAAAACATTTATTTGAATTTGATTGAATGAATAGAAAGTATTTTATTAACAATTGAAAATTTGAACAAGATAAATATATACGAGAGAGTTAATAGTAGGAATTGTAAAAGAATCTTTTCTGTACTTTATTCAAATTATGTCCAACCTCAGATTTATTTTACAACAGTTTCCATTATTTTACTTGAGAATTTAATGGAATCAAGATTGTTTAATGTCAAATTTAGAAGCAAAAGCTGAAGTTACTGGATATGAACTGTGACGTCTTACGCATCTTTTCTTTTACAAGTCCTTTGGGCCAGAATTAATGGCAACTCTTTTCCAACCAAATCCAAGAAATAAGATATGAATAAGAGATGCAAATAAACAGACTTTAAATATAGGATCTTAGAGTAAGCGGAATGGCAATGTAAAGGAATGTTAGACAATTAATGTGCGTTATGGCAGTTGATTATTATTACAGTTCGTGTTTCAAGATTGAATAAGTTGTGCTTGACGTGGATACATATACTGGTGCTCGACTGGAAAGTAGTTGTAAAGCTGCATCCCATTGCAGATAATGACAAGTGCTATTGCGAGATATAATAAGATAAGATTGATTACTTAATATTAGAATCTAGGATTAGGCGGTTCGCTTATTGAGATTGGTCTGAATTAGATTAGATCTTATAATAAATATATATATTGTGTGTTGCGTATTGCAACATCGTAGATTATCTCATATTAATAATTATTATAATTACATTTGTTAAAGGTTTAAGTTGAATATCTTAATAAAGTCATTAAGATAATGTTTGATCCTAGTTCTTTCGCTAACCCTACACCTCTAGCTCATGCTGATACTTCGAGGGATGTATTTCCAAGGGGAGGTACATCACAGAACCCCCAATTTTGAATAATAGTCAAATGAAAAGGATGATACCCAAGCTGACATTCTCCCACACCATCAAGAACTTCCAGCCTTGAGAAATCTAAACTGCATTAGCCCTCTATGTTACAATTCTTTAGAAGCTCTAGAACCAATGGTGCAATGTACACTCCTAAGATCCAGCTTAGGGCCCAAAACCTGACTTTCCCCGGTCCGTGGATCAAATGGTGCCGGGCCGCCTAAGGAACATTAAACTATTGCCATTTTATTTAAAGTGGTGCATTTTTCTCGAATTTGCACAACTTCCCACGGAAATCACTTTATATGCCATGTTAAATCACTTTTATTCATTTTTGGTGTAACTATTTTATTCTGAAGGCATATTTAAATGCAACTAAATTCAAATTGTTAAATCAAAACAATCTAAAATATAAACAATCAATGTGGTCCCACTCTCAGAGGGTCGTAGTAAAATTATCAAACGTTGACCGGTCCGCAGCGATAAAAAGGTTGCTGAACCCTGCATTACCACAGCCCATAATAAAATACACACAATTATTCATGTATGGTTAGATGTATTATTATTTCAGGACAAGTTAATAATACTTGCAAAATTGATTAACTAAAAAAATGCTATACTTTTCTAAATGACGCTAATTTTATGTTATACACAAAGCAGACACAATGTAAAACTTTTATTTCACAGGGAGAGTCTACTAACTTGAAAGGATTGTGCATAGTCAAATAAAAGACTGTTCATTGAATTGAATATTAATATAGCAATTCTCAACAAAAACATAACATCTCTTTTATATACTTTATGCAAATAAAAATTACTTTTTAGCTTGATTCAAGTAGATAAACAAAACAAAGCTATAAAATTAGTTTAAGTTATTCATAAACCTCTGAAAATAAAAATACTCCAATAAAAACACAATTCAAGATTCTACAACAATTTTTATTTTATTTTTGAGGTTAAAAAAGTATTCAAATATAAGAGAGTCACAAAAATATACATCAAACTTCAAAAATACAGTACTTGGGCACATTTATACTTGAAAGGTGACTTAACAAGTAAGTATTTGACTATTTAGTACATTGTGCTATTTTTACAAAAAAATACTGACTTTAAAAATACAAAAACATGAAAAACATACAAATACAAATAATTTGCATATCAAAATATTTCGGATAAATGTTCATACACAGGATTCTTTAAGTAAAATTATTTAGGTGAGATTTCAGAATCCGTAGGATAATGAAAAGTGAGCCTTAAAAAACATGGATATTTTACAAGCATTTTTCTGAATTTTATGATTGTGAAACTTTATATCTTCAAGATGATTGATTCTCTAACTCTAAATTTTTAAATTGATTTTTACTTCAGTTTTTACATAATCAAACAAAAACAATCACAAACTTAACAGAGAAACATTTATAAAATGTAAAACTAAATTAAAAAGTTAAACAATTTTTAAAAGTCTGTGCTTTACTGAATCTAATTTAAAAAAATATAACATTTCAGACATAGCAAAGAGATCACATGATACTTTAAAAATGCTTTCAATACTCTGATCAAGTATGAGTAATTATGAGTAAAATTAATAATCAAGAGTATTGAAAATTCTGTCTTGCTGTATATTTTCAAGAAAACACTAAGAGTTAATCACTTCAAATGATTACTACTCTTAAATCTATTGATGCATTGTTTCTTGAAAACAAGGAATTATTAAAAAAGGCAACTTTCTTAACCAATACAGTAATGAAACAAAAATGAGGAAAAATTCAATGTGACAAAAAGTTTTTATCCACAACTTGAAGTTTTTGAACTTGCAGTTTCTCATTTTCCAATTCCTACAATTGAAAAAATTCCAACTGCTGCAAGTATTAAGCAGGTGCCTCCTAGCATATAATTACGAGGAATTCCCAGAAATTTTGATATATATCCTCCCTAAAAGTAAGCCAGGGAGAAAAAGACTTTAAAAACCTTAAAATTCTTTAATATAAAAAAGTTTATTACAAAAAAAATTAATATTGAATATGTAGAGATTTTGTAACAAAAATTAAACATTAAAAAAAAGTTATATTTCCTACCATACTTTACTTCCAGAAACCCAGTAATTGAATTAGCATGCCTGATACATAAATACAAAGCCTTCCCCCCATACAGTCTTGATGCAATACTTCAATCAGGCAATATATATAGGTAATTTTAATAATTAAAATCAGTAAATAATTAAGTTTTTAAAAAGTTCAAATTTAAGAAATATTTTTGTATTCCATCATGACGCACGCATTACTACATTTCACATAAATCTCATAGTCTTAGTTAAAATTTCATTACATTCAGGGATAGATCGATTTCTTCAAGTATACCAATTCCTTTGAATATGACATCAGTTTAACCTTTATAATAATCTTATGTGAGAAAATAAGAGCTGTGGATTCTGCATTCCAGAGCATTTATTCTTTCACAATGAGTTCTTTTCCAATGTTTGATGGCACTTAGATAAAGAATAGCATTTCTTTCTCTAAAATTGAAGAAATCAATGCAATTCCTTAACTTCCTATTTAAGTTTTTTTATGTGTTTAACATACCAAAAGATATCCGTCAAAATTTAGATTCATTACTTTTTACTCTTATGGAATTAAAGTTAGAGAAGGTGGGGTGGGGGAGGATTTAAGATCCAAAGACACCACTTAATAAAATTTTTTAAATAGGATATATTCTAGTTTATAAAATTCATAAGATATTTCATATTATGACAACTTCTGAATAGCTGTAATTACTTTGGCACAATTAATAAATCTAGATTTCTGATGAATTACTTATAGAAATGAACTGAAGAATTTTAGTAATATAAAACATATTTTGAATTAATAGTACTCATTAATGAGGATTTTAATTAAATAAAAATAATTAAATCATTCAAGTTTTAACTACTTTATGGGGAGAAAATATAAATTTACTTTTATATTTCATTTTTCATGAAAGGTTTCAAAATTATCAGTATAAAAAACTAATGAATAAACTTTTTATGTGTGAATCTAAGTAAAAAAAACTTACCCATCCACCATGTGCAGCAATCCATCTACACACACGTTCAGCAATGAATTTGAGAGACCATTTAAATAAGTTCATGCCAAGTTGTTTCAACTTATTCTTGATGCACCTAACTAGGACATCGGAACAAAAGAAAAATAAAGCTATTACATTGTATTTATCTATTTTTTCCCTGAAAGTTTCATCTAATAAGCCCCAGAATCCATCCATTGTAATAGCACTTAAATCTACCTAAAAATCAGAAAAAAGCACATTTATAAATTCCCACAATTTTTTTTAATGCAATTAGT
Source organism: Trichonephila clavipes (assembly GCA_019973935.1). Taxonomy (NCBI): domain Eukaryota; kingdom Metazoa; phylum Arthropoda; class Arachnida; order Araneae; family Nephilidae; genus Trichonephila; species Trichonephila clavipes. The sequence continues at coordinate 159,685 of BMAU01000557.1, read as the reverse complement.
TTTTGTGCATATTTTGAGAACTAATTGCATAGAATAATTTTTAAAATATTTGTCAAAATAAAAAGTAATATTCAGAAATTTCATTTTTAAAATGGTAGTTGATAAATTACATTTTAAACATTTCTGAATATTTATCTTAGGAAAAAGTCAACAGACACTTCATTTATGAGTCTTAATATATATTTACTTATATTAATAACGATTATGAACAAGAAAAAAAAAGAACTTTTGTAATTTTGGAAAGTGTGCCCAAAAATTGTATTCAAACTACTTTATTTTTAAATAAACTGAGATCTCGTCTAAAAAATGTTTAAGAAATTCTATATTTTCTACTTTAGATTAAAGCATATTTAAGATTTTGCCCTTTGTAATTTCACATAATCATCTATAAACCCAATGCCCATATTTTAGAGAATACTTGCTACATTTTTAAGATAATGTTTGTTACATTAAAGAAAGAAACACTTTAAAATAAGTATGGACACATCAAGGTCTTTCCTCCTTACTTCATAATAAAGAAAATAGTAATTTAATACAGAAAAAACTTTAAAACCTATGACAGGAATCTATTTTCAGGTGAAAAATAACTTTTCCCAACTATAATCAGATGATATAAATACATTTTGTGTACAAGAAAAAATCTTTGAAGTGTGTTAACTGTTAAACAGAAGACAAAGCAAACTTAAGTTCAACATTATCAAATTTTATCACCTTTATTAAATTTGCAAAAGAATAGCTAGGTACAGATATTTAACGAAAAATTACAGGTGTGTAAGAATGTAAACTTTTAAAATATTTTTGGTTTTTCCACAAGAACAACCAAAAATGTAATCAGACACAAAGTAACTACCAATTATTTCTGCAGAAAAACAAAAATCAAGAACTTCCTCACATCAACTGCCCTTGATTTCAGAAATTATCAAATACCAGACTAATGTTAATTGACATTTCAAAGAGAAAAAAATTAGGTTATAAGAATATATTACTTTTAATGTTCAATCAAGTTAAAGTGATTAGATAATTGAATTCAAAATTATACTGCACAAACCAAAAAAAGTTTATAAAAAGCTTTAAAAAATCTTAAATTCTATAGCAAGTTAGTAGGGTGGATTATTATAGTTACACAGCTTTCATAATAAGAGCTAATGAAGGGAATGAGACAATGAGCTCCTGTAGATTACTGATATTTTTACTCTTCAAACAATTTTTAGGCATCGGATAATTTTGAAACAGGAGAATTTTCCAATTATCTTCCCTATCCTTCATATATGCTCTACAGAGTTAAATTTTGTAGAATTGGGTTCTATCCTTACTTTCCAGAAATTCATTCCTTGTTGGATTAAAATACAGGTTCAACACTTTAAATTGTAACTTAAAGATAATGTTTCTTTATAAAAGAATAAAGTTCTTTTGAAAAATATCCAGTGTTCAAAGATATGTTGCTAATTTTATTTTGGTAGGAATAATTAAATTCCATTCTTATATGTTACAAATGTACAGGAACAAGTAAGAATAGTTAAAGATTGTAAAATCTTGAACAAAATCTCAAATATATATTCAAAGAATTTTGACAAAAGAATTACTACGCTTGAAAACATTTGATAAATTTGATTTTCTTCAAATATATAAATGAATATCAAGAAAATTATTTTAACAGGAAAATTTTAAAAGTCTGGTTCCAATACTTTAATATACAATGCATACACATAAAATGTTTATTTACAAAATTTGCAAAAATATGTGTTTCCCAGATACAACGGTTCAAAACAAACATTAAATAATTTGTGTATAAACTTTTCTAATAAATTTTGATTATCTTGTTAATTATATTTATAAAAAGAACAAATTACCAAATGTGGATGTGAAATACATTAAATATATAAGTTTAATATATTTCATTTGCACACACATTTTACTTTTACAAATTCAATTTAATAAGAACCAAAAAAATCAATATTCATATAGATTTTTAAAAACATTTTTCCTTTGATTAAGTCTATATTCATGCCAATGTCAAATAGGGTATTAATATACACATAGCTGATTAACAGTTTATTAATATCACACTTAGTAGTAATTTCACACCATTGTCAAGAAATGAGGAATTCAGAGTTTTCCCCAAACCAAAGCCATGTAAAAGAGCAAGATTTAAATGTTTTTAGGAGCACTCAATCAAAATGTGTTGTACAGTCAGTGAACAATGATTATACATAAAAGAATCATCTTGCAGAAAAAAGTATCAGTTTTCAAGTCTTGTATGTCCTACTTGTAATGATGCTAGAATACAGTTGTCTTCTAGATGTCACCGACTTTAATTAGAAAAAGTTAATTTTAAGCTATGTAGTTTGTTATTAAGCCAAAGAATCCATTGGTCTTGCCAATAGTTATTTATAGATTATTAATATGTGGTGTAAAGCCGAGGTAGGCATTACGTCGATCGCGATCGACCGCCAAGACATTTTGGGGAGACCGCCTGAAGATTTTAGCTTTTAGTAATTATATAAAGAAATATTTAAAATTAGCTGAAGTATGTAGACTATGTAAGTATATGAAGTATGCAGACTAAGTCTTCCACTGGCTATAACAACGAGAATTAACTTTAGATAAAAAAAATTTATTTTCTATGTATTTTGAATTGTTTGATAATAAATGCATCATTTAATATTATTATATTTGCCGTTGCTATTATTATGTATTTTGCGTTTTGCTTTTAACGCAGTTTGAAAAATTATTTTTTTATTTTAGTTCTGTAAGTAAACGCACGAACATATTCTGTATTTATTATTGATTTATAATAAATATTGTTAACCTTTTCCTACCTCACCACACCTACAACACTGGACATTGGCGCATACAAGAATTTTTCAAGGGGATGGGGGTGCGTGGTCGAGGGTAAAAAGTCTACCATTCTGGTATCCCAAACATTTTTTTAATTTTGTAGATTGTCGGGAACAAAGACAGTATAAACAATAAATTGCTGAGTAAATAATAATAATTAATATTAAATAATAATAATAAATATTAATTAAATAAATATATTTAATAAAATAAAAATAAATAATAATAAATTATTAATTAAATAATAATAAATATTAATAACTAATACTTAAAAACGTTTTGTGTACTGTATACATGGAATTAAAATCAATCTGTACAAAAAAAATCAAGGCTGTGGGGGAGGGTCCGGACCAGGGCCTCCCCCCCCCTCCTTGTGTGCACCACTGACATTGGGTGGATCGCAACAGCTTAAAAAAATTAGAAGTATCACGCACCCTGGAACAGTCTGCCCACCCCTGGTGTAAAGAATGATACAACCAATACTGTTTTCAGTTGTAGTGTTAATAGTTTCATTGCTCTTCATTCCAATAGTGGTAAAATATCTAACAAAATATTAATTGGGAATAATTTGAGATTTTTAAACATATATTATATTCCAAGTTTCAATTACCAAAGGATAAGATGAGCAATTGGGGTAACGTTAAACTTCAGGACATTCAAAGAATATGTATAAAGATAAGAAAATTTTCATTTGACATGAAATATAATCCGATGCTGTCCTAATGGGAGATATCTCAACAGCAAAGAAAAAAATAGTCTTTTGTTGCTGAAAGGTATTAATGGACTGGGCTATTGGATAAGCACACATACACACACACAAAATGAGATTCAACTTGGAACTAGCAGTCTAAATAAGAAATTAGAAAATTAGAGAACAAAAGTATTAAAAAGCTCTTTGCAAATAAACTCATTTGGATAAAAGCTTTTAAAGAATATTTCAATTTAAAAGTGAGATTGTAGAAAGTGGAAAGCCAATTCCTTTATACTAAAGCATTGTGTATTTCATGCATTGTAATAATACTTCTGAAAAAAGTAATATAGCTGTTTTTTAACATGATAGAGACTTTTTATAAAAGCTATCTTCTTGTAGTGAATGGTAAAATAATTATGATGGCATGCTAAAAAGTACTTAAGTCACAGTGTCTGAGCAATCCCCACAATCTCTAAACTTCTACATTATATGATTATTTTGAGTGAAATGCTTTATTGGTTAATTGGTTTCGATGGCACAATAACCACATTATGCCAAATAGTTGTTAGTTTACTGATAATTAAGTTAAGAAAGTGGAAACTTATGTACTATCGCAAGCACACCAGCTTTCAAGATAAACCAGCAAATTAGAAACCCCAATTTCATGTGTCATAGGATCTGAATCAGCAACCATGTGCTTCATTTCACATTTCTCCCCTTCCCACTATTCTAAATCTAACCTGTTCATTGATATGGCAAGCTCTACCACTAAAATGCTAATCTGGGATTTCTACTTAATAAAATATAAAAAATAAACACAAATTAATTTCTTTTAATTTATAATTTATTTACAATTACTTATTTTTCACATAGTACTTGCACTCTATATTCCCTTCAGTGCATTCAGTTTTTATAATGTGAGTGGTTTTATTCAACGTAGCCAATATGGTTGCAATAGTACACAAGTACTTGAAAATTTTCAAAATTCTTATCTATATACAAGTATATACAAGACATCAGAGGAGAGGGGGGAAAAAAGGTAACTATTGGTTGAATTGGGGAAGAGTTGAATACATAGAAAAACAACTGCTAGGCATTCTAGAGAAGAGTCACCAGTATTTATGCAAAACAGTAATTCTTAATGAGAAGATTATAAGAGTTCTTTTGTAATATAAATTCAATGCTTATTGAAAGAAGGTACCACAAAAGGATTTGATGAAATGAAATTTCAGTCAAGAAACAAGTACTTCCATTTAAAAGATGCAAAAAAAAATCAGTTTTTATACAAGTAACACTGAACTCCTTATTCATATAAATATAAAGAAAAAAATGTCTTAGTATAATCTTAAGAAAATAAGATGTTATTGTGTGTGTGATTAATTTTACAACTACAGTTAAATACAATCTACATAAATTCATTAATAAACTTTTTCTATACCTACAAGGCTTTTGGCAATAAGTCTAGAAATTTTAAATTGAATAAAATAACACCACAGCTTAACTTTTATTTTTATTGTGAGAATTTTAAAACCACAATAAGATTTTTCTATTCAACAAATTTTACAGCTTGATATGATATTTTTAATGGAATCGGGACTTGTCATCAATAAATTCTTCTGTCCTTAAATATAATGAAGAACAATACAAAATCTGAATGTCCTAGAATTTGTAACAATTTTAAATCCCAACAAAATTCTAAGTCAAATCTTGCCCTGTAATCTACACATTGTTTTATAATACAAACTATGGTTCCACCAAGCCTATCACTAGTAATAAGAACCAGGTGCTCAAAGGACATTGAGAAAAAGATATTCCATGTTCCCACATTAGCAGTGAAGAAAAATTCATAAGATGAATGGAAAGGACTGTGGTAATCTAGTCACTCATGTCTCAATACCATTTACTACTTTGTAATAATATCCTTTAAAAACAAAGCTACCAATTATATTCTAATCCTCTTATAAAAAAAATCAAAGAATACAGATATTAGAACTATCACAATTCCAGTAACATATTAAAATAGAAAGTGATCACCATTCACAGAATAATCTCTCTCTCTCCTCTAGCTTCTTCAAGTACCAACAGACTTTTTTTTACCGAAAAAATCTTCCAATATTTTAAATTTACATTTTCCTTATTATTTGCTTATATTTTACAAAATATGCATTATATTTTCTTTTTTGAATTTAAAGCAGTATATTTTCTTTTTTTAAATAATTTAAAATATTCAAATACACTAGACCAGGATTGGATTAATTTCACTTACATTACTTTAAAACTCAAAAGAAGGTTCAGTAACATTAGAACAGAACTTTGGTTTCCAGGATATCACAGTTTGTGTTATTTGTGTTATATTTTCCATATATTTATTTATCAGGTACAAAAAGGGACGCTCCATATTCTTTCATTAAAGAAATTAAAGCAAAATTTCAGATGTATTAATCCATACGTATTAATCCATACAATGTTTACTTTCTGAATTCAATTAAATTGACCTTGATTTTATAAAATTTTGTTCAAATAAAAAGCAATACTGTTGTAAATACAGTTAAAAAGTATTTTGTACATTTTCCTCAAATTCTAAAAAATACAAAAGAATAACTTACTTCATCAGCTTCTTGTTTTATTTTTTGTCGCTGGTGACTCTGTGCAAACTCATTTGCTAAATCTCTAATAGTTTTACCTATTTCACTTATAGGTTGATTTTTATAGCCCGTGGGAGTTCTAAAGAGGAGAAAAAAAGACATAAAATAATTTTATATAAATTTACTAAAAGACTTTTTTTTTAATGCTGCAACTATTTTAAACACAAAGTCACTTTACAGGAAAACCTATATCGTGGGGAATCAAAACTATTTCTTGAAGATAACTTTTATTTTGAAAATACTGTTTCATATAACAAGAATTTATATATATATATAATACCAGAATTTATTTTTACAAGGATTAAGTTATGATTAAAGTAAATAACAGCAAGCCTTATTATGTACACTTTATTCATATTTTACATGCTCAAAAAATACAACTAAAGAACAAAAATATATTACAGTCACATTGTTTAGCACATAATTACCTCTATAGCTCGTTACCTTGTTTTGTTACTTGGTTTTCCCTTGAATTTATTTTTTCTTTGATTGAGGAATAAGCCGAAAAATAACCTTTAAAAAATTAAATTCATAAAATATTATCTTTTTTTGGTTAATATTGCATCTGTAGAAGGTAATAAGAGAAAAATATGATTTCTTTTAAATACCCCATACACAGATTCTCCTCTTCTGAAATTAAAATTTTATCAGAAAATGAGAAATACAATACTATGATTAGAAATATAAATATTTATAAATTTTTTCAAAAATAATACAAGAACACCAAATTCCATAGTCTAAGTCAATATAAATTTACTGTTTTGTCAATGTTTACTGCCAATTTATATGAACAATCTATGTGCACACAGGGACATATTGAGCTGATAATTTACCTAAAAAAATTAGCACAAAGTGCCAAGGGGAAAAAAATACTAAAATTACAATTTAAAATGTTATTTTCAATTCACACAGCAAAAAATATGTTAACTACTTCTATAATAAATATCCCAAAACAAAAAGCATGCGAGATACCAAAATCCAATGGGCAAATAGAGATGCCTGCTGTTCATGAAACTCTACTCTGAATGAATATTAAATATATGGAGACAAAGAATACATCTTTAAATATAAAAGCCAGAATACTCTAATACAAATATTAATCAGAAATATGTTCTAATAAGTATACAATATATTTATTGAATTTTGTAACCCAAGTTCCAGCAAATTAAGGTTTCCACATAATTTCCAAGTGAAAAATCTGACTGTATATTATAAAATTAATTCAATTATGAACATATCAATTTTCAGTAAAATTTAAATTTACCATTAAATCAAATGATGAGGCTAACAATACATTATCTTTATATTTAAATGAATCCAGAAACTTATTTTTAAAATACTCCCTTTTACTATTAATTGGACAGGTTCTTTGCTAATTCCTAAAACAAATGTAGTCTATAATACATATGAAGAATTTTAGAATAGTTTTCAAAATAAAAAAAATTAATAGGCTAATGTATATATATACACATAAATACATTTTTGTAATATTTTACAAATATATAAGGATAAAACATAAAGCAGACAAATAAATGAAAGAAAAATACTTCATAAACATTTCTAGAATTAACACTTGCTGCCTGAGAAATACACTTCCAGGAAATATATGTATTAAAAAGAAAATGAAATGCGATTCAAATTATTCTGTTATTAAAATATTTACGAGTTTTTCCAATTGCATTGTCTAATTAAAAAATATAAAGTGTTTGTGTGATTTTATGCTTCCTTTTCTTTCTTTCTTTTTAACATGCAATTTAAATTTGTCCACAAAATATGAACAAAGGTTTTTACATTTCTAAATAAGTCTCTATACATCTTTTTCCTTTAGTTAGAACGCAATTAAAATGCTAAATTATTTTAAAGTTTCTTTTCCAGTGAAAAATAATTACAGTACTTATGTAATGTAATGCCAAACTGGCACCATGTGAATCCCGCTGTTGTCCACCAAAAACTGCCCGATTTTTGTATATAACATTAAAATCTTTGCTGTTTTGATATTAAGGCGCAATTTGCGTAGCACCAATTTTGCCATGGTGATGCTAATATGTACCATAACTATTGTAAAATACTTTGCCATAGAAAAATTTAAATAAATTTTCAAAAGAATTTCTAAATAACTCAAAATTTGTGTAATTTTGGTTACTTTTTTCATTACCAAGAAAATGGAATTCACACAATAAAATAAATCACTTTGATTGTAAATGCGTAAAAAAAATATTAAACAAATAAAGTAAAACCAGCTTCTTTTACTTTATAGTATTTTTAATATTTGAAATTATTCTAGGGGAGAAAAAGGCAGCTTTCCATGTGTTTGTACTAAAAAAATACCAATAAAGTCAAATATCAAATTTTTTAAAAATATACATAGCATTTAAGAAAGAAGTCAATATTAGTGATCTAGATCAAGAGAAGAGAACTGTAGATACACAAGTAACCTAATATAACACTTATAGCCAAAATTATTAATTTTTATTGAAACTTTAAAAATAGTTGAAAATTCCACTTTATAAAACATATTCATAGGTTTGAATAATATCTAGTCAATAAAAGTATATGAAAAGACTTAAACATATGTTTATAAAACAAAAGATTTAAAACAAAACTTAAAAGATTCCCTATCAATAAGCATGTAACATAAGTCAGTTGCACTTGAAAATACAGAAAAAGAAACTCTGTGCAATACAATATCTCTTGATAAGTGGTAATACGTAAAATGCTTTAAAATGTTGTTTTTTGAGGATGTCAAAATTTCTTTCAAAATGGAAAAATTGTTCAATTTGCAATTTACAAGCTTGATGTTAGTGCAAGTATGTCACCAATATATATATATATATATATATATATATATATATATATATATATATATATATATATTAATTCTATAATAATTCAGAGAACAGAAACAGAGAATTCAGAGATAACAAACATCAAGATGAAAATTTCTTTCAAGTAAAAACAAATGAAAACCATTATTTCCCTTTAAAATAAATTAAAATTTTACCCCAAAACCATTTAGTTTTCCACATATCAATACATATTACTAGTTTTTAAAAAGATTTATTTAAAGTGTTTAGAAAATCAATGTTTTGGGTTACATAGTACAGCTGTCATACAGTTGATATTTTTCTTTGGTCTCTACTAACTGCCAGAATGAGTAAATTCTGATAATTGTACAACTCATGTTTATATGAGAATTGGTCACATACACCTAATATATTAGAACAGAAAAGTACACATTTTAATCTTTATTCTTCTATTATTTTCACATATTTTTTTAAAAATTGTTACTATATTTAAATTTCTAAATACTTCATTATCACTATACAGCACAAAAGCCATCAGACATTTATGAGAATATAAAATATGAAACCATATGCATCAAAAATATACTAAAGCTTCCCTGGAAAAATTTAATTCCAAAGAATCTTGAGAATTTTTTATTTTGTACACATTACCAAAAAAAATTATCAATCTAATAGTTAAAAAAATATTTCTTATTCTCAGGATCCAAAAACCTACATTCATAAATGTATATTCACATGCTATTAAAATAAGTATACTGATTTGAATTCAATTGCAGATACAAGATGAAAATTTTTATGCAGAAAAATGCTTTTCTGGTTTTCTAAAACAAAATACAAATTTTGTAATGTATTTTTAAAAAGGAATAGAAGTACAATACAGTTTTCTAGATTAACAGTGCCAGCCTAAGCATGATACCTCCTTGATCTCATCAAATCCTAATAATTTTAATTATCTTTTTATGTATAGGCTTCAATTTTTTTTGTATGGTTAAGTGGGTGAGCGCAATTCACCAATTGAGCTATTGATAATTTTTTTTCTTTAAAACATTTTTTTTACAAATGACAATTACTTTTAGGAAGTCACCCAGCCAGTATCGTGGTTAGCGATGCTGACTGCGATGCCGTAGGGACTGGATTCGAATCCCGGAGAAGACATGAATGTTTGTAAATGTATAGTGCCTTTGCGGCATGGGGGTACTTTAAACAGCCGTCGAGCTGCAAGTCCTCTCGTGAGGTTGGTGGAAGGGGAAGAGAGGTGGGAGGCCTCTGACCACCCCCAGGGTGTTCTCCCTCAAAATTGGGGTGAAATTGAGCTAAAATCGTTCTGTCGCCTTTATGGTGCTCAAAGCAACAGCTAATGACAGGTGTCACATAGCACTTTGCCATGATGAATTTCGTGGGCCTTGATCTGGTCTTTGCCGATCAGGTGGCATTGGTAACAACAACACAACTTTTAGAAAGATAATGACACTAAATGGAATAATCACTGCTACCTTTACACTTTTAAAACTGGGTCTGTTTTCCAGAAACCATTTCTGTGACAACTAAAAATCATACTTAGTATTTTAGCCATGTAGTACTGATTAACCCTATATATATATATATACATATATATATAAGCAATTTAAGAATTACTATATAAGTTGGTTCAGCACTAAAGTGAAAAGTGAAATAACTTACCAATTTGAAGAGTTTTGATAATGACTTTTTCAGATAACTGATAAATCAACACAACTTTATTTGATTTTTAAAATTATAAATTTTGATCCAAAATTATTTCCAAACCCTAACTTAAATAAATACAAGACAAGAAAAAGCAAGAATCTAATTGAAGACCACTAATGATAGGAACAATGAGGGAAAAATGTTTATTCAGAAAAATTCAATGCTGAAATACTCATTAGTAAAAATAACAAAAACAATTTAAACGTATACAATTTAAAAATAACAAGTAACTGGTGAATATTAAGTCAATCATTTACTTCAAGGTAGAATATGATTTTTGAATATCCTATTCCAGTAGTAAGGATCTCGTAACTTTTCATCAATTGAGAAATTCAACAGTTTTATTAAAAGAATATACAAGAGAAAAAAGATGAGAATACTTAGTTAAGATACAGTAGCAATCAAAAACTAAGCACCAATTTATAATTTACCATGAGAAATAGCTACAAAATTACATTGAAAGTAGACATGAAAATGAAAGTATGTGAAGTTTAAGCAAAAATGAAAACAATTATCATAGAAACAAATTGGGATAAATTCAACAAACTTGAAGTTTCAAATATAAACTAATATTTTATTCATAATTTATACAATGACTTACCCGGTTGAGTCCTGTCTAAAAACCTCAGGGTGGGCAGGTGCAAAGTTTTCATCTATTAGTTCATCAGGCTCACTTTCAACAATTTCTAATTCATTTATTACTTCTAATTCATCAGCAGGAATTTGATTATTTACAAAATATTCATGTACAAATTGATGAAAAACTTGTTGTCCAACTGCGACATCTTCAGGAGGCATAAAGACAGGCAATGCAAGAGTTAATGGTACCATATTCAGAGAATTCATTTTTAACAAGTTATATAACTTACAGAAAACCTCTGTAGAAAGTTACGATTTTTGAATAAAAATTTGAATAAATCTCTGCTATCCAACTGATTACATTCCTGAAAGCAAAAGAAAAGGTTATTTAACAAAAAGCTAACAATTTAAATATTTGAAAACTTCAAAGGGTTTTTAATTTCTTTTGAACAAAAAAAAAAAAAAAAAACAGTTCTATTAATGAAATTATATAGTTCATATTACTGTCACAAGACTTAATGTTCTAAGTACTACACATAGAAGAAATATTTCTAGAAATTTTCTAGAACCTTTTTTTAAATGAAAAGAGCAACCATGTAATAAATGAAAAAAATACAGCGATCAAAAATTCAATACATTTTTATTGAATGACGCATATTATTCATCTACTTTTCAATAGTATTAAAAAAAAAGATCGACTCAAGAATAGTAAATTTTATTATTAAAATTAGTAGCAGTACATTTCGAAACACATTTGGTTTTCAAAGCTAAGATATCTGCATTAAATAACGTGTAAAAGCCTTTCTCCAGTTAAAAATGCAGAATCTAAATTCATAATTCATAAATATTTACAAAACAAGTGATTTAAACCATGACAATGAGAGTAAAAATGTGAGTTTCTCTAGCTATTCTTTCACCCACTAAGTTGATACATAGTGATTCATCTTCCATATCTGTTAACGGGGTTCCAAGAATACACACAAATGAACAATAAGTTATGAATCTATAATTAGATGTTCGATTGCATCATATTGCACAGCACTTTTTTTTTTAATTCGATATTAGTACAGACATGCTGCATTTTTCATGCAATTTGAGACGTATGATGCAAGTCCACTACTATATAAGTCTAAGCATTAAAAAAAAATCGCCCTTAAAATCTATTCGAATTTTGCTTAAATATTTTTAAAAATTACCTTCTAGCTATTTGGTCGGAATTTAAGTAAGTCCACGAACAAACAATGCGTTTTTCCAAAGCACAATTAAATGTTCATTATTGTCAGCAGCAGAATGTTACACGCATGTTATAACATGTTTTAACTGCACAAAAACATTGGAAAAACTTCGCTGTTAAAAATATAAAGAGATGTTATGCCCACAGCACTACAGACACAACTAAAACTCTTCAAAGTGTTTTCAGCGTAACTAGCCTAAAAACTTCAGTTTCTTGAAAATGCAGTAGGGCCATCTAGTGTCAGATAGATTAACCATAATTTCTTGAATTCTGAAGGTGATATTTTATCGACCATTTTTCAAAAATTAACGGGAGTCCGCACTTTAACGCTTAAGCTTAATATGAATTTTGAAACAAGTTAAATAAAAAAATACGTATTAGAATTTCCGAAGGAATTGAAAAGCAAAACTACATAAATTTATACTAAAAATTTTGTTTTTAAGGATTTGATTCTTTCCAGACAGGTTCAGACTGCCACTCTATAAGAACACAACAAACGTAATAATAGGCTAAAAAAAGTACTTCTTTTTACAGATAACTTTACTACTTCAGGAGAGGAAAGACTTTTGCGCCACTTTAAACTTTTAAGAAAGGAAGGTAAAAGAATTTTATTCCAATAAGTGACAATTCAATATTTGATGTATATTACACAATTATCCAAATATATTCCAAGGTAACTTATCTATCTTTTATATCATTTTTTCATAATAATATGAACGGCATTGTGTTATGAAAATCACATGTTTAATTCTTTATTCGAAAGATCATCCGCGTAAGGAATATAATGTGCTTTAGATTTGTGCCGTTGTTTGTATAGCTTGGGGTAGCGATCTTGTCACCTGACAATGGTTAAAAATTACCTATTGACTTTGGTTTTCAAACCTCCAAGTCCCGAAAAATTGGCACCTATAAAATATTCAATAAACAAATTCATGCGACGTGGTGTTGATACGGGAAAAATGGTGCCGAGTCAGATGTTGATCTCGTCATCTGATCACGGTTCTAAATTACGAGAAGTAATGATTGAGGTTGTCGGATTATGCACTGTGCATAAGTAAGATGTGAAATGCTCCTGTTGTTAATCCTATGATGTATCTGACAATATCCAAAAGAGTGCCGATTCTTAGAAAGGCTAACAAAAGAAAGAGATAAAAGTAATATTCTTTTCAAGAAAGTTCAAAGAATCAAGAATATGCTTTAGATTACCTGGTGATTAAGACATTTAGAACTGAGGGATGACTTTCTTTCCTTCACAGAACGAAAAAAATTTGGTGAGATCACTGCCATGATGAACAATAAAGAGAGTTGAGCCATATCTGTTTGCCATGTACCAGGGAAGTACAGGAGATTTCCACCATGTTATTTTCAATATGAAATTCTTTAAGAGAGAATAATTCAGCACAATAAGTAAAGGTAAACGGAGAGGATTTAAATTATTACAACCCGCTTGAGCCAATTTGTAAGCAAATTTATTTCCGTGATTGTCCACATGAGAGATTTACTTGATATCGGCGGCGTACTCAAGGAGAATTAGGATTTCAAACCCCTTACATACACCAAATTTTCTTAAATTTCTAGTATGAAGGCTATGACATAGTGTTTTTACCTGCGTAATTTTTAAAATGGAAAGCCCCGTACCGTAAAATCAGTCTATGTATGCAAATGTCGGATATGAATATAGGACAGATAAACCGGCACAACCTCGTGAAGAATAGAAATAATGCTACTGCTTTCATTAAAGACGATCAAATAATAAGATGTTAAATGAAATGAAAATTAGACATTTGTTGTGTGGCACAGTAAAAAATAAGCAAAAAAGATGTACAAAAGTAGACGTAGAAACCGATTGATCTCTGCATTGACGATACTAACAGTTAAAAGGAACCCTTAAGACCGGATATGAAATGCTCGAATTCGTTGGAGGCACTCAAGTCTGTAACCTGAAAACTAGATGGATTGCTTTTATCTTTTTGGCCTCTTTTTCAATTCTCATCAGAAGTTCATCTACTAAAATAATTCTTGCTGTAACCCTCGTGCTGAAATTCTAGTATGAAATTCTAGCGGCGAGATTTGTTAAAGAGGTATATAACTGTGAATTTTAAGTATTAGGTCAAGGGGTATTTTGAAAATTTAGCATTATTTTCCTGCCATTGATAATTATTTTAGAAATACTTAAAATTTATTTTAAAATTATCTCTATTTAATAATGCTAAAAAGATCCCACTGTTTCATGAATTTTACTTTTAAAATTTTTTCAAAGAAGTACATCAACATTACTGAAGATTAAAATGATTATAATACTATACTTTTTAATAATTTTTTAAAAATGTATACTGTTTTCAGCTTTATACTACAGAATTGTTAGTTTTATCTCCTTTTAAGCATAGCTGATATATAAATCTTATTATGAGCAATGGTTATAATGGATTTTGAGAAAAGTAAGAAAAGAACTGAAAAATAAATTATCCCCTTTATATACGTTAGCTAAATCACAATATAAACAATTTTGGACTATTTTTTAACTGAAAAATTATATGGAATTCAAATCAATTTTTATTTAGAATAGGCTAAAAACAATTTTAATTGTAAACAGTATATTTAAAAGACAATGCATGTAATTCCTAACATTTTATAAGTCAATATATAAATAAATATGAAACACAATTTTCTTCTTTTATCATTAATATATATATATATATATATATATATATTTCATAAGAATTGCTCTGAAGGAAAATATGATTTAATTTCAGCTGCAAAAGTTAAAACGATTTTGTACCAATAATCACATAATTTTCAGGAGGATGTTTAGAAAAAACTTGTTAAACCTGATTCAAATGTTATAAGGATTAATAAAATTTTATTAAAAATCGCAAATAATCAAAAATATATCAATATACTTCTATTTTTTGTTTACAATATAGTTGCAGTTCAACATTTGTTTTTCCAGTTACGTTTAGTGTTTTTTTTAATTTAATCTTAATTTTTATTTTATAAACATACCATAATTCTAATGACAAACAAATGACAACAAATAAATAATGAAAAATATTTATATTTAAAACTCAAATAAATATTGAAGAAACATTGAAACTGTTCAGTAGTGTAGTTAATGTTATACACAATAAACACACAATATTTATAGGTTATTAGATTCACACATACTGAAACATTAGCATTATTCTTAACAAAGCATATCGTGAAAATATAATTTGTTCGACTTTTTTTTATTGTAATTAGTTTGAAAGTAGTCAATAATTTATAAACAGCCAATTATAGCAACCCCAAAACAGAGGAGTTTGAATTCGAACACCGCAAATAATAGGAATAGGTGCTTGCAACGAAATTGAACATTACATGTCTGGCCTTATTTGTTCCTTTTATCTATCAGACTTTGCCACAAAATCTATAACTGTAGCTGTAAAGAGGATGTTTTGTTGCTTTTCACTATTAGACAGTGCAATCACGAACTGTGGATTATAACTTGGATTAAAAACTGATCAAAATTTTATCGGAGCATAAGGCGTTAGCCTAGTCTCCACTTTTTCAGTATTTTCACTGAACTGAACTGAACTCCTCACTATCAAAAATTTTTATTTTTCGTTCTCTATGAGTTTGTTCGTAAGCTCATTAGGGGGAAAACACTGTGTGTGTGATTCAAATTTTAAAATCTTAGATTACTTCAAACTTTCGTTTTGAATAATATTGTAGTACGACATACTAACGTTATGTCTCAGGGATTTGTGGGGCATCATGCTCGTATACTTAATGATCAAGAAATAGAAAAATTATTCAAAGATAAGGTTGTATTATCCGATTTTAAACAAAATAAATTAGAAATTGAAGCAAAAAAAAATTGGGACTTATTTTATAAACGGAACAAAACAAAATTTTTTAAAGATAGGCATTGGACAAAACGTGAATTTGAAGAACTTGCTTGCAATGTTATTGTAAGTGATATATGAAAAAAAAGATTTCTTCCTCTTGTTTTTTCGATACTTGGAAAATTAGGTGCACTACATTATTTAACATAAGCTCTTGCGGTGTGTTATTTATTAATGCAGTTAAAGAAGTTGTAGAGAGAGAAAAGGGTAAAAAAATTTAAAGTTATTTTATTATTAGGATTATTTAATGGTAGTTATTATATTCTGGGTATTAAACTGCAGTTCATTTTTGGGGGATGGGGCAGGAAAAACTTCATTAAATTTGTAATTTTTTTATTTAGTAAGTTTTTTATTATTTAAATTTTCTTCTTTTTTAAATAAAGTAATGTATTTTCAGAATTTGAAAAGTTTATAAATTTTGGTTGATTGGAAATGACGCATTTCCATTGTAATCTTATGTTTAATTCTGTTTTTTAACAATGTTTTATATGAATTGTTTTCATATTTTAAAGCATCAGTGAAGTTGTATCTTAAATATTTTCAATAATTATATTGTTATTTTTTTAAATCTCTTTAATTGCTTCAGATAAGAAGCAAAAATGTTTTCTGCAGCTGATTATTCAACTGCAAGTCTTCTTAGAATCATTAACAAAGCTAATTTGTAAGGAGTATAAATCTGCTGATAATGTTGAAATCAATTCCTTCAAGCTGATAATGTTGTCAATTCCTTCAAGTCAAAAGTATAAGTAAATACAAATTTGAATGTAAGGAAATTGTGGTACTTGTGTATTAACCACATGTAGCAAAGAGAATTTTCAAAATCTGTGGTTGAAAACTTCTTTGAATAATTTGTGGGAACCACTGCAGCCAAATTTGCACCACTTTCTATCAAAATCTGTGGGACAGATGTATATATATATATTTCCCAAATAAAACATATAAAAATCTGTTTTTGTTATTCTCTTTTGCTGTTATGACATCATGGTTCGATTTGCATGGCTCAAATTTGGCTGGGGTGACATTAATGGATAAGTACTGTGTATTTTTTTTAATTTACACCTTTTCTGTAACTAATGACCTAGGCAAATTATGACTATTTGCACCTATAACCATAAAAAAGAATTAAAGAAAACTACTTTGGTATAGTCCAAAAGATGAACAGTAAAATATTGTACATACATTAAACTTCATATATTTTTTCCCCACAATGTGTACATAAAATAAACATGCATAAACTAAATTTTTTTGAACTGAATTCTGTAATAAATTTAGGAAAATTTTTATATTTGTAATTACAGGATTATTCTATACAATAAATTAATGCACCACATTATTCAATTCCATGCTATCAAGAATTTTTTAAAATAATGTAAATAAATTATATCTCAGTCAAAAATATTATGAAATATTTCTGGTTTTAAAAGTAAGATGTTAGACGTAGAGAAATATGTCAATAACATTAAAGTAAAATATATTTAGTGAAACACTATAGCAAAATCTTAACTATGATCCTAAGTTTTGTATTACTTGATAAAAGCATAGGAAACTGGACATCTGATGTTTAAATATTATTCATTTAATACTAATATCTCATATTATCTGTTTATTGTTAAATACCTTATAAATATTGATTATAAAATTGCTATGGGAAAGAAAATTTTGTCTGAGATTGATAAGGAGTTGGTATTTCTTGAATCCAGAGTGTATCTATCAATATCTAAACCTCTTTACCTTTCCTTAGATAGTGAAATTTTGGTTACATTATTTTTCACTCAATAATGATAATAAAAAAAACTAAAATTTATATATTAAGAAACTGACAAAATTGAAGTTTTATTAGTATACTAGCTGGTATATACCCGTTCTTCGCACGGGTCAATTTAAAATTTAAAAAATACAGACTGAAGGATAAAGAAGTTTTTAATGAGCTAATTTTACGTGAATTGTATAAATTAAACAAAAAAAAAGCTTTTTACATAACTCAGCTGAACGAAAAACCATGTTTGCTAAATTTTAAGTCTTTAGATATAATTGCTGATTTTTTTATTATTGTTATTATTATTTATGATGCCCCGTAACTTTCTTGTGGGTCAATTTTTGAAAACACCTACCTGCTCAGTAAAAGTAACACATTGTTACAAATTTTGTGTAATAAACGCTAAAAATAGTGTAAATAATTTTTATCTGGACGTGTAATACGTTAATATTACTTTCTGATGCATTTATTTCATGTTAAATAGCTGTTACCCGTGACTTCGTCCATGTGGAATTTAACAAAAAAGTGTTTATTCACTTTGCAGAGTTTACGAAAACTTTTCTTCTACTTTGTGAATCTATGTTTCTTTTTTGTTTTATTTTTTTTCCTTTGCTTTTTGTTGAGCAAAGGGTGAAAGGGACGCATGACCTTTGACACTGTCGATGGGTGAGGACTAAAATCTTTAGGATCAAAATAGGTCTAAGTAGCAAGTAGGGTGAAACGCGAACACAAACGAAGCCGCAAGGAAGGGGGTGAAAGGGACGCATAACCTTTGACAATGCAGTTAATGACTGTAAAATCATTAGGATCAAGACATGAATGGGAAATGTGGCGAATGGGAGCAACCTAATCAAAGAAAACGGTTTGATATAACTGCTAGCAATCGTTGAGACAGAAGGCTTTCAAAATAAAATAATTCATATTAAATAAAAATAATCCCTATTGAATAAAAATAGTCCCTATTGAAATAAATAATCCCTATTTGAATCGGATATTGCTCACTATTTCATTGGTTTTAATTTTATTTTCCCGGAATCCTAATTTTTTTTTCTAAAATAAAAGTAGCCTAAGTTATTCCTTAT
Organism: Trichonephila clavipes; assembly: GCA_019973935.1. Classification (NCBI taxonomy): domain Eukaryota; kingdom Metazoa; phylum Arthropoda; class Arachnida; order Araneae; family Nephilidae; genus Trichonephila; species Trichonephila clavipes. The sequence goes on along the minus strand of BMAU01000557.1, from coordinate 140,447 downwards.
AACATTAGCTATCTACCAGTGAAAGTTTCGTCAAAATTGGTCCAGCGGTTTCAGAGATTAGCCCAAACAGACAGACAGACAAAAAATTTAAAAATTGATTTTTTCATATAAGTACCGTATATATTTTTAAATGCATTTAGTAAAAAGCTGTTAATTTCAAATTACAAACAGACACTTCATTTTTATTTATATGTATAGATAATGTTACTGTTAAGTTTTTTAAAAAGTAGTATGAAGTTAATCCAGAACTCTCTGTATAATGTATTTGTAGCTCATTCAATAAAATTTTTTTTGCTTAGTAATTTTAAATCTTTTATATCATTTTCTCTAGATAATTTATTATTACTTAGGTACTTTATATTTTTATAGGGAATTAATAATTACAACATTGTTATTAAATTGTACAGTTAAAGTTCATAGTGTGTGTTGTTTTCATGATATCAATATGTAAATATTGTCTAATATTTATTTCTAAAACTTTTCTTATAGAATATTAAAGCTATATTCTACTTTCAGCTGGAAAATGACACAAAACCAAATTTGTTAGAAATAGGATGTGGAGTAGGTAACTTCATTTTCCCATTAATTTCTGAAGGTACAGCATTTTTCATTCATGCCTGCGATTTTTCTCCTCGAGCTATAGATTTGGTTAAGGTAAAGCTTTTACATCTGTAAAATTATTAAGTTGTATGTAAATATATTATGAAGGTTGTTTTAATTAAATTATCTTTAATTTACTTCTATTAAAAGAAAATAGAATTCCCAAAAAATATTTTTGCATTGTGGTCTGAAAAGAAAATGTAAAAATAGTTTGTGAAAACCAATATGTCTTTTTCTTTTTACTGGTCAATCCAATCCATTAAAGTTGATCTCATGAGAAAACTGAATTTGATGAACTCATGTGTACCTGTAATATTTTTTAAATATAGGAATCAAATGATAAATTAAAATAAAACATTGGCATGTGTAAACAAACATTACTTACTTATTTAATACTGATTCTTTTCTTGTGCAATTTTAAATCTTGTTTATTATAACAACTGTTCTTATTTTCAGTTATAAGCCCATTCTAACTAATTAGTCATTAGTTAGTTTGGTGAAGATAGGTAAGACTTTATGTATGAAATCATAAAATCTAAAAAATTAAAATGTCTTTTTTTGTTTGATATATTATCATCCATTGTGTGACAGCACAGCTAAGGCCTTTTGAACCAGACATTTCAAATTACCTCTACTTGCAGTCAAACTCCTCCAGTTCTTGGTTTAAAGTACCAAATAATTCTCCCCTTCTGCATTTATTTATCAAAGTCTATGTCTTTTTCTTCTAGTATTATATGGTCTAACTCAGGGGTCAGCAATCTATGCCTCTCTATAAAGTTATTAGATAAAGTTTTATAGCTCTGTCTCTCCTCTCTATGCCTTATACATCTTTTCAATCTATTTCTTACTTTCAATTCTTTGTCATAAAACGATTCTGAATTTTCTGGCATGTAGTTTGTATGAAGAAACAATATTCTCTGTTTAAGTGTGACTTAGTATGGGACTACATATATATCTACATATAAGTGAACAAATTATTTCTCATTTGAAATATATATTAAGTTAACTAAGAAGTTGTTTAAGAACTAAGCATTCAGAATTTTGTGTGAAATTGAGTCACAAATTATACCTCTGATATTGCTAATATTAACCTCCTCAGTCCCCTTGTATCACATGTGATACAAAAGTTTCATAATTTTTTGTGAAGGCTGAATTGCAAAAACAAACTTGGAACCAGTTGTATCACATGAGATACAAAGTGAAACACCTCATATAATCTCCTCATTTAGTCAACAAAGGGCAGTACCTGTCTATGATAGCGATTTCTAGTAGCGTCTCAGAATCAAAACGATGTTTGCATGTCGCCGAAGTAAATATTTTTTTTATTTATTTATATATAAATATTAAACTATTTTTAAAATATGTTTTTTCTCTGTGTATGTACTTCTTACTATTTAACAGCAAAAAAAGGAATTTTTACTGAAATTTTAAAGCATAATGACTTGTTAAATTTGTTTGTATCACATGTGATACATCCCCCCCCTAGCTTCTATAAATTAAAAATAAATTTTTCTTATTGCACTTTTCTACATCATAGGGATCAAAGCAACTATTTAAGTACCTTTTATAAAATATCAAGCTTTTATTTTTGTCTCAGGTGGTCTGAGGAAGTTAAACTGAGCTTTGCAGGGACAAGTTTCACATTAAAATTTCAGTTTTTATACTTAACTATGCAATAGAAATAGTTATTTGTTATGTTTTTATTTCTTTTTTTTAACATAAATGTTCTTAAAAATGATACACAGTACATAATATATGTACAACTTAAAATTTTTATTTATGTTGAAGGCATAGAGTAATATTTTATGTTGTTTATTTTTATATTAATAAATTTATTTAAATGATGCATAATTAATACATAACAAAACTCTAAATCCATATTTTTGACCTCTATTCCCTAACTCTGCATAGATTGTTGCAATAATCGAATTGCTTCTGATGTTTCTTACCGTGTGGCACCCTGAATCAAATTGATTTGGTGTGCCACAACAACAAGATGCCTACTCCTGGTCTAACCAAATTTCTTTTAGAATTTTACTGTCATTCAAATGGTTAACAAGCTAAGTTCAGTTAAAGAAGCTTATTTTAATGTAATGAACAACATCTGGCTCTTTTGAATATTCAGTATAGCTCAGTGTTGTATCTTCTACCCCAAGTACCATTTTCTTTAATTTCTCCAAAAATGCTTCTCAGAACCTTGCATTCAAAACAATCCAAATTTCTTCCTCCTTCATTGTCATAGTCCAGGTCTCTGAAGCATAAGTCAGGACAGGACAGATTAGGCTTTTGTAGAATATTAACTTTGTCTCTCTAGATAAAAATCTAGATCTAAGTAAATGCTTCTATCCATAGGAAACTTTACTAGTGGCAACAATTTTGTCTCTTTATTTCAGGTAGGCTATCACTTTTTTATAAAATGTTAAAGCCAGATAAATGAATTCTGTAACTGTTTCAAATTTATAATTCCCTACTAAAAGGTGAGTTGAAGTCAGTGGTGTAATGGAGAATATTAAGGCTGCCCTATAAAGTCAAGTTTTGTTCCCCAAGCTGGATCTTACAAAGGCATCAGTCAGACTTTGGGTCCTCTAAAATCTTAGGCCCCCTTTTGATGTGGGGGTGTACATTATGCCACTGGTTGAAGTGTAGCATTTCCATCCTGATTAATAATAAGGCTGACTGATTTATTCTTTTCCTGGCCACCAGTGCTCTGTCATCTACAAATTTAATATGTTATAGCTAACTATAAAATGCAGATCAGTGAATATTTTGAATCTTTTCATATAATAGTAACTTTGGCATGATGTACTTGAAAATAAAGGTAATAAATTATACATCTGTTATGTATATATGTGTATATATATATATATATCCTGCTAACTTTCTTTGTAATTATATTTATAATGGTTTTTAATGATACAATTTGTATTACTGTAATTATTTACTGTTATTATGTTTTGTAATGATTTTTTAAATTTCTACAATATCTAATTTTTTTACAATTATTAAATAGATGGCGCCACATGCTTATTAAAATTTAATAATATTATATTTTTTGCATTTCTTTTATATTTTACACTAAATTTTTTTATGAATATTTTTATGATTTTTTAAAAGTATATATATACATAAATTTCTTAATATCGTATCGCAATTAATTTTATGCGGTTCTGCTCTCACTTTCCTCGTATTTGGCGGGAACACATTACTTGTTGGTGCACTCTCGGCCATCGTTTACACTCCGAATAAAAGTAGGTTAAGTTTTTGTTCATATATTATTTAGTTTAATGATTTTTAATATTTGAATTCCACATATATAATTCTTTCCTTTCCTCTTGGTACATAGTATGACAAATTACAGGTGAAGGTTGGTTGGCCGCAAAACATGTTTAAACCTGCAATCCTGGTTCCTAAGGCCAGGAGTTTGTCATTATACTACTGTGCCTTCTTCCTAATTTTAGTTACCTTAGGTATATAACTATCTGTTTATTTTTATATTTTCGTTTATATATTTGTGTATATGTATATGTATGTATAAATTTATATATATGTGTATATATATATATTGAATTTTTTATATTGGATTATATATATATGTATGTATATATATATATATATATATATATATATACATATATATATAATCCAATATAAAAAATTGTTATTTATATTATAAACTATTAGTTATATATATATATATATATATTATATGTATATATATATATATATATATATATATATATATATATATATATATATATATATATATATAAACTAATAGTTTTTATTTTAAAACCATTTATAGTACAATTTTAGCTTTTGTATTGTATGAAAAGTTTTATTTAATTAACAATGTATATTAGTCTTTTCTTTTTTTCATCTACAGACTTCTTTTTCTGTTTACTAAATTTTGAATTTCAGCCCTTTAAAGTTTGAAAATTATGGAATCAAAATATTTAACTAATAAATTTCCGTCCCTTTATAAAAAGTGCATTTTCCTTCACTAAGAAAGTGCTTTTAGAAGCTGAAAAGATAATTAAATGAGGCAAGGTCAAGAAATTATTAACAATGATGAAGAACTTCCTATCTCTGTTCCTAACATCTTTTTAACATGATACTGCATTCAGTCATTTCATTACCATTAAGAGTAAAACATCAAAAACAATCTCATTTTTTATAAATTACCTTTTACTTTTATAAGAAAAACTGCAACATTATTTGAAATGAAAAGAAAAAATATATGTGTGTGTTCTACCTTCAAGAATTATAATCACACAGAATTCAAAATAAATTTATTACTTAAGTCATGTAATTATGTGTAGTATTAAAGTTAAAGCTTTAAAATCTGTATAAAGCATTATGTTTTTGGATCATAGAAATATGATACATAATAACCATAAGTTTTTGAAATGAATTTGTAAACCAAAATTTGTCTTACTCTTGTTTCCTGTTCTATTACCATTTAAAACTTCTGTAATCTGAAATTCTATTTCTCTATTAGTAATATTATATTCTGTTCTCTATTATAGTAATATTATATTCTGTTCTCTATTATAGTAATATTATATTCTGTTCTCTATTAGTAATATTTCCATATACTTAAAAACACAAAGAATGGTCTTTTTGATCATTTTGAAAAAGAATATAATGCTTTGTAAAAGAAAAAAAAATGCATACTGTTGGTCATAGTCACGGGTTATAATATGTAACTGCTAATATGACACATATGCTGTTAAAAATGAAATATTCTGATATTAATCTGTAATTATTTTTTGTTTTCTTTTAAATGTATGGAAACTTTTATCATATTAGTGTTTATATATTGAATTCTCTCTCTCTCTCTCATTAAATGCAATGGCATAATGCACACCCCAGGAGGTTCCGGGGTCCAAAGCCTAACTTACACCAAGTTGCAATCCTTTGTGAGATCCAACTTGAGGCCCAAAACCTGACTTTACGGGGGCCTAATATTCACTATTACACTACTGATTAAATGTGTTACGAAATTATGAATAGTTGCTTAAGTTTACGGAATGAATAATAATGATTATGGACTGTTGAATGTATGCAGAAAAGTTTTTTTTAATGAAAATAAAATAAGCAATAAATTACTTTTATAAGTTTATGTTTATTTCCTTATATTTTAGCAATTTTTTACTTGGGAAATAAGAGTTTTTTCCCTCCTTACAAATGATTGATAATATTTAAATTGTTCTGAAACTAATGATAATACATAGTGACTACAGATACTCAGGGTGCTTGTTGAAATTTAAAGATCAAACAGAGACTGGTCTGTACTACAAATTCCTTTTAGAATAAAATTGTACTAACTATCAGTTGAATGGGGGTTATTGCATATTTATTATAATTTGATCAATATATCTGCTTTTAAAATGAATTACTCATGGGTATTTTTTTTTCTTTTGATTCATATTTAGTAATTGGTTAGAAAGTATAAAAAAGTCTGTTATTCTAGAATAATTCGTAATAAATCAAAACTATGCATAAAATTTTTTAAAAAAAAATATTTTTTTAATTTCAATTTTCTCACATGCAGTTTTTATAACATCTTACTTTAGTTCTAGCTGTACCATTTCCCTGCAGCCAAAGTTATCAACTTAAAAAAATTATTCTGCCTATGATACACAATGACTTTTGAAATGATAAAGCTACTTAGTGCTATTCAGAAAGAAAGTTATTTGGAGTCCAAAATGATTTCTGCCATTAGATACAAATCCCATTTTTATGTATGCTGACTTAAGAAAACATCTGAAATCTGTGTTTCAGATCAGAAACATTTAACTAATATAATATCTGCCATGTTGTCTTAAGCCTCTTCTAAAATGGTTTCTGGTGATGTCATTTATAATAATTTTTTATATATATTATTGAAAATTCTTTCAAAGTGATCATAATATTGAAAGCATTTACTAATATTTATCTCCAAATCATCAAAAATTCTAAATTTTTAATACAATTTCTTTTATTTAAAAGGATTAATTTCTGATACTGAAATGAAATGGTAAATTTTCCTCCTAAAAAAGAATTTTTAAAAAAATTTCTTGAATTTTTAGGTTTTACCTGAAATATTTTTTTCTAATATTTTAAGATTATGAGCAATACTATTAAAATAACAGTATTAGAAATTTCATAACTGTAAACTTAATAATTTTCGTTATAAGCTGTAATAATTTTTTATTGAATTTTTCTCATTTTAGACTACATAATCTGTTCCAAAAACAAAAATATTCATTTTGAACTCATTTTTCTTCAACTGTAAATAAAAATAATTATGTTATTGTACATGTCTCATTTCCTGGAATTTAATGTAATGTTTTTATTGGAATTTTATGTGGCTAACTTAATGAAATCAATTAGTCCTTTTTTTTATAAAGAAGAACTTTGGGAAGGAATTTTGGAAGTGTAATAAAAGGGAAAAACAGGCAAGTATACCTAACATGTGGAGACAAAATGTCAAATTACTTTGGTTTTAGTTTATGTTTTATTTATTTTTAATCCGTGAAGCCTGGATTAGAATCCCAGAGAAGACATGGATGTTTGGAGGTATTCTAAATAGCCATTGAGCCGCAAATCCTCTTGTGAGGTTAGTGGAAGGGGAAGAGAGGTGGGAGGCCACTGACTACCCCTAAGGTGTTGTCCCTCAAAATTAAGGTGGAACCGAGCCAAAACATTCTGTCACCTGCATGGTACTCAAAGCTACAGCTAATGAAAGGCATATATCTAGCCCTTTGCCACAATAAATTTCGTGGGCCTTGATCTGACATCGTCAGACAGATGGCATTAGTAACAACAGCATGTTTTTCAATAATCATATTTTTGCTACTTTTCATGGTAATTAAAAATATCTGAGAAAAATTGCTATTAAAATATTTTATTGTAAGGAAAAATAATGAATATTAGATTTATTGTTCAAATTAATTTTGTCATCTTTATGAAAATTTATAGTTTCATTCAGGAAATACAAAAAGCCTTAAAAAGAAGACTTTTTGTATTTTATAATGCATAAATATTTCAATACTTGACATTTACTACTTGGAACAGGGAGAGAATATATTTACTCAATAGACTTTTTGTTAGCTTACTGTTGAATTTTACTGATAGTTATGTGGAAATATGGTAATTTGTACACATTTAATGAGGTTTCAAAATTTTCCGACTTGATATAAAAATTTGACACTTAAAATATCACTAATATTGTGTACCATAGTTCAGAATGACTAGATTCATTATTATGAAATTATATTTTACATCACTGTAATTCATTGTAAAACTAGCCTAAGCAAACTTTATTCATCCAAAATCCTTTTACAAGTATATTAACATAAATACAAGGTCAGCATATCAACCTCACCACTTGGCAAGAGTAAAGTTATGAGGATAACTTTAGATATTCTGTTCTGTATATTCCAAGTGCAGCATTCATTCAACTATATCAAATTCAGAAGTGAAGCTATCGCTGTATCAGCCATATCAATGAGGGGCCCCAACATGTGTAACTGCAGTCCCACTAACAAGGCTCTCTTAAACCAGAGCCCTGAAGGAATTTTGATACAGGGCCCACACAGAACTTGTTACACCAGTGATCAAAGTACTGGGCTTTTTTTTAAATCTATGAAATTGATTATTTTTTTACGTGATATTTCATCATTTCAACTTTTTTTATATGTAATTTATGCATGCAGCTCTATAGAACATTAAATTTCATTCTTATTGGTGTCATTTGACAAGTCGAATAAAATTAAAAAGCTATGATGGCTTTGTTCTGTTAAGAAATGTAGAATATGAAAGAGTTATTAGCATTTTACCTCATATTTATTTTTTAAGTTTATGTTACGTATTTATCTTTTTATATTTGTTTCAGGAGAATGACTTGTATAATACTGATATTTGTAATGCTTTTGTTTGTGATGTTACAAAAGATATGCTGACTGAAAAAATTCCTCCTGATTCAGTAGATGTCGCGACCATGATATTTGTTTTATCAGCAATACACCCAGATAAAATGCATTTTGTGTTAAAAAATGTATTTGAGGTAATTGTTGATAATATTATCTATAGTTTTTTATTTATTTATTCACAATTTTTTTTTTCTTTCTATAATGCAATGTTTTAGAACATTGACCTAAATTGATTGATAATTTTTATTTAATAACTCACAGGAAGATAACATAAGTAAACATATAAAAAATAGATCAATTTTAGTTATGAAAATTATTGTTACCTATTTGTTGAAAGAACAAATAATATTCTTTTTCTTAAAGAATTTCATTGCTTCATAAAAACACAGTCTTTCTGAGAAATATTTAAAAACTTGTTTTATTTTATAATGTTTTGAGCTATTTAATTCAATGATTTGCATTTTATAATAAAGTATACCCTATGATTAATTCACACATCAATATTAATGCTGGTGAAACATTTCTAAACATTTTATTCTATATTTGTCTTCTTTTTGTTGCATAGATTTGAATTTTTAAATTTACTGAATGCTGAGAATGCTTTTCAACTTATAGTAGTTGATCAATGCATATGTGTGTAACATAGCTGTCTAATGAATTAAAGAAAATATCAGATTTCTTATGCAACTATTTTTAAAAATATCTATACATGTTCTGGTTATTTTTTTATTCTTATTTCTTACTCAGAATTTTATGTCTCTTTATTTTAATGATCAGTATCACATTTGTTGTACACTAGTGTGCAATACTGTGGAATAAAGTTATTTTTTTAGCAAATATCCTTCAAATTCTTGACAAGGGCAATCAATACAATTAAAAACCAACTCAGTAGAAAGGTGATGCATATATAAATATTACCATCAGGAAATCAATGGCTGTGTATGAGGGCACACAAAATGTCTGGAATCAATGTGTACAGCTCAAAGCAACTTAAAAAGGAGGAAAATTACACATCCAGACATTTGTTACAAATGAAAATGAGATTGTGTGTGCAATATAGCTGCAAGAAACCACCAGAATTCGTTAAAATTAGGAAAAATAACTAGCAAATTTGAGAAGGGGTATAATTTGATGAGTGTTGCCCAAGAATTTGGAATTTGTAAAAATGTTGTATCGCAAGCTAGGAAAGCCTTCCAAAGGATCGGTACAGTTATAAAAATGAGGTTTGGCTAAGGAAAACAATTACAAATGATGACCAATTTATCATTGTGTTCACAACAGGAGGCTAAAACTTGACAGCAGGCAACATTTTCAGTAACTGCATGCATCAACTGAATGAAAGATGACCTTATTCACTGTAGCCAAATGCCCTTATAAAAGTGGCCTGTTCACCTGCCATCCTGAATGCTGCACACCTTTAACAGTAGTCTATCAACATCACATTGACATTGGTGTACTGAATAAAAAGACTGAATATCTCATCAATATGTAACTGTCCTCCCCCCTGCAAAGTCTGATTATCAAATTCCGAGGGCCTCACACTCAAGGTATGACTCGAACTTGACTTCCCAGTAGGAGTACAGCCATGACACTCATACACTAAGAATAACCACAAACACAAATGATTAAGTTAGTGAACTAGTACATTAATCTATCTTACATAGGAGTCATGAGGATGATCTACTCAATTTTAAATAATCAAATTTAAATTGATCTGAAAGATTGCCACATACTGAAAACTTGCTTCCACAAAATGACAGAAGCACTTGCAAATATATTGATAACCTCAAATCCAATGATCAATAAGACTTGTTGGAAAACTTTCCACTATTGACGTCTATAAGTGCATGGAACTTGGTAATGATGTATCACTAGCTGTGATAAATCTGATCTTCAAAAGGTATATCACCTCATAGCTAATTGTAAATCTTTCAATTAACTAACAGCTATTCACTTCCCTACCCATGTCTCTTTCTCTCACAGTTTTATATCTTAGATCCCGATTTGTATACTACATTTTCATTGCAAGGTGGTGGCTGTTAAATTTTAAATGAAATGTCAAATATCACTTCATGTTAGTTTAAGTGGGAATCCTCACAAGATTGCATGGTACAAATGATTCTTGTTCTCATTTACCAATGAGAGATGATTCATTCCAGCAGAACAACTTCTGATTCCAGTTGATATGAATGGAAGAAGAGACATGTTTTCATCCCACTAACATGAAGAAAAATGATTATTGAGGTGATCCTGAGGGGAGGTGGCATTATCGTGGTCAAATGTTATGTACTGCCCATCTGGTATAGTGGTTAGTGATGCTGACTGCAGTGCTGTAGGGCCTGGGTTTAAATCTTGGTGAAGGCATGGATGTTTGTATAGTGCCTTCGCGGCATGGGGATGCTCTAAATAGCCATTGAGCCACAAGCCTTCTCGTGAGGTTGGCAGAAGGAGAAGAGAGGTGGGAGGTCCTTGACCACCCCCAGGGTGTTCTCCCACAAAATTGGGGTTGAACTGAGTAAAATTGTACTGTTACCTGCATGGTGCTCAAAGTTAAGGTTAACGACAGGTGTAAAAATCTAGCCCTTCGCCATGAGAATTTTGTAAACCTTGATCTGATGTTACTGTCAATCAGGTGGCATATGTAACAACAGCAATAGATGTTATGGAGTTCCTCATTTTCGACAGAGATTCACTTACTGGAAATCGTTTTTAGAATAAAGTTGTATTCTTCTATGTGTCTGTTTTAGGATGAGGTGCAAAAAGTATTTCTGGAGTTTGCTACAATGCCATTGGTCCAAATTTTATTTGTATGCATGATAACACTCAACTGCATGATACCTTGTGATCCAGTAGCTTCCAGAAAGTGAAGATATCTGTGGATTAGATTGGTCAGTGTGCTCTGCCCGCTTTAAATTCCATTGAACATGAATGAGATATTTGCCTAGTGGCATGATTGCATCCTCTAGAGCAGGGGTGTCCAACATGCGGCCTGCCAATACGTAAATTGCTGCCCGCCGACTCTTTTTGTAAAAATTTTAAATGTCAGGTTTTTAAAGTTTTTTTCCATTTTGAAATTTATTTGAGGGAAAATTTTATATATATATATATATATATATATACACACACAATGTATTTGCCTGTTACCTGTTCTTGTTTAAAAATAAATCCTTTTTGGTAATAGTAATGTATTTAGATTAAAATAGATTTGTATTTTATCAAACAGTTACATTTGATTTTACTATAATAAGTTACTTTTTTAATAAATTCGGAATTGCATTATGCATATGTGTGGGGGACTTTCATTTCTCCTCCTTTTCTGTTTGGAGTACCACAAAATGATGAGAGATGCTATTTAAAATTTAGGAAAATATTCAGAACGGTTAAGATAAAGGGCAATGTATACTTAATTGTTTGCAAATGACAGCACAATCAAATTTCAACAAAGAGTAACGAAAAATGTTTTTCTGAAGTGGCCCTCAAGGTCATTTGGGTTGGCTACCCCTGCTGTAGAACAGTGTTCCAACCGGTCCGTGGATCAAATACACTACTGGTCCGCACAAGAAACATTAAATTATTTCTCTTTTATTTACTGTGGTATATTTTTCTTAGGTTTGGGCTACTTTTTATGAAAATCACTTAATATTCCTTGTTAAATCCCTTTGTATTCATTTTTTGGTGTAGCTATATTTTATTCAGAAGTAACGATTAAATACACTTTAATTAAAATTATTAAATCAAAACAGTCTAAAATATAAACAATCAACACCATCCCCCTCAGCGGGCCACGGTAAAAAAAACAAACGTTGACTGGTCCACGGCGATAAAAAGGTTACGGAGCACTGCTCTAGAGAACACCAGACAACTGAAACTGAATGAGAACTCTTACATCAAGACTTGTTAGCTAATCTGGTGTTGAGTATAAACAGATAGTGCCACACAGCCATTACACTTTGGGCTATATTCCTTAATAAGGTACTTTGGTTTGATATTCTCTATCTTGGTCAGATAGGGTTTTGTACTTACACCATTCTGTTCATAAAGCCTTTGTTCCATACTGTACTATACTCTGCTACTATTCTTTCTTCGTCCTTAAGTAATACTCCCTTATAGTTAGAATTTTTGTCTCCAGCTTGTTTTATTGCTGAATTATGGCAAAATCAGAATAGTTGCTTTTTTTTAAAAAGCAGTGTATTTCATAAAAGTATATATTAACAAATTCGTATGATAAATTATATTTTCTATTTAAAGCTTTTAGCACAATATTAAACAATTGTAAGTATAGTAAAATTGAAAAGTATTAAATTTGAAAGATAATTGTAGATCCAATAACATTTAAAAATCAAAATATGTTATTTTAATTAAATGAGAAATTCTACACAAACAGTTGGTACTTCATCATTTGATGGAATTTATTCATAGTTATTAAACCATTTTCTGTGTTAAGAAAGCAAAACATTTAGCTATATTATATTCATATATTTCAAATTAAACTCATTAAAGACTAGAATTAAGTTGTCTGAATTGACTCAACACACACACACACAGTAAACACACGCAGTGGACTGTAATATTTTTAATCTCTCTCTCTACTCCATACACAACCTCTCCTGGTGAGTGTTACACTTACACTGATGTTTTTCTTTACAAGCCGCTAGAGGGCGCTGTTCATTAACAGAACTAACATACCGCCCCACATTGCACTGGTTTAACCATGCAATCATTGTTACTAAATTAACATTCATATTGGTTACATCTAGAACACTTTACACATTCAACACTTGACAATTCTCAAGAAATACAATTACATATAAATCATTATATAAATTCAAGATTTCACAAAAAAAACAATATTTTTTTTTATACAAATACAAAATCACTTTACTAACAATGAGTAAATTTACACACCACCAATGGTACACTATATGAAAAATTCAAATTATATTTAAGGATCTCCCATTGGTAAAACACAAATTTTTGATATGGCTCTTTTACATGTACTATACTGAGTTTTAATTTTCACTACACGCACTTTTTTATCTTCGCCATAATACAATTCTACGATTCTACCTAATGCCCATTTATATGTTGGTAAATTTTCTTCAATTATTAAAACCAAGTCTCCAATTTTAACGTTATTCTTCTCAAACATCCATTTTCCTCTCTGTTGTAATTGATTCAAGTAATTACGACTCCAAAATTTCCACATTAATTGAACTATCTTAGTTATTTTTTGCCACTTTTTGAGATTACTCTCTTTACATTTTGTCAAATTAGGCTCTTCTAGCGAATTTAAAGACCTATTAATTAAAAAATGAGCTGGTGTAAGCACTTGGAAATCATCATCATTGTTTGATTGGGGGCAAAGCGGTCGAGAATTTAAAATTCCCTCAATTTGTACTGTGACCGTAAGTAGTTCCTCGTACGTTAAATTAATTCCATTCACAACTCTTTTTAAGTGATATTTACATGACTTTATGGCCGCTTCCCAAAGACCTCCAAAATTGGGCGACCTCGCAGGAATAAATTTCCACTCTATTCCTTCTGCTGCTAAGTAATTAGCTAATTTTTCGTCTGGTTTTCTGACTATTTCAAGGAGTTTTTTAATTTCATTGCTAGCTCCGACGAAATTTTTACCATTGTCCGAAAACAGTTTTGAACATTTGCCTCTTCGAGCCATAAACCTTTTCAACGCGGCAATGAATGCTTGCGATGTTAAATCTGATACTAACTCAATATGTACCGCTTTAAACACAAAACACACAAAAATACAAATATACACTTTAAACAAATTTCCTTTACGTTGTCCTTTATTTTTAATGAAAAAAGGACCACAGAAATCTACTCCTGAACAATTAAATGGATAATCAGTAATAAGTCTCTCTTTTGGCAAATTACCCATAATTTGAGTTGACACAATTTGTTTCGCTTTAAAACATACAATACATTTATATACAATTTTTCTGCACATTGACCTACCATTCAACAGCCAAAATTTTTCCCGAATATGATTCAGTAAAGATACAGTTCCCACATGTAAATATTTCTTATGAAAATATTCTATTATTATTGAAGTTAATTTATTATTTTTTGGTAAAATTATCTGGTGCTTTTTATAAAAATTTAACTCAAAATTACACAATCGTCCTCCTACTCTTAAGACACCGTTGTCATCTAAAAAGAGATTCAATGTCTTTAACTTACTGTTTGGTAGCACACTCCCCTTACTTTTAAGATGGTTAATATCACTGGAAAATTCTTGCTCTTGCCCTTTTTTTACTAGAAAGGTTTCAGCTTTCTCAAATTCTTTTATTGTGAGTGGACCAGCTACTCTATTTATATCTTTTAAATTTTCCACGAACCTGAAAATAAAACTTAATACACGTAAAATAGTTATATAATTATTGCTTAGATTAAGAAGGTTGTTTAAAAAATCACACATTAACATGAATATTAAGCACCGATTGAAAGTTTTCAATTTGTTCTTTAACACAGTTTTTCAGTTCTGAATTATATTCATCTAGTTTCTCTCTACAGTTTATAGTTCGATTGGGATAGTCATCACCTGAAAGAAATGTTGGTGCATTAAACCATAAGTTTTGTTGCAAAAGTTTCTCAGGATCGACTCCTCGGGAGACTAAGTCTGCGGGATTTTGATCAGATGGTACGTGTCTCCATAACTGATTAGGATAGAGTTCTTGTATCTTGGCAACCCTATTTTGAACAAAGGTCTTTAAGTCCATCGGTTCCTTTCGAAGCCACGCCAAGACGATCATCGAATCCGACCAAAGATATATTTCAGCAGTTTCTAGTTGTAAAGCAGCTACAACTCTTTTCACAAGTTTTGCCAATAGCACTGCAGCACACAATTCAAGTCTGGGAATTGTCAGGCTTTTTAATAGGCGCTACTCTCGATTTGCTTGTGATTAACCGAACTAAAGTTTCACTCTTCAAATTTTTAGATTTGCAGTAAACTGCTGCACCGTAGCACCGCTCTGAGGCATCAGCAAAGCCATGGATCTCAGTAACTTCTGGAAAAGTGACAAGAATACGCCTTGGTATCTCTATATTGTTGATATTCTCTAAGGATACTAGGAATTGTTGCCATTCTCGATATTCTTCAGCTGGCAGAAGGTCATTCCATTCAATTTGCTTCTCCACAAACGCTGGAGGAAAATCTTTGCTTTGGAAATTACTGGTGCCATCAGTCCAACAGGATCAAAGATCTTGGCAATAGTAGACAAGACGTCTCTTTTAGTATAAGAACTGTCCAAACAGACTTTCACTTTAATCAAAAGGCAATCTAGGTTCGGTTTCCACGACACTCCTAACGTTTTCGTCTCTGTTAAAGTTGCAAAATTGTAATTCTGTTCGGGATCCGGTGACAATTTCTCGTGATTGGCGCAAAGTTTATGCAACTCCATTCCAGCACTTTTCAAAATTCCTTTTAATTGTTGTCTGAGAACAATTGCCTCCTCTAACGTTGCAGCACCACAAAGGACATCGTCCATATACAAGTTGTTCCGTAAAACGGAAGCTGCTATAGGGAAGTTAGCCTCTTCATCCATCGACAATTGGGTTAAAGTTCTCTGTGCTAAGTAGGGAGCACTTACAGTGCCATAGGTAACAGTTGAAAGTTCGTAAATTTTGGGTGATTCATGTTCACTTTCACACCAAACGATTCTCTGCAGATTACGCTGTTTAGGGTTAATTAATATAGTTCGATACATCATTTTAATGTCGGCTGTAAATGCATACGTGTAAGTTCTGAACCTGAGCATTTGCGCATATAAGTCCTCTTTGTATCACTCCTCCATTATATTGAATGTCATTTAAAGATATTCCATTATCAGTTAACGAAGAACAGTTAAAGACAACTCTAAGTTTTGTTGTGGACTTTTCTGGACGATAAATTCCATGATGGGTAGCGTAGTATGCTATTTTGGGTTCACTTTCGTTAGTCACTTCCTTCATGTGACCCAGTCTTTCATAATCTCTTAAAAATTCACGATATAAATTTAAATAATTGTCATCTCTAGCTAAGCGATTCCACAGCGATCCAAGTCGTTTGAGGGCTATGTCTTTCGAATTACCCAAACACGAGGGTTCCTTTTAAGGGCATAGATACTACATATTTACCTTCTTTAGTTCTAAAATGAGTATTCGCGTAATGTTCCTCACAAATTAGCCTTTCTTTATTTTTAACTATTGGTTCCTGTATTTCCTCTAATTTCCAAAATTTTTCTAAATTTTTATTCAAATCCTCATCACGAATCAAACCGCAGTGAACCTTAGTTTCATTTATTGCATCTAAATTACCCGTTACTATATAACCAAATACGCTGTTGACTAACAGTAATTGCGAATCTTTTATTTTAATTCTTTCCGGTTTCAATAACTCATAAAATATATTTGCACCTAATAATAAATCAATTTTGCCGGAACATTAAATTTAGAATCCGCTAATTCCACAAAATTATAAAAATCAGAATTTATTTCTAACGCTTTCTGCGGAATAAAATCAGTGATTTTTTAACTACGAGCATATCCAATTCCCTTTCGAAAGATTTATTTTGATTAGAAATCGCCACTTTAACACACCCATTTACTACCATAGAAGCATCATTTAAACACGAGATTAATGTATTTATTCTTTCGGTCTTAAGTCGTAATTTATTCGCGCACTCATTCGAAATCAGACAAGTTTCACTTCCCGAGTCTAACAAGGCTCTAAATGTCTGCCATTCTGAATATTTATCTTTCACTAGAATTAAAGCAGTACTCAAAAGGCATTTGTTTTTAAAACACGCCGTTGCCACGACCTGTGTTTCGCGTCTTTCGGAACGCAAAGTTTCGCATTTACACTAAAGGCGAACCGGGGTTGTTCCTGGTTAACGTCTGTCATCGTCTCAAGGGGGAAGAAGGAATTCCCTCTCCTTTCTCTGGGGTAATGTAATAGTTTGTTATGCGGTTTCAAGCAGAAACAATTTTTTGATCTACATCTACTAACGCTGCATTGAGGTGAAAAACATTTAAAACAAAGTCTATTATTTTTAACAAATTCTACTCTTTTTCGTTTACAGAAAACATTTTAAATTGTGGGCAAAATTGTAAAGCATGAACTACATTATTTTTACACAATACACATTTATCATTTTTTAACTCGGAAAAAATACATTCGATGCATCTCGCGGTATTTTAGCATTAAATTTGTTTTGTTTATTATAATTAAAAACGCTTGGAATTTTCACAAAAGGGCTTAGAAAATTTCTCATTCTTAATTTTGCCTTTCGATGACAAATATATATCACACTCACGCCTAACTCTTGTGGTTTAAAATATTTCTCTCCCTGTTTTATATTCATGTAAGACAATAATTCTCTGTCCAGTGTGTTCATTATTTTATCCGATACAATTAACTCACACAATGATTTAAAATCATTCACATTGCGCAGCTGACAATAATACTCAAATGTCGCGCATAATCGTGATGCAAATTGCACATAACTCTCTGAACTTAATTTTTTGCGCTTTCTGAAATCTATTATAGCATTCTTGTGGTGTGGGAGAAAATTCTTTTAATACTAAATCTTTAAGCTTACTATAATTATTTAACTCTTCTTCGGAAACATGAACAAGTAAATTATTCACTCTTTCACCTAGAATATTTAAAAGAATTTCGCATTTAAATTGTTCGGGAACCTCTTTTATTTTGAATGCTTTTTCAAGCGACTGGAAAAATAAATTATATGATTCCACTCTTGAAGGTACGGGTATTGTTAAAGTTTTCACGGACTTTAACAAAGTCTCAACATTACAATTGGCGGCAGTTTCACAAACACTCGGATTTTGAATATCGGAATTTTGAGGTAAATTCTTCTGGATATTTGCAAGCTCTAATTGTTTTTGCAATTGCGCTAATTTAATTCTTTCAAATTCTAACTTAATTTCACTATCCAATCTCTTATTTTTAATTTCCGCCAAAGCATAATCGATTGCAGATTGAACTAACTCTCTATCATTTTTGTAAACGTCACTATTTACAATTAAGTTTTTTAAGCCAGCGATTTTTGCTCCTTCTGGTACAGTTAAATTTAACTCTTCCGCAACGATTTTTAACTCATCTTTCCCTAATTTATTTAAAGACATATTTATGAATTAAGGACACTAATAGAAGGATCAATTAATTGCACCTACCTCCTCAGATCGCTGTTTCACGCTGCTCGCTACTCTATTCACACTTTGGCAATCACTTATATATTTTTTTTTCACTGTGAATTTTGATAATCCACGGTTTCACAAATTCTCATATCCATAAAGTCGTTTTCCTCCGGTGAGGTGGACCATGAATTGACTCAACACACACACACACAGTAAACACACGCAGTGGACTGTAATATTTTTAATCTCTCTCTCTACTCCATACACAACCTCTCCTGGTGAGTGTTACACTTACACTGATGTTTTTCTTTACAAGCCGCTAGAGGGCGCTGTTCATTAACAGAACTAACATTGTCTCAATATCTATTTATTAGAGAAGTAGATGAAACTATGGTAAACATATGATCTGTTCCCAGTCTGTTAATAATTGATTTATGGTGTGTTTTAAATAATATATTTCACTTGTATTGGAAGACCTCTTTCTGTGGTATACTTGTAGTATAAGGAACTCCTTTGTAAGTTTTTCAACAACTTGAGAGGATTTTCCTGCTTGTAGCATCAGTTTCTCATTAGATCATTACAGTACATTTTATTATTACAGTATTTTTATTACAGTTAGTTAAATTCATTACAGGTATAACAAATAATCAAGATATAAAAGTTAGGGATGTAGACAAAAATATCTTTTCATAATACCATCCCCTAGGAAATGTACTAGGTCTACAAAGGTAGAAATACCAATATGCAGCCCCATTGCAGGAAAAAAAAGATTAATAGGAATGTTGACCTGGAAAAAATTTAAGAACACCTGTTGTAATGCTGTGCTTTATAGACAGGGATGTCTTAAGGATGGATGGAGGCTTCGTCTCATTCTTGAAAGCCTCAGTAAGTTAATTATCAAAAAAGCTTTAATGGTCAAATGTTATTTTCAGACATATTATCCAAAAAACTGGAAATTAGTCTACTATTGTCAACTAGATCAATGACAATACTATATTATTATGTGATGATGGTCGTCCATTCAGAGGCCTATGCTTCCCATGATATTCCATCAGTACTCTTTCTGTGGAAAGGTGGCAGTCGGTTAAGCCAGTTTGTGCAATTGTAAGCCATGGACATTTGTTTCGGGTTACTGTTTGTATGAGTATTTGACAATGCATGTTATATACTGCCTACTTTTAAGGACCGTAGGGCAGGGCTATCTTTTTCTAGCAGCCCAGGTCCTCATGAAGTTTTTAGATGTCTTTGTTTATAGATAGTTTCTATAAAAATCAATTGCACTCTAGTACTATGTTTCTTTGAAAATAAGACTTATTTGTATGTTAATTTTAGCAGCAAAAAATGTCAAATATAACCTTGTAAGTATCATCAGAAACATCTTTATAAAGCTCATCATGGTTTACATTGCTAAAAGAAGTGGTTCATTCAGCATTATGTTTTGAATTCTTCTTGAATGAAGTCTAATTGTGGTGGGATTGCAAAGGTGTTTACTTTGGTATCAGCCTTATGAGTGATCAAATTCTATGCTGCATCATTAATAGATGAATGCTCTCCAGCTCAGAAAGTAATAGTTGTTGAGATCTAATCTTCACTTACACTTTTTAGCAGTTGCTTCGTCCACCAATTTATTAGTATCATCATACTCTAATACTTTTCATAGAAAGCCATAAGGTTCTTGCCCTAGAGTCTTCTACAGCTGTATTCTTTTTTGTCAGAACAGTTCTTTTTCTTCTTGCATTCCCATTATCTGAGGATTAATATGCTATTTCCTATAAATTTATTATTCAAAGCAAATGTTTATCAGCAGTTGCAACAAAGCCGTATTAAATACCAAAGATTCAAATCAATCACAACCACACAAGTCTATTTGATATTAAATGTACCAAAGTTTGTATCTGAACTTATATTGGTCATTCTGACCTTCATATCATGGAACTTCATATCGGGTACCCATTTAGTAGCTATCTTAAATAAAGCATTTATTATGAACATCCTGAGAAAGATTATTTTTGGGCTTAGCTTTTAATTAGGTTTTATTTTCAGGTAAACATGGTATAGTTTTGAATTAACATTTTTCTCTGCAATTTTTTTGTTAATTTTTTTATATATACTGAGGTTTATGCTAATATGTTTGAACTTAAGTTAATTTTATAGACATATCAATTTAATTCATGAGGCATGTTAATGTTTATGAGTATACTAAGTATGAGTATATTATGTTACTGAGGTTTATACTAATATGTTTGAAATTTGGTCAATTTTGTAGATATTTCAATTTAATACTGAAGGAAATACTATGATATATTTATTATTATCCTTTTTAATCTTACAATGATTGTATAGCTTTTTTTTAAAAAAAAGTTGTGATATCTTAAATTTATATATACAGTACAGTCCCGCTAATCCGAACATCCGGTTAATCCGAACGGCTCCGCGGAAATTTTTTTTATAATTTTAAGGACGAAAAAATCGGTGAATATTTCAATATAAAACAGTGTAAACCTTAATTCAAAACAGTTTTTTATTTAATATTCACGCACTGTACATCAAGTTATGGTACAAATTTTAAAATGGAATAAACTACAGAACAGAACACTAATGTTTAGTATGAAAAATTGTACAACATAAGATTAAATATAAAATATGTACAGTACAGTACAGTACTGATAATGTACTGAACAAGTACCTTATTACATTAATTCAGTTATTTTTTTCTGACGCAACGAAGACAGTCTTTTCGATGATGCATAATTTCGCCAGCGCCTTATAAATAACACATCAGCTTGTGTAGTGTCGGGCTGTTGCTCCAAGTAGCGCAGGACAAGGTCAAGGGCAGCTGCGCCTGTCTGCATGTGGCACCACGTCCTTCTTATCGCATTGCGTCTCGTCGTCACTCCCCTCCTCCTCCATTGGCTCTTGAGTCACTGCCGCACTTATGTCGTCATCAGTCAGAAATTCGGCTGTTTCTCCGTCTTCTTCCATCCATTCATTGATGTCTCCAACTGATGCTTTGCCAACATTAAACTCTGTAGCCAATTTTGTCACACCTTCACCTTTATCTAAACGCTTTAGAACCTCTAGTTTGTCTTTAAGAGTAAGTGTTGAGTGTTTACGTTTACTCGCCATAACAATCTGTTTACGTACACTGTATCACAGATAAATGTCCAAAACACACAACAAACTGTTTTAACTGTAGAATATCACACTGTAACACTGTTATTAAAACAGAGACAAAAGCGGACGAGTATAGAACGAGCGCGGAACGACTGACGGCCAACAGTACGGGCACACGCAAACGCAGTCACACTGACACACTAAGTTAGGAGTGGTGGAGGGAGGACACACGCATCGAGGAGTGGGAGTACAGTCCACGCGGCAAAAAAGCGGGCGCGTATGTTCACATTACGACAAAATACATAGACACTATAGACCCGTACTCCCGGTTCAAATAGTGATTTCGCTGTTACTCCGGCTAATCCGAACAATCACGTAATCCGAACAGGGGTCAGTCCGATATTGTTCGGATTATTGGGACTGTACTGTATAAACATATCTATAGATGTTCTTGAAAGTTCTGCTAGACTGAATTTTGTTGAAAGAAAATTGTATTAAATAATTTAATGCCATAAGTGTTGTTTACATCAAAAGAAAAGTTTTAAAATATAAACAAAAAACTATCCCAAACAGTAAGTTTTTATGATATTAAAATAAGAAAGAACTATTGATGTTACCTATTTTGTGAAACATATTTTTGTTATTCGCCATTTTTATATATTAGTTTTTACAAACTTAACTATTAAATAATCAGTTATTCAAAAAATTTTAAGATGGCAAGACAAAAAGCAAATATGTATTTACAAATTATTAATTATTAGTATTTATTTTATTTTTATATAATCAAAAATTGTAACATTTATTCTGAATAGAAATGTGAATCATATTAACCCCTTAAATTCTACTTGTTTCAAACTAATAAAATATCTTTTAAAGCAAAGCATACAAATTTTACAATTTTCTTATTATTTCTAGGTGATAAGACCAGGTGGCATGCTTCTAATTAGAGATTATGGTTTGTATGATCAAGCCATGCTGCGATTTGGTCCAGGTCATAAACTTGATGAAAATTTCTATGTAAGACAAGATGGAACTAGAGCTTTTTATTTTTCTGAAGGTAACTTCCTCAATAGTTATTTATTTTATTCAATATTATTATTTTGTAATAGCTATTTTTACTCATTTCTGAATTCAAAGAATTCAGTTAAAATTTTAAAAAATATAATAATGGCAATGAATCACTTTTAGTTTGCTTTATTTAAAAGACCAATTGTCTTTTAATATCAGCTAACTATTAATATTAATATTTAATATGAGTATTTTGATCTGTGTAGTATATTTAAATGATGATGATCATTCATATCTTATATTAAAAAATCCTATCATACTTTATACATTTCAGTATGAGTATTTTTAATGTGAAATACTCATACTGAACTACATTAGGACTCTCCACATAGTCACTCAAGAATGCATACCTAAACTGATATGGTCGTCTGTAAAAATCAATAATATTGGTATGCAAACTCAATAATATTATCAGTATTTAATACTTATATTTGAAGCCTAGTAGCTGAGTGGTAGCATATTGCATTTCCATGCCACAGGTCAAGGGTTTAAACTCAGCCTTTCAGCCCTTCTGTGGGTCGACGAAGTTTGCTTGGGAACTAAACACTGGGGGTTTCATGTCAGACTGACCACCTGACCAAAACATCTGCCCATGCACCTCAGCATCCAATGTCACAAAAACTGAGATGGACACAGTAGGCCTTGGCCCTCATGAGCTGCACCACTAAGTTTAGTTTAGTTTTAATACTTATGTTTTACATATATATTTCAAAGTGAGTAGCTCTCAATATTGTGTGATTCAGTATGTTAAATTTTTCATGTTAGCTTGTTCTTAAATTATATTTTGAAACTCTTATGTCTTATCTAACATTTTTATTTATTTTTTTATTATGTGTGTGTTTGTGTAAAATTTAAAACGATTTTAAGATAGAGAAGAGTTACAAGTGGTTTGATTGTGAAAGGTTAAAAAAAATGACACAACCAGACAAAGCCTCATTTAATTTAATTGAGGAATTAAAATAAGAAAAACCTTGTTGAAAAAGAAAATATGACAACTAAGTGGAATACACTAAAAAATGTCATCATACATACATACAGCCAATAATATACTGGAGAACTTTGTTAAAACTAAATCAAAAGATTAGTTTAACAGGGAATGCATGATTGCATCATTAGCGAAAGTTGTAGCATATAGACATATGCTACAAAACTGCATTCACGAAGGTCAAAGGAGGATTTCAGTAATGATAGGAGACATAAAAAAACTCATTGGTTTTAAAAGACTTTTTTTACTAAGATCAGTTTAGAGATGTTGAAGATTTGAGAGGATCTAATAAAAACAGAGCTTTCTCTTACGAAATAAATAAGGTGCATATACATATTTTAAACTTTGAGTTGCTGCTTGTAGAAACTAAGAAAAAATAATCCTTAGCCAGAGGAAGGAAATTCTTTACTGGTGAAATTAATATTTCTGTGATTTGTTGAGTGATAACACTCAGGATGAGTCTTTGGTCTACATACTTTCGGGTGCAAATAATGATTTGTTCCATGGTCATCCATAATAGAAGTTAAAGAGATCACAAACTGAAATAACATATGTGCAGGCCCAGATTTCATTCCCTCAGAACCCATATTAAATGCAGCATATAAAATTCTAGAGGAAATCTACCACTTATGAATTAGTGTGGAATCAGGAAATTCTAACTGAAGAATGCAGGATGAGCATCATCTGCCTCATACATAAAAAAGAAATGTCTTTGAGTGCTTAAATTATAGAGTTATCAGTTTACTTGGCACATTTTATACATTATGCTATTGAAACTGTCAATACCTTCAAATATTTAGATTCTGATACAACAACAGATGTTACTACCCAATATTTAACAACAGAGGTTTGCAATAGAGTTGCATCTGTTAACAGAAGTTTTCTTTGGCCTACAAATTTATTTGAAAAATCTGTTTTCATCAATAAAAAAACTAAACTATTCACTTACAGAACTGATTAGGTCTGTTTTCCCATACACTGCTGAAACATTAGCAATTACTGAGAAAGATAAAAAAAACT
This sequence comes from Trichonephila clavipes, assembly GCA_019973935.1. Taxonomy (NCBI): domain Eukaryota; kingdom Metazoa; phylum Arthropoda; class Arachnida; order Araneae; family Nephilidae; genus Trichonephila; species Trichonephila clavipes. The sequence goes on along the minus strand of BMAU01000557.1, from coordinate 115,586 downwards.
CTTGCTATATTGAAAAGAAGAATTTTAAGAAGCATATTTGGTGGAATGAAGTGTCATAATTATTGGAGGAGAACAACTCAAAAATTTACAAACTATTTAAAGAGCCAAGTATTAAATTTATAACTATATAGAGAATTAAATCAGCAGATTGGATTGGAAAAATGGATTGGAGGGCAATCGAGCCACTAAAATGATCTTGGCTGAACCATCTGGTATGCCAAAAAAAAGAGACTAAAAATTAGGTGGAATGACTGCTAGGAAAAAGAGTTGAAAACTATTAGGGAGAAAAAATTTTAAAAACTAGCCAAGAACAGTATGATGTAAAATGAAATTTTACGAAAGACCAAGGCTCATCTGGGCCAGTGAAGTCCCATGAAACATGTATTTATAAAATAGCAGCCTTTATTTCAGAAGTGAAGATATATTTTTAAAGTTGCACCTAAAAAATTTGTGAAAGTATTCCTATTTTAGCAAAGTTTCTATCATTTTGAATCATTTTTTCTTTTTGAAGATTTTTAAGAAATGTTACTTTATTTTTTTCATTTAAACTTTTTCCAGAGAAGAAAAGGAGGGGGAGATTAAATTTAATTTTTTTTTCTGGTCTATTTTATAAAATTTGAATAATGTGTGTTATGTTCATATATTTTAATATTTGTAATGTACTATCAATTAACTGTTAGCATTGTTTTAATCTACTTTGAGTATTTTAAACATTGTAATATATTTAAATGATGATGATCATTCATATTTTATATTAAAAACTCCTAGCGTACTTTATATATTTCAGTATGAGTATTTTTAATGAGAAACACCCATATTGAACTACATTAGGACTGTCCACCTAGTTACTCAAGAATTCATACCTAAACTGATATGGTGGTCTGTGGATCATAGCAACCTTTAACCTGTTTTAAAAACTTAATGTGTGTGTAGTTATTTTAATATACATAATAATATAAAGGTATTCGATAAATTTACTATTTTTAACTTATTTTCCCCTTTAATCTGTAATTAGAAAAAGAAAATAAATATTAATTGAACATTTTTTAGAGTTAAAGGGATCTGAAGCTTTTGCTTTCTTCTTCTTTTCTCATCTTTTGCTTTTTTTCTTTTCCTTTGTTATTTCTACCATCACTACACAAGTGTAGTGATGGTTTCTATATAAGCCAGTAACAGCCTCCGGACTGAAGTGATCATTTTAATCCAGTGGTATGTTGCGTGCTTGCGGATCATAAGGTACCAAGCTCTATTCACTTCATTGGTGACCTTGATGCTGAACAAAAAAGAAAGGCAACCTTCGCACAGCTGTCGTGGCACAAGAGCCATCGAAAGCTGTAGGATGACGTAGGTAGGTTTGACGCAACAAGCAAAGCCGTCAGACACACTTGACACAACAGCAACAACTCACATGCTCACCATAACAACTATATCATTTGTTTGCCTATCCACCAACTCACTGGTAGGGGAGTGTGTAGCAGTGGTATTTATATATGCCAGTAACAGCCTCCAGACTGAAGTGATCATTTTTGTCCAGTGGTATGCTACATGCTTACAGATATGAAGGTCACGAGTTCTATCCTCCACACATGTATGAATTTGGTTTTGTTATAAATATATCAGAAACACATTAACAATACTAAATGTTCAAACCAAGGGATGTGAATAATTGTGAAATACTCCATATGTAAAAAAACAATTCAACTCTAATCTGAATACATCATGTTATTTTCTTTGGAGATTGAATGATTCATGTAATTTTATGTGGATACTGATCAACCACTTAAAATTTATCACAAAGAATATATTGAGGAAAAAGATAGGCATCAAATAGTGTATTACAATACTATACCAGTCAGAATATCAATACAATTTATACCAGCTTAATATTTCTGAATATTTCCTAGTTTTATGTAAGTAGTTTAAAATTTCATGTATTGTGTGCAAAACTCTTATCTTAATTATTTTTTAGTTATTCGTACTTAAACTTATTTTTATATTTTAAACATTTAGATGTTTTGAACTTTGTTGGTAATTTTAAGTAGAGAAAATAAAATGTTTTAGTCAGTTAATTGGTAACTTTTTAATAGTGATTTTGAGTGTTTTTGATTATTTATTTTTGAATAGATATGCTTTTCACATTGAATTTGTGTGATATTCGATTTAAAATATTAATTTGTGATTTGATATATGTATGTATATATATATATATATATATATATATATATATATATATATATATATATAACACTTTACCTTCTTTTAATTTTAAAGTTCAGCAAATATCAACTAAAAATTAAGCTTAATTGTTATTTATTTTGTATAAGTCTTTATGTAAACCCATGTATAATGTTTTTGTAAAGATGCTTCTGTTTATTTCTGAAAACTGAAAAGGATTTGTATTAGTTTTTAGTTTGATCTTTACACATCACAAAGTTTCATTTTTTGTGCCTTCATTATTGGACTGTATTTGAAATATTTTCTCTTTTTGTAACTTCAAAAACTATTTTAACATTTTCTTTTTTTAAAAAAATGAGTATTCCTTGACGTGTAATACAGCAATAATTACAGTAAATTAAAAATGTTTTCAAAATTATATAGCTTTTATTTAACTTCAGAATTTTATCATAAAATTAAATAATTTATACATGTAAGTTTATAGAGATTTTTGCAATCTTTTAAAATATATCTAGCATCTTTTTTTATGAAATCACTACCACTCATAATTTGAATTAATAAATGAATCACGTAAGTTGTAATTTTTTAAATAATTATCACACTATTTCGTTTTTGTTATAGAATTAATGTTTTTGTAGGAAATACTAAAATAAAGTATAGTACACATTACATAGTACTTTCATTCGAAAGATAGACATTTCTTAAAAAGCAAAATTTCTTTAGAATCATATACATGCAATGGAGAGAAATCTATAGTTATTTGGTTAATTCAATTCTGTATGAATAATTACTCTGAATTTTAATTAATTAAATTAATTTTTGAATCAATTTTACTATTTACAGATTTGTGAGTGCTTTTTCTTTTCAACAATGTTAATTCAATGTTTTCTATAGCTAATGAGTAAAATAAATTCCTTTGCTCATTAGTAGTGGTATAGAATGAGTTTCTGAAATTATTACATTAATATTCCTAAAATCCAAGGTATAAAATGTGAACATTCAACTGAAGAATGAGATCATGAAAAATTTGATTTTTAAATTAGCTAACTTTGTAATAAATTGTAAGGAAATAAGCAATTACATTTTATAATATACTTGTTATTATTTATGTATAAAAGATGCATTTTTCAGTGTAATTCTAATGTTAAGTCTTTATGCAAAATGTATTGTAAAGCAGAAGATGTATTAAATTGTTCATTATTTGTAAATTATTTAATATTTTACTTTTTAATTATCATGATCATATTTCTGGATTAACAGTTCAATGCCTCTAAAATTTGATGTCATTTATCTTTTGAATATGTTTCTAATTTAAAATTGCAATGATATATTTTGGGGGAAGAAGTGTAAAAGGGGGAGGGATTTTTTTTTATCATACATTTGTATAAAGTTGTAATTTTTCTCAGAGCTTTTCAAAGCTAATTTATTTCATACCAAAGTTTTTTTTTTTTTTTTTTGGAAAACCAATGGTTGTGAACATTAATGAAAAGGTAATTATAATTGCTGTTCCAGGACTTTACACTACTATACACTTTTAACAGCATTGTTAAAGTTCAAACAAAAATTATTTCTGTTATTTATCAGTAAAATTATAAAAATATGTTGAAGCCAATTAAAACCTAATAATTCTGGTTTTTCTCTGTTTTTTGCTATTTTTGAATAATTTGATAATTTCAAACGATTTCCATACTTTTTAAATCAGTGGTTCTTAAAGTTTCGATCGCCGCCTCCTCCCCTTTATGTATCAGCGTTCCATCGCAGATCCCCAAAGATTTTGAACATCCCACCCCGACTTAATATTCTTGATCAAAATACAAGTGCTAATATTCTTTTATTGGGGACAATTTGTGCTAATATTTCTTTTATTAGGGACAATTTGTGCTAATATTATTTTTGAGGGGACAATTTGTGCTAATATTTTTGGGGGGACAATTTGTGCTAATATTTTTGGGGGGACAATTTGTGCTAATATTATTTTATTGGGAACAATTTGTGCTAATATTCTTTTATTGGGGACAATTTGTGCTAATATTCTTTTGGGGGGGATCTAGCCTAGTGTGGCATATCTTTCCATTTTTCTACAAAGCCTTTCAGAGGCTGTAAAAGAGGAAAAATTTTTAACATTAAATGAGAGACTCTGCAGATCCCCTAGAGAGGCACTGTGGACCCTTAGGGGTCCGTGGACCACAGTTTAAGAACCACTGGTCTGAATAATTGTTCTTTTTTAAATATTGATTTGTGAAACATAATTTAGCTACTTTACTACTTTATTTAAAAATTTTCAATTTCTATGTAATTAGGAGCTTTAAAATTAAAAGTTGAATAAAGTTTTAATTGATTGTATACCAAATAATGTGTGAATATACTTTAACCAGATTTTGTTAAACATACTAAGGGTGTGTTTTTTAAAATCGATTTTTGTGTGCTTGAAATACAGACTAAAAATAGAAAATACATTTTAAAAGCTGGATTTATTTAAAAGCTATTTAATGTTGAAAAACAAATTATGAGACAATAACAATTTAGTTGTAACTTCATTGATTTACATTTTCTACCTTGTTTCACTAAAAATGTTTCTCTTTCAGAGTATCTAGAGAAATTAATAACTGATGCTGGATTTGAAACTATTGTGAATAGATATGTATCAAGAGAGACCATTAACCACAAAGAAAGCATATGTGTTCCGAGAGTATATATCCAAGGGAAGTTTCTAAAACCAAAAGTAAATCAAAAGGAAATAAGCCTGCAGGAAAATAATTTTGAAAATAAAATTTAATTATTGAAAATGTGTGAGGATAAATATTATACAAATGAAGATTACTTTGTATCATATAAAAAATATAAATAAAATGTGAAATAAAAATTATTTAATTATAAGTTGTTGCTGTTTTTAAATTTTGAGCTCTTTTATTGTTTTAGTAAGTTTTGGTTACCTAATTGTATTTGTGTATTTATGAAAGAAGAGTATATAGTTTTGGACTTTTATATTCATTAGCCCTTGCTTTTTTCTAATTGATTATAATCCTATGTGTATGTAGAAAAAAATGTATGTTAAAGTATGTAGGTAGAATTTAATTAAGTATTTGTTATCAATAATTCATTTTATTAGTTAAGGCTAATTATTTATTCAATAATTTATTTTTTACTATTTGTTCCTGACAGTTGATAAAATCAAAAGTATATGTTTGGCAGCTTATTGAAAGTGGTGGACTTTCGACCCTTGACCCCCTTTGAAAAATTTCTGTTTCCGCCACTGTTCTGGGGGGTCTTGAAAAAATATCCAAATTACTTAAAACGGGAAAGGGTGAAATTCTTGTAAAATAACGATTCCTAATTGAATGAGAAAGTTGTTATTAAAAATGTTCATAATATTACCCACTTAAAGAGTTCCTTTTTTTCTGTCTTATATAAAAAAAAAGTGTATTTTTTGTAAATATTTTTAAGAGGAAATCAATTATATAAACTCAAATCAGCAGTCAGAAATGTTATAAATATTGAATTTAAAGAATTATGCTAATTTTTATTTTCATTGAAAAAACATAGTTTTCCTTTAAGTAGGCTTTTTTCCAAAAAAATAATCAAACTCAAAAGAACACTTTACAAAAATGCATATTAGATTTAAAAAGATAGTATTGCACTTACAGGTAATTATTCTCTTAAAATTATGTTTTTGTGTGGTAAATTTTAAAACAGGGAGAAAAGCATAGTCCAGCATCGCTATCGGTACAAAAATATCGTGTGTGTTTTTTTCACTCGTTTTCCAAAATCGTTTCTTTTTTAACAACACACAACAATGCCTTGTTGGTCTGAATTTTTTGTCTGTGGGAGGAATCGCTTCTAAAAAGTTTTTTTTTTCTCTCAATTTTAAGGGACTGGGTAAAATTCCTGGTCGTCCTTTTTTCTCATTTATCGCCCATGTCTTTCAATAAGGCGATCTATAATATCAAGCCTGAAATTCAAATGAGATCATTTTCCTCTCAGTTTCTGATATAAAACGAAAGCATTTCACAATGATGTATCTAAAAGATGGAGGAATATTTTTTTGTGTGTTATTTCTGGCTGAGATTTTTTTTCCCTTTTCTTTTAACCCCCCTTTTTTTATTGGGTAATTTGTGAGATGCTGATCCATTCCATCTACACCACAAAAGAAGTCCGATAACAAACTTTCATTACATCCAGAATCATTTACAGAAATTTTAGACTCACTATCTGAGTCAATATTTGAATTATTTTCTGTTATGAGCCTCTCATAATCACTCATTTTTCTTCTATTTTTAGCCCCAAATTTAAAAGAAATAGTGTTCGTAGCTTGCGGAACATCGATCTAGTAAAAAGAAAATTCCCGCCTTATCTAGTCTAAAAGAATGCAGTAAAACCTAATCTTGAAACCGGTTTAGACATTTTTTTTTTTTTTTTTTTTTTTTTTTTTTTTGTAATCCTAATTTTACTCGACTATTGGAGACAGCTGTTATAAACATTGCACTCTAAACGAGCGAAAAATACGGCAAATCAGGGAAGTGCCATTTCAAGTGCCCGAGAGGCGTTCGGGCAAAACTGGGAAGTGGTTAATAGTACAATTTTAAATTTGACATTGTTTTATAAGTGATCCATTTTCTGAATTTTTGACTCAAGCTTTAAAAACATTTACAAATAATTGTATTTATTCCTTTCTCTACGTGTTCAATGGACATGCTAGTAAGTATTCTTACAAAATGCCTTCCATTGCGAGTTTTACGAAACGAATCAAATTTGCAATAGATTCAAGTCATAAAATATGGGCCTGAGCTTGATGCAAACTGGCACTCTAATTTGACAATTTTAACATTCACTGTTCATTTATTTCGAGGTGAAAAATGATCCATAAATACATTGTTTCTAATATTATAACAATGAAACTTGTAGAACTGAAACTGTGGCTCATAGTAACAATTGCAAAATCTCAAATTGAAATAACTTTGTGCATTTGGACACATTATTTTTAATCTGACCCTTTGAGCAATAAAAAGTATACAGCCTTGCCTTTTCGGTTTGAAGACAGGTTTCAAGATTTACAAATAAATCAATCGATATGTTATGGCTGTATTTTAATAGAAATAAATGTACTCTTGACGATTTTCGAAGAAAGTGTACAAAAAAGAAAACCTTTGACATTCAACTCAAATAAAAATTTAACTTATTGTATTGAAATCGTGTTATTAGTCTCTTTCTTGTCATGCTCATGACACCAATATCGGTACTTTACTAGTTTTTGGCGGTATTTTGTAGCTATGCTAGAGTTTGGAGAAAGATCTGGTGATCTAGCAGGCAAAGACAACACATCAATCTGTAGAGTCTTTTGGGTTATAACAGCGGTATTATCCCATTGGAAAACAGCTACTTGTATGTTGTACCTTAATGGCAGCGCAGCAGGTTGAATCACTAGACTAACGCCAGGATGCTTCTAATCATTAAGCACTCCAGGTGTAGGTCCAGTGTGTCTAGGCCGCAGACAGGTTAGTTGCAAGCGCTCACTTGGCCTCCTTCTAAACAATAGGGGCCACTGGCACAAAGACAGAACCGGCTGTCACTAGAAAGCACAACAGATCTCCACTTCATCCTCTAGTGCAGGGATGGCGAACCTTTTTGGGTCAACGTGCCATTTTTTCTAAAAAAACGTTTAATGAGTTATAGGCGTGCCATCAAATAATTTTGACTTGTGATTATTGAGTAACTAATAAAACTAAATACGAACACTTTATTTAATACGAAAAAATACATTTTGCACTGTATAGTAGTAGTTATACTTGTAATTAATTATACTTGTTATACTCAGTGGCGTAACGGAGAACTTTTGGGCCCCTCTGCCAAGTCAGGTTTGGGGCCCCCATGTTGAATTTTACAAAGGGTAGGCAATTGCGTCAGTCAGGCTTTGGGCCCCTTTATAACCCTGGACCCCCGCGATTCGGGGGTGCACGTTACGCCACTGGTTATACTTGTAATTTAAATTAAAATAACATTAGTGTGATTTCTGCTGTTGTAGATTAGATGACGGGGCTGCGGTAGCCCAGTGGTTAAGGTATCCAACCATGGCAGGCATGTCATGAGCTCAATCCCAGTACCACTAAAGACCCGCCGTGTAGGGCAGCGATGCACGTTAAATCTGTCCTGAGCTGAAACGTCCTCGCGTTGGTGTGGTGTGGTAGTTAGGAGACGGGGTGCCAGCTCAGGTGTCGTCCACGTCACTTGACCATGGTTCAAAATTACGTGGTCCGTCGCCAAAAGCCCTCGTGTAGCTGAACAGTGCGACGTTAATATTAACTCACTCGTAGATTAGATGACAAATAACTTATATCAGAATTATAAGATATTACTTTTAGTAGAATGCATGCTGAATTTGAGTCGTCTGTTAAACGGTTTCTAAGCGAGTCTTTGATGTTATTTATCTCTGAAAATAATGACTCGCAGGCATAGGTAGATGAAAATATGGTTAAAATAGCATGCGCCAACTTCTTCAAACAGTTAAATGCGTCTGGAATCGAGTTCCATGTTTCCAAAATTTCGTTACTGGTATTTTTACTTATATTGCTTGTCAATCTTTCTACTTCAATCAATTCCAACTTTTTCCTTGTTTCAATAAACTTTTGAATCCATATTGAACTAGACTGGAAATCAATCAATTGCATTTCAAGTTCTTCAATTTCCAACCAATCGAATTGAGACAAGTTCAGTTTATCAAACGAAATCACATCAGGGTACATGATAAATTTGAACGTTTCCGATAATTCCTTGAACTGAGAAAATCTCGCTGAAAATTCTTTGATTGAAGAATCCATTATGGAAATAAAGTCATCAATAACTTTTTCTTCATTTCGTTTCTCTTGAGTATCTAAATATTTGATATTTTTTTTTTCAAGTTTGGGAAGTACTTGTAGTTTTTTGTAATAATATCGTTTCTGAAAACATAATTTAGCTTCAAAAGCGCGAATGAGATCCATCATGACGATAACTGTTTTATTCGGGCCTTGAAGCTTTATGTTCAATTCATTGAAATGTTGGCATATGTCTGTAAAAAACATCAATTTTAAAAGCCACATAATATCCATCAACTGTGGGTATTGTTCAATTTTGCTCCCATTTTGTAGAAACACACAGTCTGATTTCTTTCAAGAAATCAACACATCTTTGAAGTACGTTCCCGCGGCTCAACCAGCGACTTTGTTATACATTATTAAGCCATTATACACCGAATCGACTTCATCCAACAAAGCATCAAACTTTCGTTTATTTAAAGCCTGCGACGATACGAGGTTGACTGTTTTTGTGACTAAAGTTATTACATTATCAAGAGATGTTAAACCACTCTTTGCACATAAGGCTTGTTGGTGAATAATGCAGTGGCACATTCAAGAATCGAATGTCCTACGTCTGTTTTAAATAAAGAAATAAAACCTTTTTTTTTTTTTTTTTTTTTTTTTTCCTACCATATTTGGAGCACCATCAGTGGTTACTGTGAAACAATTTTTTTCAAATCAATTTTTTCTCAGCAAGCGAATTTCTTACTGCCGTACAAATATCTGGGCCCTTTGTAGCTGTTAACAACGATGTTATCGCAAATAATTCTTCCTTAATGATGTTTCCTACACAATATCGAGCAAAGACAGCTAAACGGGCCGATTTAGTAATGTCAATACTTTCGTCAAGACATAGCGATATAAATGGAGCGGAGTTAATGTCATTTTTTTGTTGATTTGTAACATTTTCTGCCAATTTCAAGATTCTATATTTCATTGTGTTTCTAGATAGAGGAACATCTTTGATGCGCTGAATTATCTAATCTTTATTATCAAAATCATCAAAAAGTGAGGGCGCACATGCCAACCAAGCTTCCTTCAAAAACTCTCCCTCTTGAAAAGGTTTACCGTGCCGAGCAATGGCATTTGCAGCCGAGTAACTTGCCGCACTTGTGTGACAATTTTTGCTTACATATTTAAACGTAGACATCGACTGTTTATTTCTGTCTTTTATTGCACTTGCAATTAATTCTTTTTGCTCTGGTTCGCTTTTTTCACAAAAGGATTTGTGATTTGTTTCAAAATGACGTTTTACAGACGATGTTCTGCATACCTCTGTTCCAGAACATAAAACACACACCGCTTTGTCTCCTTTATTGATCATGCCATATTTCTCAGCCCGCCAAGTTTGAAATTCTCTGCTACACTTACTATCTTGCACTTTTTTTTCTTTGTTGTTGAACTAGCCATGTTAAATAGCAGTTAAAAATCATAAATTTAACACAAAACTTTAAATGCACAGTTGTGTCGAGGAAATTGACTATTCAATGAGCTCTCGCCTGATTCCTCCTGATTCCTTTGTTTTTAGAAAATTGAGTGCTTGTACGAGATCTCTGTAGTGTCTGCTCTTTCGCTTTTGTCTCAGGTCATTAAAATTTTTTAAAATAAAGCAGTGAAAGTTATTTTACCAATTAGACTTACAAGACAAGAATTAGATCACATTAATGAATTAGATGTATACAAGCTGAACTATTAATGTAAACGTTAGAATATGTTTTTTAATCAACTGGAATATATTTAGAAATAGTTACATACACACACTATGCGTAGATAAACTTTGCATCATTAGCAATTTATAATATACGAAGTATTTACTCAAGACATAACAAACTAGTCTGCGCCCCGACTTGTCGGCGTCGCGATGGATCACTCGCGTTTGTTCATAATACTTACTTCATAGTAAACTTAATTATTTATGCTAAAATGCAAATCGTTTTTCATCGATGGCGTGCCCAAAATATTCGGTCGCGTGCCATCATTGGCACGCGTGCCATTGGTTCGCCATCCCTGCTCTAGTGAGTCCTGGCTTGACACCACTGACATTACAAATAACAGAGGTTTAGAGTCAATGAACTGCACGCTACAAGTCGTCTGGCTCAGAGCTATTCTTGAGTTGTAAAACCTTAACCGATTTTTAAAAGTTTGTTGTGTCATTGTGCTGCACACTGCAGCTGGAATTTCTCCTGCAGACGCTGTACGATGCGCTATAGCTATTCACCGAACACAACTGACTTCACTCTCAGCAGAGACATGTTGCTTCTGGAACCCGGTATTCTTGAGAAAGTATCTTCCTTTGACTAATGCTGTCAACAATCATGCGCTGTGGCTCTCTCGCGTGCAAAAACTTTGAACTTTTCGTTTCGAACTTTAGCGAATGACTGGCTCAGCCAATCAGAATGCAGCATCCAGCCTGCATGAAATTTCCACATCGATTGCAACATCTGCATTTCCAGACATGGGATTGAGATAATATCGAACGCTTCCCGATAAATAACGCTGACGAACTGTACAGCACGTATTTAAAGCCTGCTTAATTTGCATGTTCGTTGGGGCACTACTAGCGCTACACTTCTAATGCGAACCTTGAATCGACGCCATTTTTTAAGTAGCACAACTCCTTTTTGGTGTTAGGATTTTTCCCCTCATGTATATGGAGAGAGAACTACTAGGGTAATCAATTTCTTTCCAATAATTATTTTATGAGTATTTAAAATAATGAAATAGAACAGAGAAATGTTTATTTACGAACTTGCACCTCATTAGTAATTGAGAAAAATGAAATCTAAATTTTTGCTAAAGTATCAAGTACAATTTCAAACTATAATTTGTAAACTAATGAGAATTATGATACAGGATTTGAAATCAAAAATTATACCTCTTAAACAAGTGGTGCAATTTTTTTTAATGTTAGAAGAATCTTTGATCAAAATTTATATATTTTTTTTAAAAATATCAATCCTGACTAATCCAGAACACAACCTACTTTCTGAAGAAATAGCAAATTAATTTGAAACATATTTCAGATCGTTACAGCCAGCAGGGCCGGCGCTAGCAGTTTCGCTGCCCCGTGCAAATAGGTAAAATGCCGCCCCCCAGTGGCGGAACATACACCCCCGCATCGCGGGGGGCAGGGCTCTAGAGGAACCACAGCCTGACTATCACCAAGTACCTACCCTTTGTAAAATCCATCTTGGGGGCCCAAAACCTGACTTTGCAGGGGGCCCAAGTGTTCTCCGTTACGTCACTGCCGCCCCCCTATTTATAACAAAAATTTAAAGAGATAACCAAAGCCCTTCCCACACTTAATGGTTAAATAAAACGCAAGCAAAAAAATTGCTATCAATAATGTTGAAGTTTAGGTTAGCAAACAATACTAATTTATTAATTTATGTTTTTGGCACTAAATTAAAATTAGTGTTGCACAGAAGAAAAAAAAGTCATTTCTAGTGTATAATTATTAAATACAGTTATTAAAAAATACTAAAACAAATTATATGATTATTTAATCCGAGAGTTAAACTTAAAAGTATTTCTTTCTTACTTTTAATTCTGAGATTTTTTTTTAATAATTTATTTAACATTAATTTCTTCAGCCAGTTCACGTTCAATGGCTATTGTTGTCATGCCGTTTAGCCGATTCTCGGTAGTTGTGGAGAATAAAAAGTTTTTAATTAATTTTAATTTGGAGAAACTTCTTTCTCCACTTTCCACACTTATTGGAACAGTAAGCAATATCCTTAAAACTATACCGAGATTTGGAGCAAAATCCAGGTTCGATATGAATTTTAAAATCTCGATTGGACTATAGATACATATTAGAATTCCGGCAAATTAAGGGGTAGATTGACTTTATTGCGTTCCGGAATTTATCACGCATGTGTAGAATGGGATGTTTTCAAGTGAGGGTCTTATCGAAAATAACTCCTAGGTATTTAGTGCTCTGAGACCAGCGTAGTGGTGTGGAATAGAGCGTGGGTGGTGTGACAGGTTTACGGCTTTTTGTGAATAAAACAGCAACGGTTTTATCTACGTTGATCTTAATTTTCCAAGTGTTGAAGTATTTTTTTAGTAGGGCCAGGTGCTTGTTAAGTGCTGCCGTGACCGATTTGGTATTTTTGTACGTGGCTGAAATTGTGGTATCATCGGCATAGAGATTTATCACGATGCGTGGGTGTGATGGGATATCATTACGATAAATATTGAAGAGCACAGGCCCCAGTAAAGAGCCCTGCGTTACTCCAATATTTATGTGGTGTGTATCTGATAGAGTGTCGTTGACTCTGACTTGGTAAGACCTGTTAGTGAGTTAAGAATGAATGATGTGAATTATTGAAGGAGGGAATTTGTTAGTAATATAAGTTTGTAAATTAATCCGCTGATCCAGACACGGTCAAAAGCCTTTTGGATATCCAGGAAGACAGCACCAGTGGTCTTGCCTCTCTGGAAACCCGCGGAAATTTTTTCCGTGAGTCGGAGCAGCGGGTGGTAAGTAGGAAGTTGTTTGGTGAAACCAAACTGATTTGGGTTTAGGAAATTAGTATTATTAATGTGAGAGTGAATTCTCTTGAGTATCATATGCTCTGCAATTTTGCTGAGCGCAAAAAGTAGGGATATTGGCCTATAAGAATCTGGAAGATATTTGTTTTTCCCATGTTTATGAATTGGGAGAACAATAGCTGTTTTCCAATTTTTAGGAAAGTGACGTAATAGTAATATTTTGTTGATAATGTAAGTTAATAGTAAAATAGCTTTGATCGGAACATTTTTAATTGCCTTTTTAATGGTATCAAAACCATGGACCTTGAAATTTTTCAGCCTTTTAATATATCAACAGATTTCATCCGGATGAGTAGGGGGGATAGGAGTGTGAGGGGGTGGTGGAGAAGAAGTTTCTTAGTGTGTTAGTAACGTCAGAGTCGATGTTTGTTTTGAAATTCTCTGGTCGTTTTTATTTTCAGTGTAATTGTCTTCGAAAGTGTTAGCTATTAAGTTTGCTTTCTGTTCATCGTTGCTAGCGATGCCAGAAGAGCAGTTTAAATTTGGAATGTTTGAGAGTTTCTTACGGAAGTGTTTTTGTGTATGCTAGAGGCTATTATACTGAGTTTCACATGCATTAAGTTTAGCGTTCCAAGTATTTTGTGAATGTATTTTAAGCTCTCTTTTGTGACAAGAGCTTGGCGTCTGTTGGCTTCAGTTTTGTTAATTGGATTGAGTGTTCGTTGAAATATATTTCTGGCCCTGTTTTTACGAGTTATAAGTTCTTTGATATGTTGCGGAGTATAGCTGTGTGTCTTGTTTGTAATTGGCTTAGAGGAGAGTAGGTGGGCGGAGCAAACCACATCGGTGAACTTCCCTCTATTTTTTCTTCTAGCAAGGGTGGGTTATTAATTTTAGTGAAATCAGATAGATGTATGTTGCTTTTAATATTTTCCTTGAAGGCAGACCAACAGGTGGTAATTGCTCTAGAGTTATCTTTATGAATGGAGTAAGATAAGGAGAAATTGAGCATTACAGGGTTATGATCGGAGATTCAGGACAAATAACAGGTTTGCCTTTTTAAAGCCAAAATTTTTGTCATCTATTTCTAAACTTTAAAATATTTATTCGTGCATATCACGATCAGTTCCTGTTGTCATGTGACATTTTTTTTCAATATGACCGTGTAAATTCATTGCCTACTGTGGTATTACCATAGGCAAAGCATTCTCAAACCTGGTTTCCAAATCTGAATAAAAGGCAAATAAATGTTGAACGTGGGTTAAAACGTGCTGACAGATTGTCTGGGTTAATTTGAGAAAATTTCGGACCTCCAGTATTATAAAGGGTATTTTTTTTAGAGGTATAGAACTTTAAATTGCAATAAAACAACGATGTATTATTCGATTGACATCAATTTTTTTTATTCGAAAGATAATCTAGTGGCATTACATTTTAAATATGATTTCTGGCATATGACTGCCACGACTGGCTCGGATGTAGTCGAATCTGGACGTCCAATTTTCGATGACTTTTTCCAACATTTGTGGCCGTATATCGGCAATAACACGGCGAATGTTGCCTTCCAAATGGTCAAGCGTTTGTGGCTTATCCGCATAGACCAATGACTTTACATAGCACCACAAAAAATAGTCTAGTGGTGTTAAATCACAAGATCTTGGAGGCCAATTCACAGGTCCAAAACGTGAAATTAGGCGGTCACCAAACGTGTCTTTCAATAAATCGATTGTGGCACGAGCTGTGTGACATGTTGCGCCGTCTTGTTGAAACCACAGCTCCTGGACATCATGATTGTTCAATTCAGGAATGAAAAGTTAGTAATCATGGCTCTATACCGATCACCATTGACTGTAACGTTGTGGCCTTCATCGTTTTTGAAGAAGGATTCCACCAACCCATAAAGCGCACCAGTCAGTTTTTCTGGATGTAACGGTGTTTCGACGTAAACTTGTGGATTAGCTTCACTCCAAATGCGGTAGTTTTGTTTGTTGACGTAGCCATTCAACCAGAAGTGCGCTTCATCGCTAAACAAAATTCGCTTATGAAAATCGGGAATACGTATTCCGCACAGAGAACCATTATTTTCGAAATAAAATTGCACAATTTGAAAGCGTTGTTCAGGCGTGAGTCTATTCATGATGAATTTCTAAACCAAACTGAGAATAAATCACTTGACAGCTGTTAAATCGGTCGCCATCTTGGAAAGTAATGCCAACTTAAACTTCTATACCTGGAAAAAAAACACTCTGTACTCCTTTAGTTTTAACTATGGAAAGAAACACTGAAATATTTCCTGTTTTAAAAAAAATTTATGCTGTTACCTTGTACGGGCAAATTAACCTCATTAAATTTAGAAAATAAATCTGATAAATTAAGAGAATTTGGTTTCCACTTGATTAAATTTTCGTTTAAAATTAAAATCACGATCTAGTTTAGTGAGAGCCAATATCACAGACCCCCACTTACAACTCATTGTCCCGCAAATTATTTTTTGGCTGACGTGGACCCCTTGCAGGTCGTCATAGACACCTGGGAGTCTATATAGACCACTTTGGTAATCACTGGTGTAAAAGACCTTAAATTAAAAAGGTATCACGTACAAATTCCTCTTAAAATGGCAATAACATGCAAAAAAGAAAAATATTGTTCAAGTTTTTAAAATTTAATCTTACGAAATAATGGCTATCTTAACAGTTTTAGAATAGATTAGAGAAATTATATGTTTATTTCACATGTTACATTCAATAAAAAGAAAAAAAGTGTCTATATAAATAAAATTAACTTATTTTTTTTTTTTGAAAATTCTTTTAACAGTTTGAAGCAATATAAATTAAATATTTAGCAATTAAAGATTAGTTCATTTATTACTAAACAAAATTATCACACTATATTACGATTACAAAATAAAATCATCATAATAAATATAACTACGTTGTATTTCAATTTCGAGCTATTGCTGTTAGGACCCTTTATGTATGGTAAATAATTAATGAATGTACTCAAAAGCTCATGAATGTTTAGCATTTTAAATGAACTAATATCTTTCTTTATAAGCGATTAAAAAAATTATTTTTATACGAGAGGCAAATAATATTATTTCATTTGAAGAACAATGTCAATCGAAAATGTTTCAATGCGATTACGGTACATTCACGATACAAAAAATTACATACTTTAAAATGTTAATCAACATGAAAATATTCTATGAAACTGATGACATTTATATTTATGTATGTAAAACGAAAAATAAATAAATAAAATAGAAAAAGCACAACTGCAGGAAAATAATTTTTGAAGTGATAAATTTTGTTGCCACGTTTTGCTGGAGAGTGAACTTAAATGAACGTCACGCTCGGGTATGTAACGCTCATTTGGCTTTTTTTTGTCTTCAGTTGGACATACACACCCCTAAAAAAGAAAGGAAGGACGTTTCCCCCCACCACTCTGAAACGCGGTTGTCCCCCTCCAATACACCGTAAAAGTAAAGTTCCTAGCTTTTATCTAAGTGAGGCTCCCTCCCCCTCCCCGCTACCTCTTTCTACGGAAATGAATGCGGGATTTTTTCTAATCCTAGTTGAAGCATGAAAATGAGATGTAATATTTTTAAAAAATAGGCTTAGAGAGAAAGTGAAACCCTACACTAAAATTAATCATAATATGCAGAAAAAGGACAAATTTTTATAGAACTAAGTAAATAGTATAATTATCATTAGAAATATTGCAGTGATCTTAAGAATAAAAATCCATTTTTGTAAGCGAATCAGAATAGCAATGAGCAAATAGTTCTATTAATCACATTACTTAAATATACTTTGAGTCTAAAAAGAAAATTAAAACAATTAAAAATTTAAAATAACAAAATTAAGTATACAGGTATTAAGAAAAAGTTAAATTAAATAATTTAAATACAAGAAAACAAATATAATTAAGAAGACTTTCTTTGCAGGAGCACCAGATATATTTGTACAAAACTGCCATACAATGACTAAAGAGCCAGAGATAATGTGATATAATACTTCTGATTAAATCCCTTTTTAAAGGTTTTGACCTAGATTTCTCTCTTCCAAATCAACTACTTGTCTTAATATCCCTTTGCTTAAATTAATTCATGGATATAATTGAATATTGTTAATTTACAACCAAAATTTACAAAGCCGGATCAGGTCTTCTGAGCAAATTACCTATGATTTTAAGTGGGAATTTTAGAGTAGATTTTTCAAAAGACAAATCAAAACCTTTAAATGATGATTTGAAATCAAAATTCTATTTAATTATGTCAAATGATCGAAATGAAGCACGAGGAAGTACAGAACAACGCTTGACGGATTTTTTAAATAGATATTTAAATAAATTTTTGAATCTACAGGATTTATAACCTACTTCAGTTACCATAAACTTATTGTTTCTCTTTCTTAGAATAGAATTAATTCCAAATATAATTCTATATTTCGTACAAAAATATTACTTTATGAGTACAGACATACGAATAAATAATTTTATAGGATAATACTAATATCCCCTTGTTTTTTATTCACCAAACTAATCCCTAAAATAACATTACAAAATTTGAAGTTATCACTTCTATCGTGTGGTCATAAGCACACACACTTTTTTCTTTTCACTTAATCTTACGCAATAATTAAAATTCCTGGGCGTTAAACCTTACAAATCTAAAAAAGAATTTGAAAATGAAAATATTGTTGCCTTTTCGGTTGTCCGACTTTGTCTTGTCTGCAAAGCACAGGAAGCTAAAAGAATTAGTTCGGAAGTCAAATTGACATAAGATTCCCTCAGTTTTATTCGAAAAAGGGTCTTTTTCTCAGGGATATTTTGCACCTTTCTTTTTTTCATAAAACTTGACCGTGCTGCTCATCACTTTTGTTGAGACTAATCTCTGCCAAAATCTATCTCTTTCAATAGTAACCGAATTCCCGCATACAAAGCAGTAACAGACGTAGGAAATTAGTTGAAAGAGAAGGAACAGGATGCCGAAATTCTTCTTTATCACATCTTCCCCCATGGGACCAGTGTTGGGAAACCCGACTTTAAATAGTAATGAATACAAGTTATAAAAAAAAAACTCTAGGACTCCATAGAAAACGTGAATATTTTGCATACACATTTTTAATTTTTTTTTCTTCGGATTTATATTCTGACTCGTGGAACCCCTGAGTAATTTTGTTTTATTTTCTTCATAAACTAGTTAATTTTACAGCCAATTTACCGCCTCCTAAGGTTGCCGCCCCGGGCAGGGGCCCGGCTTGCCCACCCCTAGCGCCGGCCTTGCAGCCAGAATAATCATTAGCTGCTGAATATCTCTGAATTGCCACTGCCAATAGGCTAAATTCATGATGGTCACGTGACAAATGCAATCGAAGACTTTACATTGCATTCAAAGCAGAATTAGACTTGTACCAGTTTTGTTCTTTTCTTACAATATTCAGATAACATTAATTTAATAATCGAATAAAAATTTTCAAGTATTAAGATTTTCAAAATTCAAAAAAAAATTATTATAATATGGTTCTACTTTTAAATCAAGTGCATTTTGTTTACCTATGTCAGGGTCGTTTTTAACCTCACCGGTGCCCTCATCCCTTTAAATTCTTGCGCCCCCTCCCACTATTGCCTGAGCTCCCCCTCCTACAATTCTTCCCTTGCCAGTTTTGGTTCGGTTCGGATTTTCCCTTAACTCTCTTATTCTTTTCCCTTTCTTTTTCTTCTTAATGGAGAGTCTTTCTATTATCCACCACCTGTGTCCCAGGTGGCAGCCGTAAGGAAAGAGAGTGACACGGTCTGATCACTCTTGTTTATTCCTTATCTTTTGGTGTCGTGGATCCCCTCCCCCCATTCTTTTGTAAATTACAGTAAATAAATAAAATCGTATGGAATTATAGTATAGAGTATACATTATTAAATGAACTGAAAAATTATCAACTTTTTAACTTGTTTATCATTCACCTTGTTAATTATCTTACTATCTTTTACTTTTAGACTTCCTGACATTTGAGTCAAGTCTTTGTACTAGTGCAATAAAGGTTGTCTTCCAGCTTTTTTCATTGCAAAATCATTAATGATATCATTATAATCAATTTCCATTGTTATATCATTTAAAATGTATAGCATCATTAAACTATTAAGCTCTTCATTTTCCATAGTAAAGGGCGTTTTTTTAGAGGTAAAGAACTTTAAATTGCAATAAAACAACGATGTATTATTCGATTGACATGAATTTTTTTTATTCGAAAGATAATCTTGTGGCATTACATTTTAAATATGATTTCTGGCATATGACTGCCACGGCTGGCTCGGACATAGTCCAATCTGCACGTCCAATTTTCGATGACTTTTTCCAACATTTGTGGCCGTATATCGGCAATAACACGGCGAATGTTGCCTTCCAAATGGTCAAGCGTTTGTGGCTTATCCGCATAGACCAATGACTTTACATAGCACCACAAAAAATAGTCTAGTGGTGTTAAATCACAAGATCTTGGAGGCCAATTCACTGGTCCAAAACGTGAAATTAGGCGGTCACCAAACGTGTCTTTCAATAAATCGATTGTGGCACGAGCTGTGTGACATGTTGCGCCGTCTTGTTGGAACCACAGCTCCTAGACATCATGATTGTTCAATTCAGTAATGAAAAAGTTAGTAATCATGGCTCTATACCGATCACCATTGACTGTAACGTTGCGGCCTTCATCGTTTTTGAAGAAGTACGGACCAATGATTCCACCAGCCCATAAAGCGCACCAAACAGTCAGTTTTTCTGGATGTAACGGTGTTTCGACATACACTTGTGGATTAGCTTCACTCCAAATGCGGCAGTTTTGTTTGTTGACGTAGCCATTCAACCAGAAGTGCGCTTCATCGCTAAACAAAATTCGCTTATGAAAATCGGGAACAACGGCAATCTCGTTTTGGGCCCATTCGACGAATCTACGCCTTGCTTGCTCATATTTAAAATGTAATGCCACAAGATTATCTTTCGAATAAAAAAAATTCATGTCAATCGAATAATACATCGTTGTTTTATTGCAATTTAAAGTTCTATACCTCTAAAAAAACACTCTTTAGTTCTCATGTCCATCTTAATTCTCTTCAGGGCAGAAAAGCTTCTCTCTGTTTGTTCTACAGTCTGTCAGAAAAAGAGCCAAGTAAATCCTCATTGCGACACCTAAATTTAGGAAGATACTTTCCAACTTGTTTTTCCTGGTGTAGGAGAAGATTCCTCTTGTTATTTCTTCTCCACCTTCATATATATATTTTGAAATGTTGACACTCTTGCACAAATTGTTCTTCAACCATGTCTTTGGGGTAGCTTTGAGCCAAGTATTTCACCTGTTTTGTGACTTCTTGCTCCTTTTCATAAAGATTTCTGAATATCTCGAATCTTGTGTTGAGGACTTCGTAGCAATCCCTTCTTTTGTTTAATTGCGCTATAAGATTGTCAATAATTGGTAAGAAAACTCTAGCTCAAAATCTTTCTCTTGGAGACATTCTCTCAAAATCTGGGTCTCTTTTCTCATCTGAAAAAAAATTTCCTATTTCTAATTTTTTCATAGTTGGGTTCAGGCACGTTAGTTAGTTGCAATGCTCTTGCTTCCTAATCATCAAAGTTGGATATTTTTTCAGATAGAAACAAAGATAAGGACTGTAACTCTTTAGTAGCGCAAAGGAGATCAAGCTCTTCCTTTTGCAGTATCTCACTATTTTTGTCCACCCTTTGTAAGATTTCGTCCCAAATTATTGTTAATAAAGTAGTCTGAACACTTTCTAGTGTTTTGTGGAATCTTTCAGCTGTAACTCGCGTGCCAGGTGTCTGAGAATTGTCTTCTATTAAATCTTCAAGGGCGTTCTTGATTTCGTTACGACTTGTAACTTCAGCTCTGAGAACATCTGCCCTTGCTGACCATCTAGTTTCACTAAACGATTTAAACATAAGAAATCTATATTCAGTTTTCAACTTTTGTTTATTGCTTCTCTCTCTCTCTCTCTTCGCACATGATCTCTTAATACATTCCATCTATGAGTAGATGACGAAAAGATGATGTAAAGTCCTTGTACAAAAGAAAAGAATACAATAGCTTCAATGCAGGCTTTTTCCGCAGCAGAACAACCAGCTAAGTTTAAGGAATAGGCTATACATGGTACAAACTCAGCAAAGATATTTTTTTCTCGTTTTCTCGACTGAAGACCCAAGTACACTCCTGACATGTTTGAAGCATTGTTGTAACTTTAGCCCCGACAATTTTTCAAATCTTGTTTAAGTTCTTCAAACAAGTTGAGGGCAGCTTCTTCCATACCTTTAGCTTTATGAGGGGCACCTGATAACACTCGTGCAATGCGTCCATTGGCGCAGGCATTTCTGACAGAAACGTGTCGAAGTGCTTCAGCCAACTGGTCGGTGTGTGAAGCGTCGGGTGTAGAGTCAATAATTAGGAAAAGTAACTCTTGCGAGTTTAATCTCTTAAAACTACACAGTACTCTAAAAATTTCATTTTTACCGAAATTTTTTTTTTTTTTTTTTTTTTTGCATGTTTTGGTGGCTAATATCATTGAGATGCTTGCCACGAAATTTCAGATCTGTTAGCAAATTAGTTTAAGATATTTGAAGTTTTATGCGCTATGGTTTTGGTTTCGGTTTCCTTTTAAAGTATTTTTTTCACACTTAAGTTAAATTAATTAAAAATATTTGAGCTTTTAGTTTGAAATGGTTATTAATTCCAATTTTCATTATTAAAATCATTTCTGCTTGATTATGTTTTGAGTTTTTTGAGTTCTCATAATTAATTAAATAAAGATTAATTTCATGGCCAATTTTTGATTTAAAAATAGTTTATATAACTTTTTTAAAAGCTTTATCATTAATTTTTTTCCTGTAGAGAAAATGTCATGGCAAATGCGTTCTGGGTTTCTGTGAGACACAATATTTCGAAGAGATGGAATACTACTGAAAATGATCTATCTAAAAATCAGTCCTCAGCTGATTCTGCACTTAGACTTCCGAATACAAGTATTCTGAATTCAAATGCTGCAGAGATAACTGAATATTTCCTTGATGTACCAAACTACATTATACTAAACATATTGTAGTATTATATTTTAGTATTTTAAAATCGTACAACAAGGGCTAAAACTTCCTAAACTGCCCCAATTTAAAACTGAAAAAAATTAAATTTTATGAGCAAACCTGACTATTTTTAGCTTAAGTTAGTATTATTATTCTGTACATAAATGCTTCGTGTTTCAGAACTTTTGTGAAATGTTAGGTTAAGATAAAGCTGAATAAACTGGCGTCTTAACAAATGCTATCAATATTATGCAAAAATATATTTTGAATTAAAAATATAATTTTCAGTCATATTTAATAAAAATAATGTTTTAATGTAGAACATACATTGGAAAATAACATATTAAAAAATTAGATTTTTACGGGCCTTATAAGTTTTTGTTTTACGACTTTACAAACTTTAAATGTGTTTTTCTCAGACTTTTAATTTTGAAGGTATAAGTGTTTTCTAATCCCTAAGACTTTTTTCCTGTTCAAGATAGAGCCTTGAATTTTTTTTTGTATATACTCCCAAATGTATGTTCTATAAAAGTTAGTATGGATTTAGGGCTGAGAGAACTCTAGTTATTTTTCTAAAAAAATGCTAAAGTTGATATTTTAAAAATTTTCGTGTTTTTTCCAGGTTTTTCTAGAAAAATAATTATTAAAAATCAACAAGGGAATAGATTTTCAAATCCATACTAAATATTGTTTGTAATAATCTAAGAATCATAAATAACTTAAAATTACTAAAAAAATTTAAAAATTGAGTATTTTATAAGTTTGAAAAAACTTCAAAAATTCCTAATTTTTTAAAATTGTAAAATAATGGCTGGTCAAACTGACTTTTTGCTTACAGAATCAGCTTAATAATATAATCTAAATATAAAACATCAATTATTTTTACTGTAACTGTCTCCAAAAAAATTTTTTTGAAAAAGGGTACCGTGTAGTCTTAAGATTTTTTGCAAGACTTTTGCCTATCAAGTCTATGAACTCATTACAAATGTCAGACGACAGATAAGAAGTACTCCCTTTACCTTTGTTGCCATATTTTGTAAGATGCTGAGAAAACAACGGGTCAAACTCACACACTTATGAGTTGAAGGCATCCGAAGAAAAGCGCGTTTGTTGTAGATCCAAGTTGTGCTGGTCATCACCCCTGAATGGAAGGCATCTGGACGACAAAAATTTCACAACATAGACAACTCTATTAAGATCTCGCCAATACTTTACGTTTTTGTCATATTGATATTGGACTGCATCCTGGACTATGTTGGCCTCATTTCTTAACAAAAAAGTCAATACATTTGTGCTATGGTCGTCTGACCTCTCATGCTGCGAAAGAGTTCTTCCAAACATTACAGATAGTTGCTAAGACTCCACGTTTTCCCTCAGGCTGAAGGAGAAGGTAATAAAAACAAAATACCTGGCCTTTCGATTTTGAATAGAGAAGCCAGTCCCTCTTATACTTCTCTCCACTCGGTAGCTCGCCAAAAAAAATAATTTTGTTGAATGTCTGCGCTTAATTTTGACGCCATCATAATAATGCTCAGAATTAGAAAAATCTACTTCTAAGTCTTGAGTTAAATTTGAATTCAGTATTTTGCGGATATTTGTTACATTATCTTTTATATTCCCCATGTAGCCGGGTCATCCAGCGAGAAGCCACTGTCAAGAAGAGTGCAACGTGTAGGCATAGCAATATCAGAGTCGGTGACAAATTGAGTCTGGAATGTTGATGGTAGCTCTTTTACGGAACTCTGCTCCACTGGGTTTTTTCTTGAGACTCATTTTGTTTTAGAAATATTCTGTAATGCCTGCTATTATAGTCATGAAATAAAAGAAAAGTATCAATAAACTGAAATCCATTTACTGTGTGTGCCAGCAAAACAGTTAAATCTAATTTCATTTTACGGCAACCCAATTATTAGAGCACAAACACTATTTACTTATCCACACCCTAAATTAAAATTTGCATACGCCACAGCAAAATGGCAGATCCCGCTCTCAAACCGCCTTAACTCAACAATTAAACATTAATTTCATTCATCTACAACATCAAATGCTCTAATGCTATTCGAAAGAGGGTCAGTTCTGACTGTCACCTCCTCCTCCTCCCCCCTCCTTCATGGTCCCTTTTGGCGATCGATTCCTTCCTGGTTGTTCCTCCATACAAGCCGCTTCGACGCCAACTTATTTCTGTGTCGCTCTGTCGCCCAGCTAGCTCGGTGGTTCGTTCGCTGGTGTTTCGTTCATCCCCCCTCCTTCGGAGGGGTTGTTGATTTGTATTGTTTTCCCTCGTGGTTTTCCTTTTCTCCTCACGCTGGGTATAAACGCCTTCGGCGTTGGCACCCGAAAATTCTAATTTACGTAATTTCATTTTAGTACTATAATTTACGATTCACAAAACTGTTCAAACACATATAATTTAAATACTGTTATACAGTATGCTTTAGATCAGAAAAAAACTACTCACAAAACCGGCACACACACTTAAGGTATTCCCACAAAACTGGTATTTCGTGACATTGCTCTTCCGACTTTATTCAATTTTCTTTTCAAAATTTTCTTTTAAAGTAATGCATGGTAAAAAGCCAGTGAGCTAGATTTTTTTTTTCAGAGTTACTTTTTTTTATATTTTGGTCTCACTCTAGTTTTTATTTACTACATTTTCATGCAGCTATTTAGTCATTTGTTAAGACTGTCAGGTTTGGATAGCTGCTGTAGTTCTTGAGATTTCTTGGTAAAATCTGCGCATTTCATTTCACTGGCCGTTACATTTCAAACATCCATTAATTTGTATAGTAATTTATTTTAAGACTAAAAAAAGTGGTATATATAGGTTGCATTATTTAATTGTAGAATATTTATAATATTGGAAGTGTGTAATGGTCCCTGGGGACCTCACTTTGAGAACTAGAATAATTATGAGATATAAAAGAACCAGTAGCCATTATTATAATTAACTTTCTTTATTTGATTATCTTTCTCAAATAGAATCAAAGACTTATTAACAACAACAATGTGAATATTATGAGGTTTTAAATATACTATTCTTTAAATTAACTCAATTAAATAATAATCTAATTAATTAATTCATTAAATAACGATCACGCAGAAATTACCACGATAAGAGATCCCAGAATTATATTCAATAATGTTCTTAATGAACATTTAACTTTAATCTCACTCTTAAAACCTTAATGAGACTTTAAATACAATTTTATATTTACCACTCGGAATCTCAATTCTTCATGAGAATAATTTATCTTCAACTACAATATTTCAATTCAAAATCACTATAACTCTATGTTTCAATATCTATCTCCTACTGCTCTAACTTTACTATTTCGTTTGACTTAAATACTGAATCTAATCTACATAACAAGTAATCCTGTCCGCTCTTTGGAGTTGATTGGAAATAGGTAGGGAATTAAATTTCCCTAAAAAGGTCGGTTCAGAAGGTTAGTGATAAAGTTCCGTATAGATTCGTCACAACCCCCTCCAAAAAGAAAACGGGATTTATTCGAAGGACCTAAATGTCCTGAAAATAAATTACGTAAATCCTATCTTTGTCTTACAGTACCTACGATATTAATTTCTAACTGTATATTACTGAAACATCTTCCTTAATGAAAAATGACAAAATTAAGAATTAGAATTAATTGTCAAACCTCATAATATTTTACAAGTTTAAATTAATCCCTGCACTCTATCCATTCGGCAAGGGGGCGTGGGAAAAACCACCCTAGTGGTGGCAAAAAACCAGCCCCATAGAGTATGACTTATATATTATACAAAAAAATACAATACAATCTTCTGTGGCACTGGAAGATCGAAGACTTCAGGGTCAGCTACCCTGAAAGATTGACATCCATTTGAGAAGTAGGCAAAAGTATACATGAAGTTATACATTTGTTACATGAATGTCATACAATAAATATCTGGTTCCTTTGCCTTCTCATTCGAAAAACTTGATGCGCTATTTAGTGTTAATGGTTAATCCTATCTAACTTCGCCGCGCAATAAGGCACCAGATGTGAAACAAAACATACATAGAAACATACATAGCATATAATAATAATCATTTTGTAATAAACAAATAACACAAACAACCAAATGAATTGTCGCATCTTAGCGAAGTCATACATCGAAGTAAACAAATGCAAAATTTACAGATGTTTTCTCCAAAATACAAAAAGTAACACAAAAGTCGTTTTTTTTCTGTTATAGAAAAAAAACACACACAATGCAGTGTCCACTTTTGTTAGTCTTCTTAATTTTAGAGTCCGCCCGTGACTTGCTTTAATTGCAAAAATTCTTCATTTGTTCGTACCGCGAAGATAATGAAACAATACAACCTGGATTTTGTCTGTTAAATCCTATGCACTGGATCTCCATTCAACGCTTCCACACTGAGGCTTCTTCTGCGGAATATGCTGCCCGGTATGCCGTTGATTTCGATGTTGTTGAGGTCCTCATGGATTCTGTCTTTTTCTTGTATACGGCTCCGTAGATTGTATGGGCAAGGTCTTCTTGTATTGTTTTGATTCGACCGGACTGTTTTCTCCGTTTGTTCGTTGTGTCTTCTCGTTGTCGCTCTGGTCTGACGGGTCTGGTTATCACGTCCACTAACTTCCATTCGGGATCCACTTGTAGTCGTAGCATTCCTGCGATCAGGCAACTTTGATGGACCTGCAATGGACTGTACTCCTGGTGAAGAGGTATTAGGTTTTTTTAATTTGTAAGTTCTGGACGAGATCGAGGAAGGGATCGACCTCTTGATTCCCTGCCTTTGCTCAGGAGCGTGTCTTTTCCGGTCCTGATGATCAGATCCTTGTCGGGATCTTTTCCTACATATCTTGGATCTTTTTATAGCTGGGTCCTTCGACGCAGTACTATTAATTTTACGTTTATTTCTGGGGATCTCCCGTGTGGTGTTACTCTGCCGTGATCTACACCTCTCACTTTCCTGACTAGAGGTTTTCCTATGCTCTTTAAACTGTCCTTGATGTGATCTATTTGACCCATGACTAACTTCTTGTTCGTCATATAGAGTTTCTATCGGACTATCCGAACTAATCGTGTCTGACTGACGAGGTCGGTACACTCGAACCTGATCAATATTAACAGTTATATTTCTTCCGTTTTTCCAAATAACTAAATTATTTCCTTTTATTTCTAAAACCTTATAGGAACCTTCAAACTTTGGCATAAATTTTCCCACCTGTTTCCTACCCGCATCACTTAAGAAATGTGTTTGAAGTAAAACCAAATCGTTCACTTTGATGTGAACATCCCTCCTTCTGAGATTGTAATGTTTTTCCCAAGACCTATGCTGTTTTTGCATATTTCGTCTTGCCTCATCGAATAATCTTTCGATGTTATTACCAACATATTTCGCATCCTCCGTAACATTTATGAGCTTGCTAAACGGAGTTATGATTTTCCTTCCTAAAAACAACTCAGCCGGAGTTTTATTTGTCGTCTCATTTACTGCCGTGCGCAATGCGAAAGCGAACTCGTGTAGAAATTGGTCCCAGTTTTCATGATTTTCTTCAACAAAAGAAGCTATCATTTGAACTAAATTCCTATTCACTCTCTCCGTGAGATTAGACTGTGGTCTGTACGTTACCGTTTTCATATGTTTGATGTCCAACCTGTGACTGAGATGTTCAAACACGTCAGAAATAAATTGGGGGCTGTTATCACTTATCAAAGAAATCGGAGCTCCGTAACGCGCTATATAGTTATTAAAAAGGCATTAGCTATTGTCTGGGCTGAAGATTTACGAAGAGGAATCAGCTCACACCACTTAGTGAAGTGGTCAGTTATAACTAATATGAATTTATATCTCTCGGGTCGGGATGCGGGGTAGGGGCCTACTAAGTCTAGCGTTACAATTTCATTTGGATATTTCGAAACTATAGGCATTAAACGACCAGCTGGTAGCGCGTTTTTATAATTAAACTTTTGACACCGGTCACAGGTTGAAACATATTCAAATATATATTTTCTCATAAATGGAAAATAGCACGTGTCACGAAGTTTAAGATATGTCTTCCTCTTTCCGAGATGTCCTGCCAATGGCAGATCATGAAATTCTTTCATTATATCTTTTCGAAGAGAACCAGGAATATAAACTCTTAGTTCTCCCAGATTAGAAAAATACTTCGCGTAAAAGAGGAGACCATTTATTAACTTGAAGTCCTGGGACCAATTCTCGCATACCGTCGCATTAACAGAACCGTCATCAGGGTTTTCTAAGTATCGATAAATATGTCCTAATTCAGGATCTTCCCTCTGTTCCTTAATGAATTGTTCACGGGAATTTATTGCGAGGGCTCTAAGAGCTGCGCACGAAATTTGCGACCCCTCGACACTGTCTATTGGATTTCTTGATAAAAGATCTGCGACCACGTTTTGAACACCAGGTCTGTGTTCCCATTCTATGTTAAACTCTGACAATTTCAATGCCCATCGGATCATCCTACTTGATAAATTCTTACCATTGGTTAACTTCGTTAACGCTGCGTGATCTGTAATCACTTTCACAGGTAGGGGGTCCAAAATAAGTTTTAAACTTATTTAGAGCCCAAATTACCGCCAAACATTCTCTTTCGGTAACCGTATAATTACGTTCTGCTTTATTAAGGGTTCGAGACGCGAAAGCAATAGGTTTTTGATTTTGTTGAAGCACAGCACCAATTCCGACCCCACTTGCATCAGTGAATAAATTGAACTGTTTAGAAAAATTTGGTAATTGCAAAATCGGTGCCTCCGTTAGTGTGCGTTTGATCTGATCAAAAGAATCCTGTGCTTCTCCCGACCAGTTAAACTTCGCCCCCTTTTTCTTTAATTGGTACAATGGTTCGCATATATCTGCGTATCGCGGAATAAATTTTTGGTACCAACCCGTCATCCCTAAAAATTTTGACACTTCTCTATTATTTTTGGGAGGTT
Organism: Trichonephila clavipes; assembly: GCA_019973935.1. Lineage (NCBI taxonomy): Eukaryota > Metazoa > Arthropoda > Arachnida > Araneae > Nephilidae > Trichonephila > Trichonephila clavipes. The sequence goes on along the minus strand of BMAU01000557.1, from coordinate 86,063 downwards.
TCATTTCCGTAATTGCCCGAATTTTCTTATTGTCAGTTTCGATTCCTTCTTTACTAATAATCAGGCCTAAATATTTGAGTTTGTCACGAGCGAAGTGACATTTTTCTTTATTTAACGTTAGCCCTGCGTCTCGTAATAAGGTAAAACCTGAGTTAAATGATCTAGATGGTGTTTAAACGATGGTGATGTAATAATAACATCATCCATGTAAACGGACACGAAACGCCCAATAACAGGTTGGAGGATTATATCGATAGCCCTTTGGAAATTAGGCGCCGCCCCAGAAAGACCAAAAGGCATGCGTAGGAATGCAAAAGTGCCATTGCGAGTGATAAACGCTGTTTTTCTATGTCCTTTGGACTAATCGCCAACTGAAAATAGCCACTTCTGAGATCTAGAGTGGACATAACGTTGGTGTGAGGGATATTGGTGAGTAAGTCATCAATAACCGGTAATGGATATCGAGGATATTTGGTAATTGCATTTAGTTTCCGATAATCGATCGCGAAACGATACGCCTCGGGAGAATCTGGAGGAAGGTCATTGTTCTTTCGAGTTAATACGACTGGAGATGCATAGGGCGAATTAATAGGACAAATTGTACCATCCCGTAACATCTTATCTATGTGATAATCAATAATGCCTTGTTTGACCCGGTCGTACTTGTATGGTCTCGACACTACCGGTCCTTTATCTCCAGTATCTATCTCATGATATACAACATGCGTTAATCCCGGTTGATCGGAAAATAACCCTTTAAAATTATTAAATAAGGCTTTTAATTGCCTCTGTTGCTCGTCATTAAGTTTCGATTCTGTGAGATCAATATCAACGAGTTTCTCCTCTTTAGGCGTTTGTTTGATCAGATGATCGGGAATGATTAAGGATTTCTGATCAAAATCTAATGTTAATCGCGACGCCTTCATAAAATCAATCCCTAAAATGCACTGATACTGCATGTTATCAAGTATATGGAATTCCCAGGGTTTCTGAAATTCCCTGATTCTAATTTGTAATTCGACTCTACCTAAATGATTGCACGGGGCTCCTTGTGCTGTCACGACTCTGTCTTTCGTCTTTTGACGAGGTCGGTATGAAAAATAATTGCGGTATACCTCCTCCGAAATAAAAGATTGCTCTGCTCCCGTGTCCCATAGTGCGGTAATAAAGGTTTCATTTAATAGAATAGGGACATACGGTAATTCGACTGGGGTCATTCTTATAGAGGATACTCTGATAGGCTGATGATCCCAAACTGGAGGATTTTCCGTACCCCGCGATCGATTACCCCCATATTCACATCGATCGCTTAAAAGTTTAAATTTCTACTTCGTTCATTTTGACCTCGAAATGAACTATTTCTCGACCCGCTTTGTCGACCGCCTTGACTGTGGAATGGTTGATCCGATTGTCCACCTTGGCGTCTACCTTCGAATCTGCGATTTGCGAAACCTTGGTTTTCGAATCGATTAAATTCCCTTTGTGGTCGGCTATTATTGGCGTATCTCTCATTATTTCTGTTTTCCCTCCCATTTTCCTGTCTATGCCGGGTATTAAAACGATTGTTTTCATGAGGGCCTGAACTTCTAAATCCCTCACTCGAACCTCTGATTTGTCTATGCATAAAACGTTCTTCGTATTTATCAACGATTTGTAGGAGATTGGCAGTATTTCGTGGATGTCTAACTTCGACATAATCCAAAATTTGAGGTTCTAATCGACTGACGACGTGATCTATTAATTTTTCCTCCGACATTTCTAGTTTAAGTATTTTATGAATTTTCAACAATTCATAAATAAAGTCCGAAGGTTGTTGATCTCGTCTTTGTGATGAGGAATAAAATCGCGTTTCTAGTTCTGACCTGTTTCTGACCACGGGAAATTGTTCTGACAATGCCTGTTTTAAGTGCGCGTAGTCTGTTGTCTTATCTTCAATGACTCTATAACCTAGAACTTCGAACCAGTCGAGTGCCCGTCCTTTGAGATGACCTTTCAAGTAAGCACATGCCAGTTGTGCAGGTATCTCATAATATGCGAGATTATGATCAATATTCTCCAAAAATCATCTATGTTCTCAATCCCCGAAAATATTGTTCCGGAATGATTCTAAAACTGAATCCGACTCTATTCTCGGGATTTATACGTTGGGCGCCATTGTAATGGTCCCTGGGGACCTCACTTTGAGAACTAGAATAATTATGAGATATAAAAGAACCAGTAGCCATTATTATAATTAACTTTCTTTATTTGATTATCTTTCTCAAATAGAATCAAAGACTTATTAACAACAACAATGTGAATATTATGAGGTTTTAAATATACTATTCTTTAAATTAACTCAATTAAATAATAATCTAATTAATTAATTCATTAAATAACGATCACGCAGAAATTACCACGATAAGAGATCCCAGAATTATATTCAATAATGTTCTTAATGAACATTTAACTTTAATCTCACTCTTAAAACCTTAATGAGACTTTAAATACAATTTTATATTTACCACTCGGAATCTCAATTCTTCATGAGAATAATTTATCTTCAACTACAATATTTCAATTCAAAATCACTATAACTCTATGTTTCAATATCTATCTCCTACTGCTCTAACTTTACTATTTCGTTTGACTTAAATACTGAATCTAATCTACATAACAAGTAATCCTGTCCGCTCTTTGGAGTTGATTGGAAATAGGTAGGGAATTAAATTTCCCTAAAAAGGTCGGTTCAGAAGGTTAGTGATAAAGTTCCGTATAGATTCGTCACAAGTGGTGAAAGAGAGTCCCAAATGTATTGTTCCCACAGACGTACAAAAATATGTGCTTACAATTATTTTACAACTTCAAATTACATGAAATAACAGTTGTTACATATAGGATCCCAATTCATTCAAAAATAGGACAGCTATTTTTGAGCAGTGGGTCGAGACAGCGCTAATGCAACCACATATTTTTTTTTGCAATGCTAGCGCTATCTGTTGCGCAATATGAAAACTAATATATTTGGATTTTCGGTCATATTTATGTTATAAAACAATAAATAATTTTTCATTAACTGAATTAATTGCACATTAAACTGAAGTTTGATAAATAATCATGAGATATATTTCCAAAAATAAATAATAATTACTATCTGGTTGCATTATCGCTGTCTCGATCCACTCCTTATTTTTGGTACGTACTTACGTAATATCCCAACTGTATTGGCGACCCATTCAGCACGTTCGACACACAAAATCGGGGTTGCTAACTAGCGAGTTATCTTGAACGTTGGCCTTGTTGCGATATATATATATAATACTTAAGTACCCTATTTTTATATACATTCTTCTCCAATTTTCATTTCAGAGATATATAAACACTACTTTTTTTTCTTAAAAATAAAAGGTATTTTGGAAAAAAATTGTTGGATTTTTTTTTTATTTTGCATTTTTTTATTGTACTGAATCTAAAATCTAAAGTAAAAAGTATTTTTGAAGATTTTCTATCAATAAAACCCTTTATCTACCGCATTATGATTTACTGCAGTTTTCTTCATGCAATATTTTTTTTGATCACTGCATTGAAAGTTAAGGGATATACATAAACAAAATACTCAAATTTGGGAAATTTAATCCGTTAGAGCTAATTAATTAAAGATATTTAACCGTAAAATTAATTATATACACTGTTCACTTAAAATTAATTGTCAAATCGTTTTCTAAAGTCTTCATTAACATACTAAAAAAATGGCTCTTGACTTTTGACGTTAACTATTTTTTCGGGACAAAAATGATAATCTTTGAAATCCGCTCAAAACGCTGTCGGCTGAAAACGCAATTTCTGCTATACAACTATTCGCCTTCCCCACTAAAATACTCACCATAGAACCCATGCTTCCATATATCGTGGAAGAGTAGATTTCAAAGAATATTCCTGCTAAGTATGGTCACAATATTCGTAAAAATGATTATTCCATGTAATTTTAAAGTGTAAAGTAAAACGTAAAGCGGTAGATAAAGGGTTAATCCTCTAAATCAACGATAATCAGCCTGCGGCCCTCCGGGCATTTCTGAATGGCCCGTTGGGGGTCCATTGCACTAAAAAATTCAATTATTTAAGAACATTATATTAAAAATGCAGCCTGAAATTCTATCAATTAAGCAAACAGATATACCAATTTTGCTGTCGATGTCGCACGGGTACGAATAACAAGATTAATCGTTCAGTTTTAACAAGAAATTGTAACGATTGGTAATAACCAAAAGCAGTGAAGAAGTGAACTGAACTGAAACAAATAATACTGATTTCAGTCCGAAATTCAATCAAAACTCCTCTTTGCTGCCATTCTGCACTTGATAAATTAATATTTGAAATAAAAATAAGCGAGACTGTCAAAAGAAAAAAAAATCAAATTATCAAACAGCAATGCAGCTATGTTTGTATGGCAGTAGAATGTAAACTAGGAGCTTAGTCACGGATGAAACGAAATTGAGACTACCTCCATAACTCAGAAAAAAATGCTTAAAACAGAAAAAAAAAATATATATGTGAGTGATTAACATAGTACTAAAACTACCCCCATAACTCAGGAAAAATGCTTAAAACCAAAAAAAAAATATATGCGTGTGTTTTATAATGATTAATATAGTACTAAACCCAAAAATTCATTTTAAAATTTTGATCAATTTTCCACATTTAAAGTGTACAGTATTGCATTGGTCTTATAATGCTTTTTTCTTTAATCCTCATGATACGGCCCGCGTGAAATATCTGTCATATGTATGCGGTCCGGCGGCGAAAACGATTGAGTACCTTTGCTCTAAACACAATATATCATAAAATCCAAATGGAGGTTTGGAGGCTTACATACAGTGAAATACGTTGTTATCGTGAAAACGCGTAAGACGAAATATTGGTTTACACCAGCGATACTCAATCTGCGGCGGCAAAACGAGCCTTTTTAAGTGGTCCGGTCATGGTTCATTGCTCTGAGTAATTTACTCATTTAAAAACACTATATTAAATATTTGGTGAGAAACTGTTTTTGTCAAGAATTCAGATCTATCAATTTTTCTTTTTGCTGTTGGTGTCGTACGGGTACGAATTGATATTCTTTGTCTTTGTCCTCGTGAGCTTTATAGCTCGAGGTTAATATAACTCTCATTCACTCAGTGGAATTTTGATTTTGATATATTAGCACTCCATATACTTTTAAAATAGGTGTATAGAAGAGTTGTATTGTCCGAGATACAGTACCCGGATGTAAATGCTACATTATCCTAAAATTAATATTTTCCCCTAATTAGGATTATTTCTGCTGGTGCGAGGAAATTAAGATACATTTTTCTCTGTCGGATTTGACGAGAAATTTTATTTGTGACCAAAATTTAATTATTCAAAGGACATAAATGCTTCTCATTAATTTTAGAACGCCATATCAAACAGATTTTGTCTTCCCATCCCAGAAAAGTCCCCTGTTATGGACAAGCTATTCACAGACAAGCGCCGCCAAGTAGGAATCACGGGATGAACCGGTAAACACTTACTCGTGGGTAACATTTGTAGAATCCTATACGTCAGGGGTGTCAAACTCAAAAGCTAACTTTGGCCAAACAAACAAGGTTTAAATGTAAATGGGCCGCAAAAAATTAATAATCATCGAAACATCATTTTATTTTGAATTATGCATGTTGTTGTCGTGACCTTCCGGAAGGGAAGGAATGAAAGTTGCCAGAGCCTGAAACAGGTTGGCTTCTACACATAGATGGCGACACCACCTATCTCCCCTCCACAATTTAGGCATGGAACTCTTAAAGGGAGGGAAATATTCTCCTGCATACGTGGTTTCTGCTCTGCTACTGACTACAAGACTTTCGGACACACTGATTTAACAAGCACGTTCTCCGTGTATACTCGGAGGGTATTTGGTGACGTCGGGCGCAGGACCCAGGCTCTCCGGTCTGGAGCTCGATGCTCTAACCACTAGGCTGCCCACGCCCCCAATTTGTGGAGGTTGCGGGTTCAAACCCGGCTGGATTCGATAGATTTTCTGGATGCAAAAATCGTATGCACGCATGTCATGTGATTATATGGCGTGTAAAAGATCCATTGAGTATCAATTTGGCTCTGGTACTCTCAGCAAAGTTAAATCACGGCAATATTTAGCATTTGACGAGAGTTTGAATTAAATTAATTCAAATATAGTAGCGAGAGACCCACCGCTAGATGATGCCGTCATTGAAATGGCTGTCTCATTTAGGGACTTGCCCTGTCTGCAAAGGCTTACTTGCTAATATGCAGTTCATTATAAAAGAAAGAAAGAAACGAGCCTTACAGTAGTCGCATATGATGTGTAACGCCTGACATGTTATCGTGGTAAATACGCAATAGTAATTTAAATCCTGAAAAAAATGAATCCAGTTTGATTGGAAATAATTTTCTATCGAATAATTATATCTTTAATGAAAATATTATTTAGGAGTAAAATGAAATTTTTTATTAAAAATATTTATTCTTGTTCAATTTGGGGAAGAGTGGATACAATAGACTTATGATAAGTAAAATATGACACATATATAGAGTTGGACTTCGCATACATTCTGCTCTGGATTTACCCATCTCTGCAAATCACAAAATCATGAAAATTTAATTAGCTTGGTAAATGTTTAATTTTTAATCGCGTAAACTTTTTTTAATCACAATGAAAAATATTATGCTGACAAGCGAAAGGAATTAATCTTATAAAGTATGAAAAAGATATATATTCAAATAATTCCATATTATACTTACTCGTGTTTCTTTAAGAATGTTGAACTTTGTCAGACGCTTACCTGTAAATATAATTATTAGGAAAAAAAAAAAAGTATGTTTATCCTGAATAAGAATTGTAATCTTGTAAAGACTGTAATCAAACAATTTACTTCGGTTAGCTCAGCTGAACTTTATTTTATGGGTTTCAAATTCAAACTAAACACCATTAAAAAGAACAAAAGAAAAGAAAAGATCACAGTTACAATTACATTAAAACAGTTAACAGTATTAGAAAATAACGAGAGGTTTGCGTGCACTTCCTCTTCCGAGCTGGCATGCCGACTGGTTAAGCACGCATCCACTCAGCGAAAAGAACTCGCCAACCTGATCACCAAATATGACGCCAACTTGGCTCTATTGTCAAGATTTCACCAATTTCCCATTGACGTCACTTCCTGTTACCCATATCCTTCCCTTTTCATGAAATCACTCCGACAAATATCCAGCAACAGAGAGAAAAGAATTTACACATCAAAAAGTAAGTTTACCTTCGTTGGAGCGGATGGGCGAAACTGGGGTGAGAGGTCACTGGAAAACTTGATAATTTCCACTCTTTCCCGCGAATGTAGGGATGGCGCTATACACGTTAACAACTTGTTGACATCTTAATATGCGTTTTCACTATTACTACTATCAATTTCTATTTGAATATCTTTAGGGAGAGATTTTAAAATTGTAGTTCTCACAGAATATGCTTTTGACAAATCTTTTGACTTAACCCAGTGCTTCTCAAACTTTCAATATTTGCGACCAATTATTCAATCATAATTTTCATCACCCCACCCCTTCACAACAATGTATTGAATTCAATAATACTGTACTTTGACCTCTTGACTACTACGACTTGAAGCTCCACAGGCGTATATAATCATCTCGCTCAATCAAAGCGTTAATTGCCCCGGATATAGTATATATATATATATATATATAATATATATATATATATAATATATATATATATATATATATATATATATAATATATATATATATATAATATATATATAATATATATATATATAATATATATATAATATATATATATATATATATATATATATATATATATATATATGTTCTAGAAATTCAGTTGCAGGTGCATCTACCAGATGCTGAGTAACTTTGGTCAAAATAAGACTAGACGTCTTTCAAGATAATTCTTTTATTCTACTGAGGACGGCACATTAAAATACATAAAAAATAAACGTTCGGCAACCGCCGAGCGTCCAACCAGTACTCTGAATATATTCGTCAGCTCGCAGACTGACGTCACAAAAACCACGCCGCCTAGCGGCACTTTTATTCACTTCATTTTGCAACATCCTCCCCCTTGAGACTCGCAAAGAGTCTCAAGCACATAACAAATTCTATTAAATAAATCCAGTCTCTTTGGTTTCTTCACACATCTCCCGGATGAAGTATATTTTTTAAATATTACCTCATCGGTGACAGAGTTTCAGATACAGTGGGAATATTGATTCCTCCATACCCCTTTGAAGATTTTCATTTGAGCGTATCTCTAAAGGGTAGATACGCTGTATTGGTCGCAACATTTTTCCGTGTTGAGGTTTAAGTCTAACCGTTCGAATTTTGCCATCTCGCCCTGGAATTAATTCAATAATTTTGGCTAATGCCCAGAACAATCGTTTTTTGTTATCATCTCCAACTAAAACTACTTCTCCAATCTGAGGATCACGCGATTCCTTTTCATTATGTTTCTGTATAAGTTGACTAAGGTATTCATTCCTAAAGCGTTGGCGTAGATCTTTTAACAGCTTACTCCGATATTTTATTCTCTTGTTAAGGCTGTTCGAATTTAATTCATCAATATCCTCAATGTTTGAGTTTTTATTACTGATAAGAAACATGCTAGGTGTAAGAGGAATCAATTCTTCCGTATTTTCTGATACATATGTTAATGGTCTACAATTTATAATGGATTCACAATCACAAAGCACAGTATACAATTCATCATATTTTAACACTGATCTACCCAAAGTACGCTTTAAAACAATTCTTTTACAGAGCGGACCAGCCTTTCCCACCTGCCTCCCCACCAAGCTGCAGTAGGTGGGATAAATTTCCTTAATATTTTTGGAGTTCTAGTTTCTTCCACTATTTTGCTCCAGTTCAATTTTGATAGATCATTAAAAGCGCCTCGAAAGTTAGTTCCGTTATCGCTATAGATTGTTCGTGGCCGACCACGCCTAGCAATAAAGCATCTAAGGGCCAAAAGAAAAGCATCAGAAGTTAGGGAATTAACAAGTTCAAGATGAATAGCACGGTATACCGCGCAAGTAAACAAAGTTATCCACACTTTTCTTCCATCTTTCAAAAATAAAGTCCCCGCCAAATCTATTCCTACAATTTCAAAAGGTGCACAGTCTGTTACTCGGTCTGGTGGTAAAGGCGTTGGTTCGCTTGACAGGGATTTAACTTTAAAGCGTTTACAGAATCTACAATTATACAGAACATTTTTTATAGCTTTCCTAGCTCTAATTATCCAATATCTTTCTCTTAACAAGCATTGCATCATTTGAATTCCCGCGTGACAATTTTTCTTATGTACATCTCTAATTAATAGCTTAGTAAACTCACATTTTTCTGGTAACAATATTGGGTACAAAAAAGATCTTTCATCATCTCGATTAAGTATTTTAGTTTTCACCCGTAAAATACCTTCATCATCTATGTAAGTCTCAATATAATTTGAAGATTTCGCATCAGGAAGGTAATAGCTCTGAACTAAACGAATTAATTTCTTTTCAGAATTTTCAATTTCTGATTGTGAAAGTTCAGAATCCTTACATTTTCCATTCAACAAAGTACAATTATTCACAAACCTTAAAATCCATGAAAAAACTCTAATCATTTTATTATAATCAGATATAGCATACAAATGCCAAGGAGGTGCGTCTCTTGAGAGATCAATATTCACCACTTTTAATTTTTTCCTTTCCAATTCTACTTCCTCCGATTCTCCAGGAGTTTCTCCAAGAACGAGAGAATTACCTTTACATCTGATTTAAACATTGATCTCACAAAGACGCACACTGCATACGCCTCCTTGGAAGCGTCAACAAAAACATGTAATTCAGAAGTGGAATTAATTATCATACATCTTGACAAAGTAACATCTTTCAATACATACAAATCTCTAAACCATTTTAAAAATACATTTACATCCTTAGGAGACAATTCACTGTCCCAAGCAATTTTTCATTTTCCACAAATGTTGTATTAATAGTTTCGGAAGCAATGTAGCTGGAGTTAATAAGCCAATAGGATCAAAAATTTTCTGCACAATTGCCAAAATTAATCTTTTTGTGATTTTTTTTTCACAGGTCAAAGTATCCATTACTGTGCAGCACTTCAAGGTATCAGTTTCTAAATTCCAAATTACTCCCAAAACGGAAGTATCTCCTGAGCTTCTATCAACATTTTTGCCAGCCACATTGCTTTCAAAACCACGCAGGTTGAAACATCCATTCAACATGATCAATTTCGCATGTTCAATGAAACGTCCCTGCTCGTCAGTATTAAACACACCAAATACACAATTGTCCACATAGAATGAACTTTTCAGTTTCTGAGCAACCTCTTCATGTTGAGGTTGACAATTTTCCAAAAGATGCATAATAGATGCATTCAGCAGAAAAGGGCTAGAAGAAACACCAAACACAACTCTGCAGTGCCTATACACGATCCGCCCTTCACTAGATGGGAAAAAAATCTAAGAAAATCTTTGTCTTTCGGTGCTACAGACAGCATTAAGAAAGCCTTCTCTATATCCGCACTAATACCGATTGGATACATTCTAAATCGATCGAGAATATCAGGTATTAGCTCTATCAAATTAGTTCCCTTTAATAAATATTCATTTAAAGAAGGTTTCCCTTTTTCGGAGGCCGAGGCGTCAAAAACGGGGCGAATTTTGGTCGTTTGACTATCTAATTTAATAACTGGCCTGTGAGCCAAATAATGGCATTCTTTATTCAATTCTAAATCTGGTACGCGTTCAATAATGTTCAATTTTTCCCAATCCTGAAATACCTTTTGATAATCCATAAAAATTTCCCACATCCAAGTCTATTTATCATTCCTTCATGTCGTTTCCAGACCAATTCTTTATTACTTGGTAACTTCAATGAGTCATACTTCCAAGGGAGTTCTACTTCATACCTTCCATCAGGAAGAATTTTAATTCTGTTATTAAAATCATTTAAGCTAAGTTCAGTTTTCTGTTTTTCAATTTCAGTAGGACTGGAAATTCCTAAAACCTCAAGTTCCCAAAGTTTATTAACTGGTATGTTCATAGAATGCATCGATAATGTTGTTACAATATTATCCTTTACACATGAACCCTTTCCAAATACTGTCCAACCTAGTTTCGTTTCTACGGCAGTTAAGCCGGACTCTAATTCTACAGAGAATTCCCTGTTAATAATTTTCCTAAGACATCTGCACCGATTAAAGATTGATTTCCGTTTCCTTTCGAAAAGAATCAGTAAATTTTATTTTCTTTCTTTTTAATTCATTCAAGACCTGTTTATCTTCAATCTTCGGAATATATCCGCAAATCATTTTTTTTCAGAAAGAGCTTCAAAACTACAAGTATACGTCTTATTTAAATTACTAACCTCTACCGGAAATATATCATGTTTTTTTGGTTTTGTTTCACTCCCCCAAAGAGTGCATGAATCACTGTTTCGCTTCTAAGCGGAAGTGCTTTTAGATGAGTTATTACATTTTCGCTAACGTTAGTACTTTGAGATCCACTATCAATCACAGCACGGATTAACTTTTCCTGACCTTGACACCGAATAATAACGCAAAGCGTTTGCAAAAATACAGTTTTGCTTTTGCTGAAAGTTAGAGAGAGAGAACTTTCCGATTTTGGAATAGATTTCGTTTTCATTTCTTTTTCAGAACACATTATTTCAAAGTGATGGTTATCACAATGCGAACAATTTAATTGATTTTTAATATTACAGAATTTACTTAAATGACCAGTTTTGAGACAAGAAAAGCATGCCCCTTTTTTAACAATAAATTTTGCTTAACAGCTATTGTCATTTTCTTTGCTGAGTAACATTTTTCACTTGGATGCGACTTATTACAAAAATTACAGTTTAAAATTCTCTTACCTGGGTTGTCCATATTTACTAAAGCTGCTGCTGTCGTCGTTTCTACCTTATTTATCTGTGTTGCATGATAATCCTTTTTTCGTGGATTCTGGTGGAGGGTGAGGCCGGTCCGTGCCAAAAGAACCATCTCCTCTCCTTTCACCTCTTGCCGAAGAAAGTTCATCAACTGTTCTAAAGAACGGGATCCTCGGATTCTGTTTGATGATTTCTGCTTCTTTCCCAGGCGACCAACACTTCCTCAGGCAGGCAGCTCTCCACTAAAGGCGTCAGAAAATCTCCGTATTTATCTTGAGTCTTCCCCAAGCTCTCCAAGGATCTCAATTTACTTTCAAGTTCATCATAAAGTAAGGGTAAATCTACCTTCACTCTTCCAGTAGCAGCATTTTTCATAACCAAAGTTAACAGGTCTCGAACGTAGATTTGTACTAATAAGTCTTCTCGTCCAAATCTTTCTTTCAGTTGATCTATCGCCTTTGGGTAACTTGCAGCAGTAGCAGGGAAACTTAGTACAAATCTCTCTGCTTTGGACCCTGGCTCCATCTATTGTAACAAATACTGCATTTTATCCTCTGCCGCAATTCCTCTATCTTCGTGTATCTTTTGAAATTGGTTCCAAAAGGTCAAATACTCTTTCGCCTCACCATTGAACTTTTTTAGTTCGATTTTTGGGAGTTTAAATATCCCTGATTCTTTATCACTCGGAATAGTACACTGTTGCGACTTCAGTTCTATTTTCGTAGTAAGTTCGCGGAACTTTTCTCGGTAGATTTCAGCATCTTCCAAATCTTCAGCGAATAAATGCTCACCATCATCAGACAACAACAATGTTTCTGAAATCGCGTTCTGGCAAGAGTCCATTCTCGCAAATTTATCGTTGAATTGAATTTTCAAAACCGAAAGTGTCTCAAAATTGCAGAGTTCCTGTGCTAATTCAGATTCGCGATTTTCTTCAAACAATTAGAAAAAGCCGTCCTCAGTCCTTTTCGTTGTGCTTTTAAAGCATTTAAATTCATTTTCGATATCAAAAATTCAGAGTTCAACTAAAATATTCAAATCCAAAGTACTCGAGTCCTGTCGCGGACGCCACTATGTTCTAGAAATTCAGTTGCAGGTGCATCTACCAGATGCTGAGTAACTTTGGTCAAAATAAGACTAGACGTCTTTCAAGATAATTCTTTTATTCTACTGAGGACGACACATTAAAATACATAAAAAATAAACGTTCGGCAACCGCCGAGCGTCCAACCAGTACTCAATATATTCGTCAGCTCGCAGACTGACGTCACAAAAACAACGCCGCCTAGCGGCACTTTTATTTCACTTCATTTTGCAACAATATATATATATATATATATATATATTTACGTCTTTCCGAAGTAGGATCTTCTCTGTGCGCAGCTATCCATAAAATTATTCCGAAGGCTTTCGAATACAATAAAAGGACCTTCACGGTGTTTGTGAAGCATGTGCTGATTTCAGAGAAAAGGTTTTACTTGTTTATTCTTTTTTATTACCTCCCCCGATACATCACATACGGATGCCTACGTGGAAAACGGTGGTATTGGGGAGCGAATCGTGTAACTTTTTTAATTGGCAGCTCAGGGATTAATAATAAACCACACAAATTATCAAGAGAAAAGTGTTAATATTTGTATATAATTTTACACATATGACAATCCCATGGTGTTAGGTGTAATTATTAAACTTTCTCTTAATTTAATATTGTTAAATTAATTATAAAACGCATTGTGCAGTACTGATACATTGAAAGTGTATTATATATCAGTACAAATGTGTATTTTATATTTTATTATATATGAATGTATTTTGTGTGTTTATTTTCAGTAAATTAATAATTTTTTAAAAATAATCTTTTATTTTCAACTTTTTAATATGCTCGAACCCCCCTCGTAGAGTAACCGCGTCCCCAGAGAGGGGCGCCACACAGTTTGAGAAACGCTGGATTAACCTATAAATATAAATGGATCTTTGTATACATATGAAATCGCATCACTCGTACACCGTTCAACCATTCGCTACGAAAATCCCCACCACTAACTGCTAGGAATATGTTCAGTGTTTTGGGAGCCTGGCTGTCTGTAGACGCACCTTCTATCACGACGTTGAAGGGAACTGAAGCCATTGAAGGAGGACGTAGGCATGGACGAGGTGACGAGCAAGTGGCAAGTGGCATGGAAATTACGGAGTTCCTGTCCCAAACTCGGGACGTACCTCCTCATCAGAATTAATAAAAAAGAGCCTAATTAAATGAGAGTGACTTAAAAATAAAGAATGGAAATAAATTAGATGGGCAGGACAAAACCTGCTGAAAAACAGTAGCGGACGAAGTCCGCTAACTGATGAAAGAAATGCCCTGCATGCTGCAATTTGATTGGTCGAGACCGATCATCGCAGAAAGTGGGCGTGGAAAAGGATTGGGTCGATCCGAAAATAAACGACCCGAAACAAGTGACGAGGTGACGAACTGAGAAAGACGGAAAGCAAAGACGTCATTTGCATGGATTAAGACGTAGACGATAACACCTCGCGTGTTAATGACGAACTCAACTAAAAGCCTACTGTATATATTGTAAATAGTTTTGACCAATTAACTCTATAATTAATCATAATCTGTGTGTGCCAGTCATTTCCTGACAAGCGCTCACCCACATGTATATGTATTTTTTTGTGTTGGCGCCACACCATATCTACTTCTGCACCAGCCATTATAATGTAAGGAACCATTGCTTACGAATATCATAATTTTAAAATAAAATAAATACAACAGAAAGTATTATACACGTATTACAATCCAGATATAAATTATTTACGCTATTTTAAGCGTTCATTACATAAAATTTGTAACACTGTGTTACTTAGGAAGGTGTTTTCAAAAACTGACCCACAAGAGGGTTACGGGGAGTTACAGATTTAAAAAAAAAATCCTTTTTATCAGTTATTAGATCTGCGGACTTAAAATTTAAGAAATATATGTTTTTTTTTTTTTTTTGTGAGTTGAGATATGCAAAAGACTTTTTTGTTTTGTTTAATTTACAATTCACGTAAAATTGACTCATTAAAAACTTCTTTATCCTTCAATTTGTATTGTTTAATTTCTCGATTCACCAGTGCGAAAACGGGTATACCAGCTAGTTTTCTCTAAACTTCTTAATTCAACTTAAATTTTATGAAATTTTTTTTCTAAAAGCATAAACATCATTAGAGCTGCGTAATGGTTCAATAGTGAAGAGACCGTTCATGTACGAATGGACTATTAAATAGATTTTAGCGAACCTTTCTTTTAAGTGTTCGATTGCGGAATCATAATTTGAAGGCGAAATCGGCAAACCTTACACAGTACTTAAGACTGATCTACCTACATAAGATTTTAAATAATTAAATTTATCAATCTTGTGTAAAGCTTTATTTTTATGGATGGCAGATTGAAAACTGTTCCAAAATACCAGCCAATTGTTTATATCAACATAGAATTTTGTGATGGTTAATTTCGGAAGTTTTATGCGAACTGCATTGGCGTAACGTACACCCCGCAACCCTTGCATTGCGGGGAGAGGCAGGGATTCTAAGGAGCCCTAGCCTTGGTATTTGAACTTGGGGCCCAAAACCTGACTTTACAGGGTGGGGGACCTAGTATTCTGAGTTACGTCACTGGCGAACAGTATCATTAAATTAAGATTGTCTTGTATCACAGTAATAGGAATGAAGTTTTGAATGAAGTTAACATTTGATAACAAAGTTTCGGTACGTTTTAACTCGATAATTCTTCTAGTGGCTCGAAATTGCCCGCGAACCACCTTTCGACGGTATTCTGATTTTGTGGATTCGGTTTCGAATTCTTCAACAGTAAGCAACGCAAATTTTTGATTTTTCCGCTTTCGGAAGTTCATCTTGCAACTCGGTTAACAATTTTGGAACTGACGCTCTCAGATCTCAACGCCTTTTCTTTAATTTACTTATAATATTTTCACACATGACTGATAGTTTCCAAAATCAAAAAGTAAGACATCAAATGCAATATTAAATAATAAATATCTTATGTTTCTATTTGCACTGTGGATTCTGATTCTATTCATACAATACATCAAATTCAAATGCCGGCAGGAGTGCCAAATAAATACAGTCGAACCTCCATATTACGAACCTCTATATTGCGAATTTTTCGATATAGCGATCTTTTT
The DNA here is from genome assembly GCA_019973935.1 of Trichonephila clavipes. Classification (NCBI taxonomy): domain Eukaryota; kingdom Metazoa; phylum Arthropoda; class Arachnida; order Araneae; family Nephilidae; genus Trichonephila; species Trichonephila clavipes. The sequence continues at coordinate 69,926 of BMAU01000557.1, read as the reverse complement.
CCTAGAACATTCCCCGATTCTCTTCGTAAAATAACCGCCCTATAGCAAAGTGCATTTTCTATATGACGACATTTTTCTCTTGTGATCCATTCCCCTCCCCTTTTTTTTTCAGTATTTCTGAACATTTCAAGTTATTCTTTCTTTTAACTCATTTCATGATGGTTATAAATCTTGAACTGGTTTTACAAGGCACCTAGTTCACCGAGAGCACAAGAAATCTGGGCGTTTCGTCCAAGAAGTGTAACATTTAAACCCCATCGTCATCGTCCATTTAATTAGAAACATCTTCGATATCCCCTTTCACCCTCAGTGAAGTTGTCTCCTGTCCCCGTGTCCTTGACATAGTCTCCCTTCATTTGTAGCGTTGGTCAATCATACTGGAAACTTCGATTATTGTAGCTCGAAAATGTCGAAACGTAACTTCTTGATCTCATCAAAGAAAAAACATCAATTCTTCATGAAATAGATAAAGGCGTCAAAAAACTTTCCTAGAAGTTTTTCTCTCTTTCTTTTTCATAGATAAGATATTAAAATAAATATTTTTAATTTAAAAAAAGGTGTGAATAATTACATTTTTTAATATATAGGGCTTATGAATTTTTAAAATTTGTTTTATGTGGTTTACAAAGAAAATTGAAAGATGAACCATCACGAATTTTCCATGTAACGAACTTTTTTTCAGGATTTAGCGACTAGGTCCGACTGTAATACTTCCACTCTAATTTGTGAAAGCAATTTTTAAAAATATCAACAGGGAAAGAAAGATCGACTTCCTTTTTTCAAATGGGATGGGCATTGAGTTGATGAAATGTAGAATCAAAATGTAAATCTTAATCTAAAATGTAAAGGTTATGTGAATTTTTGGGTAAACTATATAAAACAAAGTGTTACAAGTTTCAGAAGAATTAAGATTATTTACAATTTTAAGTAAGATTAATCACATATAAAAAAATTCAGCGCGCTATAAATATATATATATATATATATATATATATCAGTTCTTGGGACCTATTCCTTTAATTTGCCAGAGGGGCGCTGATAGTTAAGGCTCCCGTGGATCTCCGGTTTCTAACAGTCCTTGAAAATTTTTGCAATAAATAATGTATCTTTTGATAAATGGCATTGTGATATAATTCTTGATTTCACTGATAAAATTAGATCTTTCTTTCAATTACTTTAATCTTTAAATACATCTACTTTCGTATTTTGCAATATTTTTATGATGAATATATAGTTTATATAAAAACACGAAATAATGAATACTTTGTTTTAAAAATTATATGTTGCACATTTGCGTCTGTTATCGTATTAAAATAATGAGCTAAGAATTTTTTAACAATGCAGAATCAACACTTCTATATTAGAGAATTATTTTTTACATAAAGTTTTTAGTTTTTTTAAGGAAAAAAAATGTGTGTGGATTAAATTGTATTATTCCATTAGACGGGATCAAGGTTTTTTTTCGACAATCAACTTTTCGAAAAAATAACTGTAACAATCACTTGTCGTAACAATTTTTCGCTTTTAAGATCTTTTACGTGTAGCTTAAAATTCTTCACAATTAAGATATTTGTATTCAAACTTAAAATTCGTCACTTGTATCTGTATGAACCAACTTAATAAGGATGTGTACGTAAATATATGCGTGGATAAAAGATGTCGCTGTAATCTCTATTTCGGAATTTCGATTACCCTTAAACTTCCGCCTGTGTCGTTTCGACACTGTGATATAAAATACGTAAAATAATAGTAATAACTATATAATTGCTGGTCTTCTACTCAGTAGGGTTTAGTTTTAAGACTTTTTAATATTATTTTTTGTATTCATCATATATTATGACCCTTTACATCATAGAAAACAGTAACAAAACAAATGATTTAATCTTGTAAAATGGAATAAAACAATAATATTCTAAAAGAAGCACACACACACACACAGAATCGTAATTTTTGTGTAAATGCGAGTTGTATCATCATTATTTAACGTTTTTATGCATAATGTTTCGTACATTCCTCATTTACAATGAATCAAATGAAATTCAATTTTTCCTTACATTTTCCGCACACCATTTTCATGCAAGAGAGACACATTTTTTTAGTAGCAGTTTCCATTACACTCTTTAATTTTACACTTAATGCATTTTAGTGAATTTGTAATTACTTTAAATTCAGTATTTACCTGGTTTTTCAAATTCCTTTCATTTACGTAATTTGAGCCTAATAGCAGTTAAGCAAATGCTATGTAACGCTATCTTTTGTTGAACGACAGCTGTTAATAATGATAAATTGTCTTAATGTCGAAACGACCCTAGTGGACGTTCTAGATATGTTTCTCTGTTTATTAAGAAAAATGTAAATATAATGGTTCTTAATGGCATCTTAAACAAGTTTACATGACTTAAAAACAATCATCCATTTAATTTTTGTGTTATTTATCAAATGAGACATGACTTCTGCAGGAATCGAATGTTTGAAACCTGATTGAAGCAAACAGAAAATTGAAGTAAATACTAAAGGAAAATACAATTCAGAAATGTTCCCAATATATATATATATATTAATATTTACCACTAACTTAAACAAGAATCTATAAAAATATATAAACAATTTGCCTGTAAAGGCGTTGTAAATTTGAGAAGTCTCTAAAATAAACAACTCCCTCTCCGAGTTGTGGAATAACAATTTAAAGGTTTTGCTATGCGCTTCGACAAAGTGTTTTCTAAATATTTTATTTGCAGGAACTTGATTATGTATATATATATATAAATCTTCTGCGCGTGTGTTTGTCACTAAACTCCTCCTAAACGGCTAGACCGATTTCGATGAAATTTTTTGTGTGGGTTCAAGTAAATTCGAGAATGGTTTAGAATCACAATTCAGTCCGATATCACAATTAGTTAGAAAGGTATTAATTAAAAACATTCAAAAAATACAACTCAACATTCACCTGCATTGTTGTAACAACGCTATTGTTATGAACAAGTAATATAAAAAAAATTTTTTAATCGATTCCTGCTTAGATCAGCCAAAAAAAAATTTAATTTAGCTACTTTTTATTAAATAGTTGCAATTAATATATATATATATATATATATATATATATATATATATATATATATATATATGACAGAATCACAACATTAAGTGGTAATTAATTTTTATTAATTATCATTAAAGTATCGTATTGTCATCCAAAACAATCGTGTATATAAAATTTCCTTTCAACTGAATGCTTTAACTCGTGAGAAAAAAACTTTTTCAAATTTTGACATAAGTCACCAAAAGGGTCGCTAAGTCGCCAACGTGGCTGTATTTGTAATTTTTTAAACAACTAGTTTTAATCAATTAACTTTTATTAATTATAATTAAATTATTGTATTGTCATCCAAAATAATCATGTACATTACATTTCAGCTCAATTGAGCGCTTTAAAATGTATTTTATTAACGATTGAAAATTCCACCAAGATAAATAAATAAATAAACAAATAAAATAAAATATGTATAGATGAGTTCAGGTTTTGTGGGATATGGAGCAACAAAGGCTATGTATAGAGATCGTGAGCTAATAGTAGAATTCAAAAAGACGTAAGTTGGCGTCGAAAATTGATTTTCAGCCAAACTGGCCAAACCAGGTCTTTATTGTTACGAAAATGCAGACGCGCGCGCGCGATGCACGCTTTTTAGCGCTTTTAATTAATATCTTTTAAAATAATCTTTATATATACAATTCTTCTGTGCGTGCGTATGTAACTGAACTCCTAAACGGCTGGACCGATTTTGATGAAAGTTTTTGTCTGTTCCAGTGGACTCGAGAATAGTTTAGATTTATAATTCGGTTTAGAAATGTTTATTTAATTAATTTTTTTATTTATAAATTGTTGATCTTGGAATGTTTTACATTGGATCCGGCAGACTGCGCTACGATCGCAGTATCGAATATTCAAAAATTTTTTATTATAATTCAATTTGGTCCCGACAGTGGGTGCTGTGATCATTTCAGGAAAATATTTTGTCACTTCGTGTTATTATTTTGTTGAAATAAATCGTGCGTTAATTAAATTATTACATTCAGATGTAATTAGTGTTTGAAATTTTACTCAATTTTACTCAAAATGGTCCAGATTGTTAAAACTTATTCATGAAAATTTGGAATTTTTGAATTTAAGATGTGTGTACAGGTTAACGTCTGTTGGGTCCTCTAGTATATATATATATACAGGGTGTCCAGCCTTAAAGTGACCCAATAACTAATTCTCGATCCGTTCGGTTTAGGCATGCACTTTCAATATAAAAATGTTTTAAAAAAGGTAAAGAATGTTTTTACGTGCTTTTCGAACCAAAAAACCCATTTATAAAAAAATTACAAAAATTAAATTTTTATACGGTCCCCAGGTCCTATCAATTATATTTAGGAAAAGATGCAGTGCACAAAAACAAAGTAAACACTAAAAGTTTCATTTTATTACAATAAAAACTGACCGAGTTATGCCTACATAAATTTGAACCATTTGAATTGCTTAGAAAAGGGGGTCGAATACAAATTGAGTTTAGAGAACAGTAATTCACTATCTACAGAAAGATCAAAAGAAAAACACCATAGTAATAAAAAAAACATTTTAGTAAACATCATAGATTGATAATTCGTATTGCTATATTGCAAACAATAAAAGTTAAATTAAATAAATGCAACTTGTACCGAGAAAAGATTTAAACAGCTTGTTTAAACAAATAGCAGCAAAAGAATACATGATTTGTCGTTCAAATTATAGCATAATGTAGAATGATGCTCCAATCATGAATCATGGGCATTATTATATCAAATGACCAAATTAAAATAATGTTCAAAATGACTGTCTTCCGCAGAAATGCAGTACCAAACTCGCGTCAGAAACTCCCCCTGTAGCTTCTGCAACCTCTTGACTTCCGTAGCCAATTATTCGAGTGTCAAATGTCTGTGCCAAAAATGTACATGGTTGCGCAGATTTGTGTGGGGGAACCATCATATTGGTACCGCATGCGTGACAAATCCCGTAAGGAAACTCCATCTTCTAAAAAATCGGCTAACAGTCCAGATAAAATTTCCGTGTATGATTCTGATGTTAAAGGTCCATCGAAATATATTGGGCCAATTAAGGTGCTCTTTCATATTCCGCACCCCACATTCACCGACCAACACACTTGGTGGCAATTCAGTCGTAATAGATGTGGGTTTTCGACGGATCAATAATGCCTATTCTGTGTATTAATAGTGCCTTGCCTCGAGAACTGGCATTCATCCTACCACAAAACTTCATTAAAAAAATCTGGAATTTCATCTAGTGTGTTTAACAAGAAATTGCAAAAATCAAAACGACGCTCCTGGTCTCCGGGCCATGACTGGACGATAAGGATATGCACCATACGTATGTAATATGTTCTACACCATCGCTTTTGAGTAGGAACAAGCCTTGCTAATATCCCGAACACTACTTTCAGGATGAGCCAGGAACATCCTAGAACATCCTCAGCGGGTATCCGCTGAAGGTGTGGCACGAGATAATGGAATACGTCTATGACAACTCCCAGTTTTATAGAAGCGTTGAACAGCCCTGGCAATTGTACAATAAGATGGATGTCTTCGACTGGGAAATTTAATGGCATAAAGTCTTGCCTATTCTCTCTTATTTCGATTATGCTGCCCGTACAGCAGGACCATTTCGCAGTATTCTTCATTTGTATACATCTCGTCCTCCCGTACTAGAATTCGTAATATTAGAATACGATTGTATGCAATTGCAAACCACTACAGAATAGATTCGTAATGTTCGCCGTGATCAGTACCGCAGCAAATCAGTCTGAAGTCAAAGCAAATAAACATAACTTTTTTTTTGGAACTGATTTGGAAATGTTTTCTTACTCCAAAATATTTTATTTTTTGTCTATGCTTTACATGTGCACATAATAAATTTTATTTCTTAAGTACTCAATTATTATAATATTAACTTTAAATTTAAAAACGATTCATATAAGAGTGACGTGCAAGAGCGAAAGTTTCCTGGCAAAGTTTCAATTAATTTCACTTTGGAGACGGCCTTTTACTAGCTTCTTGAAAATGGCCCCAAGAAATGCATGAAATGTATGACTTTTAAAGTTCCATAATTCGGCCAGTTTTTTATCGTAATAAAATAAAACTTTTTGTGTTTACTTTGTGTTTGTGTACTGCATCTTTTCCTAAAAATAATTTATTGGATCTGGGGACCGTATAAAAATTTAATTTTTGTAATTTTTTTAAATGGGTTTTTTGGTTCGAAAAGCACGTAAAAACATTCTTTACCTTTTTTAAAACATTTTTCAAATTGGAAGTGCATGTCTAAACCGAACGGTTTGTGAACTAGCTATTGGGTCACTTTAAGGCTGGACACCCTTTATATATGGCTAAATGATTCTCCTAAAGTTAGCCAATACTACATAGATTCTACATTCATGTCCATAAATTAAGGCTAATGAAGTTCAGGCAAAGAAAGAGACAGAAGCAAAACAAATTTGACTTATTTGTAAAGTCTATTTATTACACAAAAGGTAAAGAGCATAAAGATGCTATATGTTTGACATAATTAATAAAAATTGCGATTTTTACACACTCCCTGGAGCAAATTTCAATAAATAACTTATTTACAAAACACAGTATAACATGGTTAGTATGATGGTTAATACGGAGTATGTCTCCCGGACGATGCAATACAGGTCTTACAAAGCCTGGCATGCTGAGTATCAAATTATCAATCTGATCTTGGGGAATATTACACCACTCATCAAGCAATGCCCTCCGAAGTTCCGGTAGACAGGTGGGAGGGGATTGACGGGCAGCAATTCATCGGCCAAGCATATCCCACACATGCTCTATTGAATTCAAGTCCGGTGAGTATGCTGCCCAATCCATACGGGTGATATCCTCCGATCGAAGGCATTCGTCTACATTGTTTGCACGGTGAGGATGGGCGTTGTCATCCATAAACAGAAATTCAGCACCCATGGCGCCCCAAAACAAGCGTACATGTTGTTCCAGAATGACATCCCGATAGATGTGGCCTGACATCGTTACACTCTGAACATGCAGGTCAGTTCTGGAACCAAGAATAATTCCTAGCCAAACGAGCCATCCTGCACCACCGTAACGGCGTCGTTCAATGGTGTTCTCTTGGTGGTAACGGGTACTTGGCGCTCTCCATATTAAAGTCCGGCGAGAATCAGACTGCAAACTAAACCAGGACACGTCGGAAAACATCACACAAGACCACTGTTGTGGTGTCCATAATGCATGCTCTCTACTCCAGGTTAATCGCAGGCGACAGTGAGTTGCGGTAAGTGGAACACATCTGTACTATAAATAAAGTAAACGAAGTTGAATGGATGGAACTTAGCTTTTAATGACTTAGGTTACATGATTGTTGCTTACACAATGACTGTACAGGGTGTTACCAATCTAGAAAACAAAATTAAGTGATGCCAGATTACATATGAATAATATTACATTTACCCCCACCCCTTTAATTTTAATCTAGTTATTTCAGTCGCTGATGTAGTCCTTCAAGTATGCAGGAGGTTGCCTGTGACGAGATGTAGTACGCAATGCTACTGTGTTCATGTTCTGTTTAGTCGAGTCTTCTAAAGTAATGGCTGAGTCTGAGTTTATTGGCTGCAGATCTGGATAAGCTTGAACATTTTCCTCTGCACCCTTGTTGTCTTCAGATCTGGTAGTTTCCCCTCTTGGAGCCAAGTGTCTTATAGAGACAGTTGTTTCCCTTCCATCACCAAGTTTTACATGCGCATAGTCAGGATTATCTTCAATTAGTTCCACTTCTTGCACAATTGGCTCATATTTGTCAGCACGCATCTGATTTTTCATAAGAACTGGACCAGGCTTTGTAAGCCAAGTAGGTATGGAACAGCCGTTATGGGATCTTCGAGGATGAGAAAACATTCGTTCATGAGGAGTGGCATTTGTTGCTGTACACAACTAGGAGCGAATGTAATGCAGAGCTGTTTGGATAACTCCTTCCCATTGTTCAATTTTCATACTATTAGATCTTAAAGCAAGTTGTATAGTTTTCCAGATTATTCTATTATAACGTTCAACCTGTCCATTGCCTGCTGGATTATAGGGAGTAGTACGACTTGTTGCAATTCCTTGCGAAGTTAAAAATGATTTTAATTCATGAGAAATGAAAGATGATCCTCAGTCAGAATGAATAAATGATGGCATTCCAAAAATAGAGAAAATGTTCTTCAAATGCAATATGACGGTTTTTGCAGAAATGTCACTACAAGGGATCGTGAATGGAAATCTAGAGAATTCATCAACTATTGTTAAAATATAGTGATTTCTTGAGACACTAGGTAAAGGTCCTTTAAAGTCACGATTCAACCTTTCAAATGGAGCAGTAGCTGTCACAAGTGTTCCAACATTTTAAACAAACCTTGGCTTTAATTCATTACATATTAAACAGGAGTTTGTGACTTTCTTTATATCCTTTAAAGAAAAAGGGAGATTTTTGCAATGAACCGAATGGTGCATTCGTGTCACTCCAGGATGACAAAGCGAGTTGTGAAGATTGTATAAGTCGACTCTGGGAGTTATAGCACCAGTTATACGTGATAATGTATCAGCAATCACGTTTTGCTTTCCTGGACGATAAATAATGTCAAATTTAAAACTAGCAAGTTCAAGTCTCCAACGGATTAACTTTTCATTTTTAATTTTACTACCATGTCGCTGATTGAATACAAATGCGACTGCTTGTTGATCAGTGAATACTTCAAAATGCTTTCCCATCAAGAAGTGTCTCCAATGACGAAGTGATTCCACAATGGCATAAGCTTCTTTTTCTGGGAATGAATGTCTCAATTCAGATACATGTAGGGCTCTTGAGAAAAAGGCAAGAGGACGTCCAGCTTGGCTCAAGGTAGCTCCAATCGCAAAATCAGATGAATCAGTTTTTACTCTAAATGGTATGTCATCTTCAATTGTTGCCAAGGCAGCATTTGCCACATCATCTTTCAGTGAATTAAAAGTCAATACAGCATCTCTAGAAAGAGGAAACTGTTTCTTTCCTAGAAGAGGACATATTTCTTAGAAAACCCCGGGATCCATCAGCAATAATGGGCAAACATTCCTAAAGCACGTTGCAATGCAGATGAGTCTATCGGAATAGGCATGTCTCGCAAAGGTTTTAGTCGTTCAGGATCCGGTTTAATTATACCATCCTGAATAATGTAGCCTAGCAAATGGACAGAATTACTTGAGTAGGTACACTTATTTTCATTTAGAGTCAAATTATACATCTTTGCCGCAGTCATGAACTTCTCTAAGTTGTCATCATGTTCTTTTTTATCTTTTCCGCACACAGTAACATCATCAATGAATGGATATGTAAGGGTGAATCCTTCATCCTCAATAATTTTGTCAATGACTCTTTGAAAACAAGCTACTCCATTAGTAACCCCAAAAGGAACACGCAAAAACTGGTAGAGCATTCCACAAGCATCAAAAGCGATATAATGTCTCTCGCTATCCTGGATAGGAATTTGATGGTAGGCGCTTTGGAGATCAATTTTGCTAAAAACTTTATTTTTTGAAATTTTCAAAATTACCTCTTCTATTTTAGGCAAAGGGTAGGCATCCAGCAAAGTGTATTTATTAATTGTTTGAGAGCAGTCAACCACCATTCTGGGCTTATGATTTTCTCCTCTAATGACAAAGGCTTGAGCCCTCCATGGTGAGTCACTTGGTTCGATGACTCTTTCCTGGAGAAGTTTCTGAACTTCCAATGTCATAAAAATATTGTCTTCAACAGTCTGGCGTCTCGATTTTGTAACCAAAGGTCTACAGTCTGGATTCAAGTTAGAAAATAATGAAACAGGAGGTACTTGTGCTACAGCCAAAGAACAAATTGTTAGTGGAAGTCTATCAAATCCAATTTCTACTGATGAATGTCTGTTTAGAATATCATGGCCAATCAAAACATCACTACAAAGATCTTTCATAACTAAAAGTTCCACATTTTGTGTGATAAGTGAAGTTTTCAATTTTCAAATTAACTTTACAAACACCCTCTGTTTCAGTCACCATAGAGGAGTTTGCCATGGATATTTTCCCCAAATATGGTTCAACTTTCAATTTACATTTCGCCACATGTTTTTCGTTAAGAAAACTAAGAGAGCTTTCTGTATCAATTAATGCATTGAGCTGAATATTATTAACCAATGCCTTAACCCTCTAACTGGATACCTTCCTCCTGAAAAGTTATTCAGAAAGCGTTTAACTCTTATTTTGAAGTTCGCTTTAAAAATGCAACAGACTTCTTTCCTTTCCCCCTTTTAGAACTTGGGAGGTCAAACGGGGACAATTTTACGACCCAGTTCGGTCCCTTTGTAAAGTAAGAACCAAGAGATCAATCGTTTACAGCTAGCTGTTGTTGCCTTGGCAATCGTCTTTGAAAGCGTAGTGGAATTCGGTGTTTCTTTCTCCTATATGTTCAGTCACAGTAAAATTAAAACAAAATGAAAGGTAAAAAAAAGAGTAAAAAATGAAATAAATAGTATGTTAGAAGTTGAAAAATAATTATATTTTCTTCAAAGAAAATTTATTTTTCTGTCATTTTTTAAAAATTAAAATATATATATATATATATATATATATATATATATATATATATATATATATATATATATATATATTTGGTATTGCGATTTAAACCAGAAAAAAGCTTCCTGTATTCATTTTTTAATATGAGAGTAAGAAAACGCGCTCACTTTCCTGTTTTTTAAAAAAAGTAATGAGGTAAAAAGAGCAAAGGCCCTATCTCATTTTTAAACAAAAACACAATAAATATTACATACGATGATTATATTTATGAAATAAAACCGATCTTTCTCTATTCAGTTATATTTTTAATTTAAAAATAGCATAAAAAGGATTTCAATACTTTTAATTTATTTTAATTAAAATCATATAAAAGATATTTTTATGTTAACTGAATATTTTTCGGAAAAAATTTAAATTTTCCTTCCTAGTGTTCTCTTTTTCGAACTTCTTGTATTAAATAAAAATTCCTTTTCTACATCGGCATTTTGTGATGGACATAACACACATTCAGTCAATAATTTTTAATTTTAATGGGGGATATACTTCTTCAAATGCGCATGACAGTACTTCTAACCATTTTCTACTCAAGTTAAATTTCTTATCTTTCTGTTTCTTTTATTACAAGGAAAAATGTCACACATCGATAACTACATTTTCACACAATTCAGTCATTACAAATTCTATTGTGAGAAAAGTTCTCCCTAATTAATTTTGTCTTTCAAAACAGTACACTTAAAACAATTTTGTTCAGTGAAGTTAACCGACAGTTCCACAATGTATTCATATCAAATTTAAAAAACAAATTTAACACTTGAAAATGTATCCTGTATCAAATTTTTTAGTATACACAAATATTTCCTGCTGTAGGAAAGATATAGTATGAGATGTGTGGTGTGCGGTTGTGAAAGAATGTTTTCGTACGTGTAGACTATTTTTGAAAATTTAAATATCACTGAAGCTGATCATATAACTGCAAATGAGCCTTATTTTAGTGTGTGCTGGTATCAAAGTAAAACACTTTACAATATTAAACAGCCTATGGGTTTATACTCAACATCAAACTATTCGCAAAATGGCTTACAACTTCTATTCAAATTGTAAAGAAACTGAAATATAAATATATCTTACTGCAATCAAAAATATTCATAATATGTAAATATCCTATTCCTCCACTTATTTCTGTACATTTTAAAAACTGTAGCTGAATGCAATTTTTTATATTTATAAACGAGGCATAAAAGCTCACACAATCGTAAGAATGTCTTTATCATTTTTAAATACACTACTATAAAACGTATATTGATTGTAAGATCAGTTGTAAAATCCTAAAAGCTTTTAGAGGAGCTAAAAACATGTAATTTTGGATTGATAAAATGTTTAATATAATACACAAATATACATGTTTTTAAGCAAATACATTTGAAAAATCAAACTTCCTTCTGAAATAAACGTAATTGAAAGAAAAATGTTTAATTGCAAATGAGTGGAAATACATAGTATCGACCCAATGTAGCGGGGATGAAAGGCAGAGTCGACCTTGCTCAGCCCGTTAATAGAACCCCAGACCTGTGGTGTGGAAGCACGATACACTACCACTGGATCCTATTCGGTGAAAAATAAAATTTAATGTTAGAATCTTATATAAATCCCTAATGAATGAGGGAGTCCAAACTTTTTTTTTTCATGTAAACTGTTTAGACGGAAATGGTTAATTATGAACATTTCACAAGTTGCATAAATTAAAATTAACCGTTATAGTTTACATAAATTTTTAAGCGTGCAAGAGGTTTATTTTGGCTGCACGAATTAATTTTAAAAGGAATACGGTTACGAAATGTAGTACAAATCTATCTAAAGTAGGGTTGGTTACCTTAGATATTGTCAAACACAAAAATGTATTGGAAGCCAATTCCACAATTCGTTGTTATAAAAATGTATGGAAAATTACAAGACTTATTTTTGCATTTGTAATTTATATATATATATAATTTTTCCTGGGAGCTTTAAAAGCTAGAGCGGCATCCATCAAAACCGCGGTTTTCTTCTGTTTTTCCAGATCGCCCCTGACTAAGCCGGCTCTGCCATAGTAAGTGAAAATGCCGGATTTTGTTTGTCAAGATCATTTTATAGCAGACTGCATTTTTTATGTATTTTAGATGGTCGTTTTATATTTTCTACATCAATATCCTCATGTCTGAATTTAAAATTACATAAAATTCTTGACATTCGCATCAATGACCATGATAATTTTCATTAGTATATGAATGTGTCATCAAAAGATTACATCACTAATATTAACACATAATTTTAACCATTTAATTAATATCAAGTATATCATAATGCACACAAATTTTCTGAACTTTAAAATAAATATTTCGAAAACTACTTCAGATATACTCAAAATTTTTTATTCCTACGCTTTAGCTTCTCAGTTTTGCTTCTATGTAAGAATTTATTGTAATTGTATATTCATCAATTTTTTTAGTATATTTTTTGCTCTTAGCATACGGTTTTCAACTGAATTGTATGAAATCTTCGAAATATATTAAAAGATACCAAAGAAGCTATATAATAAAATTTGAAATTTTTATTATACTCAAACAATTGCTAAAACTTATGGTAAATAATTTTTAACTGCGCGATGCATTTTTTTTTTTCGAAATTTCAAATGGAATTTCTAACATAAAATTTCTAGCTTTATAAGGTCGAGATTTCAAAAAATATCCAGATTTTAATTACTTATTCAGTTAGCCTTTAAAAAAGATAAATGTTGAGGTATTTTGTATAAATAGATATATTTTTGAACAATATATAATTCGAATGTTTTGCAATAGCTCGAATTTAAAATTGATTTTTATGTTTATTTATATGCATAAATGTCTACTGTAAATGTTTCCGTATATTTTTGATTACCATTTATTCAAACATTCAAGTTATAAAAAAAATGTGTGAAAATTTTCATTCATGCTGTCTTTGATGTAAACTGAAGTTCAAGCACTTAAAATTCAAATATAATTCGGTGTATTTTAACAATATATAACTAGGCACTGTACTTCAACTTCCCTGAACACTTGGGCTTTGAAATAAAAAAAACTATAATAAATCTTAATTAGTTTTATTTTTTCGTTATTATTTTTATCAAAGTGTAAGAAAATGTTTCAAATGATTTGATGAAGTTTAAATTTATTCATTTTTAGTGGTTGGAAAATTTAAAAGGTTTCAAATCTTAAAGAGTTTGGTGTTTTATTAATTTTTTCGGTATCTTATAATAAAATAATCATGTTTCAAAAACTGAAAGCTTTGATTAAAATAAGAAAAATGAAGCGAAAGAATATACTAAAAAAATATAATTTGTCTAACTATATAAAATAGCAGATTGCACTGACACGCCCCAACTTGTTACAGTTTCAAATTAATATGAAACCAAAAGGGAATTGTAACATATTTTACTTATGCGTTGGGACTTTACAAAACTTTAAAAAAACGAGGTAACAAATAAACACTTCCTGGGGTCTAAAGAAATTTCCCCTCGATTTTTTACAATTGGCCCAGGGTCAAAACACGGGGTTTCCTGCGAGCCATAAATCTTTCTATTAGTGTCCTGCTGTGATGCTTCCACCGTCCCCAATTATCTTCCAAGATGTTAAACCTTTAAAATGGGGAAAGGATTTCAGAAAAGTGCGGCTAATCCGCTTTTGAAAACGTTACTTGAAGGCAGAAAAATCAGTGCAGTCCATTTGCGAAGCATCTTTACACTGACGGAATTTTCCGTGCTATCCGGTTAGAGGGTTAATTATTGATTTCTGGTGACAGTGAGTAGATCCCGAAATAGCTGCCAGTGTGTTTGAAGACGCCACCACATTTGAAGAGTTTCTCCCAGGTCTAGATTTGCACACTCGTTGGTAATGTCCCTTTTTTCCACAGTTTCTGCAAGTAACATCTCTAGCTGGACAAAGGGTTCGTGAGTGTAAATCATTTCCCCAAAAGAAGCATTTTTAAGACCTTGAGGAGGAAGAGGAGGAAGCCACTGATGTTGCTACGGTTTCTTCTGAAAAATCTTCCGTTTTCATAGCTGCGGATTGTACAGGGAATGAACTTCCCATATAAGAAGCTGCATGGACTTCAGCTGATTCAAGTGTTCTAGCTTGCTCAAAACTTTGATCGAGAGCCATTGATGTATTTTCGAGGAGTTGACGAATACGAGGACATTTTAATCCTCGTATGAAAGCATCTCTAATATACTCTTTTCGGTACTCTTCAGCCTTCACATCTGTAAAGTCACGGTCTTTGCTCAATTGATTTAAAATTTGTAAATATTCATTGACCGTTTCTTCAGTTTGTTGATTTCGCTTTGACAAGCAATGTCTAGCGAATATAACGTTACGTTTCTTTATAAAAAGAGAATCAAGTATCGCAATAGCTTAAGCATAAGTTGTGTAATCATTAATGAACTGATAAACATTTGAGGTTACGTAGTTTATTTTCTTCTGTAATGGTTTTTATGCCTCCTAAAAAGTTTTCAAAATTTTTTTTCCAATGGCGCCATTTTGTTTCCGAATTAGAACACGTAGGATCTATATCAAATCTTTCAGGTTTCAGCAATTGTTCCATTATCAAATTTAAAAACAGAAACGATTCAAGAAGATTTCTAAATCATTAAAATTGTACAATAAATAAAGTAAACGAAGTTGAATGGACGGAATTTAGCTTTTAATGACTTAGAAGTGAGGTTACATGATTGTTGTTTACACAATGACTGTACAGGGTGTTGCCAATATAGAAAACAAAATTAAGTGATGCCAGATTACATATGAATGGCCTACGAGCATATAGACCAATGTGCCCTAAGCGTCTGTTTACGGTCTGCCTTGAAACTGTCGTACCAGTAGCTGAAGAAATCTGACGAGACAGGTGTGATGCTGTGCCCCGTCTGTTTCTTTTGACAGTAACTGCCAAATATATACTGGTCCTCATTCGACGTTGTAACTCGGGGGCGACCTGCGCTGTAACATCTACTCACATTACCATTATCTTGGAATCGTTGCCAAAGCCTGAAGATGACACTCTGGGCGATTCCAAGTTCCTCGGATACTTCCAGCTGAGTACGTCCACATTCCAGTCGTCCAATAATTCTACCGCGTAAAAAAATCATCCAAATGCTTCCTTTCTGCCATAACTCAGCGGTTATTGCACTGAAAGGCTTTTAAAGCGCTAGTGAACAATTTTACTTATATCGCTGAGTGTCGCTGGGCGTATGGCTTGCGAAGCGAGCCTCCATCCCATATTATAAACGTTAATGGTGCCTGGGAGAGTTAAATGTCCTTGATGAGGAGAAACAGCCTGGCATTCGTTGTGACGTAGGAGAGAGGTGCGGTTAATTGAAAGTCAAAGTTGGAAAAGTTCATCCTGTAGTAGCTGTGAAGGCTCCTTGTGATTTGACGATGTTGAAAAGTGAACTGGCATTTGATTGGCTGCCCTGATGTTAAAATTAGAATTACTGAATGGGAAAGTAGTCTGTGTGGGTGAGTGGTATAAAACTAAGTAATTAATATTAAGTTAAAGAAAAAACATTTGGAATTTTAATGACGTTATTTAATGTTAGGGTGGATTATAGGAGTCAAGGAGAATTCTCCTTGGTCTTTTAGTGTTATCATGGGGAGTGTAGCTTTCAAGATTAAGAATGTGATAGTTATTAGTTAGAGGTAAGGAATCAAAAAATTTTGTAGCAAGTTTTTTAATATAACTTTTAAAGGTCGGAAGTTTCAGTGCTTTGTAAATATCTGAATTTCTCATATACATATTCGCATGAACAATCATGCGAATGGTTTTATTTTGGCAAATTCAAGCGTTTTTAAATTGCTTTTAGCAGCATAACCCTACACAGGACTACCATAACTCAAAATGGGCCGCAGAACGGCAGTGTAGAGAAGTACCTTATTTTCCATAGTCATTGTAGAATTGCGGCAAATTAGAGGGTAAATTAATCTTAGAGCGTTCCAGAATTTGTTTCGCGCATGTAAAATGTGTTGTTTCCATGTGAGTTTACTATCAAGCAAGAGTCCTAGATAAATTGTGTTTTGAGACCATTGGAGTGGTGTGGAATATAGTGTTGGGGGTATTGCAGTTTTTCTTTTCCTTGTGAATAGTACTACAACAGTTTTTTCAACGTTTAGTTTTATTTTCCATGTGTTGAAGTAAATTTCTAGAAGCATTAAATGATTATTTAATTGTTTGGTGATGTATTTGTGATTTTTGTATGTTGTTGCAATGGCAGTATCATCCACGTAGATATTGAGACTTGTCTGCGGATGTGTAGGTATGTCATTGATGTAAATATTAAAAATAATTGGTCCAAGAGTAAGCTCCCTTGTGGGGCCCCTATGTTGACGTTATAGACATTGGAGAGTGTATCCTTAACACGAACTTGATAGGATCTGTTAGTGAGGTACGAGTTGATTACGTGTATTATAGAGCGGGTGGGAAATTGTTAATTATGAGTTTGTATATTAGACCACCGATCCAGACCCGATCAAATGCCTTCCGAATATCCAGAAAAACAGCTCCAGTGGACCTGCCCCTCTGGAATCCAGAAGCAATTTTCTCAATCAGTCGTAGGAGTGGGTGGGAAGTAGAGAGTCGCTTTTTGTGAAACCATATTGATTTGGGTTAATAAAGTTTGTATCTGAAATGAAGGTGTTAATTCTGTTAAGTATGATATGCTCAGTAATTTTACTGAGGGAAGACAGAAGGCAAATAGGTCTGTAACTTGTAGGATGATGATTGTTTTTGCCTGGTTTTTTAATTGGGAAAATAATTGCATTTTTCCAGTTAGGAAAATGTCTTAATTTGAGAATTTTGTTAATTAGAAAGGTAAGAGTTAAAACGGCTTTAAATGGAAGTTTTTTGATCATTTTATTTGAGATCATATCGGCACCTGGGGATTTATTGTTTTTTAAATTTTTGGCATAATTAATGATTTTAATCGGGTCAGTTGGTGTGATAGGAGTAGAAGGCGGGTTAAAAAAGAAATTTTCTAACGTATTAGTTACAAGCGCATCGATGTTAGTATTAAAGTTTGCAGGTCTTATGTTGTCTGTGAAATTGCTTTGAAATGTTTCTGCTAATAATTCGGCTTTTTGTTCGTCAGTAATTGCCGTATTATTTAAGGAGGGGATATCTGAACGTTTTTTACGGAAATATTTTTGATACTGCCATAGGGTGTTGTCTTGCGTATTCATTGCTTCTAATTTAATTTTCCAGGTTTGATCAGAGAATTTTTTGAGTTCTTTTTTAATCATTTTCTGTAGTCTATTGTAATTTGTTTAGTTAATGGGATTTAAAGTGTTTTGAAAGGTTTTTATGGCTTTATTTTTCTGTCTTATGATGTTTTGTATGTGTTGTGGAGTGTAGGTGTGATTCTTGTTTGTGATTGGTCGGGAGGCGTGTTCGTAGGTGGAGCGGACAGCTTCGGTGAATAGGTTGATTTTGTTTTCTATGATATCGGGATTTGTGATTTTTTCAAAGTCCGAGATATGAATGTTATTATTAATGTACTCAGAAAATTTTGACCAACAGGTGGTAACTGTTCTAGTATTATCCTTGTGAATATTAGAATTAAAAGAAAAGTTAAGAATAACGGGGTTGTGGTCGGAAGAAAGTTCCGGAATGGAGAGAATTGTGTAGGGGTATTGAAAGTTGTTTATGAGCGCGAAATCCAATGTATTGGATGAATTGTGCCCGAATCTGGTCGGGGTGTCGGGGAATGCAATTTCGATATCAAGAGTGTCTGTAAAATTTCTAAGTTGATTTCCCCGTGTGGAATTGTTGGAGCAGTTCCAGGCGTTGTGTGTGGCATTATAATCGCCAAAGATCACACAACTACTGTTGATCTGAATTAAGTTTTCAATGTCAAGTATAAAAAGTCTATTGTCTGAACTAGGGGGAATGTAAATGCTAATAATTGTGAGGGGATTGAAGTTTGGAGGATTAATTGTAACAATGGTAGCTTCGGAGTACTGAAGTTGGGGTGTTGGTGGATTAAAGTGATTAATAGAATTTTTGATAAGTATTAGAGTACCACCACCGGCAGCGTGTCCGTCCGCAACGCGGTCATTTCTGTAACATGTGTAATTTGCTATTCTAATGTTGTGTATATATCTCAGTTTTGTTTCTTGCACTAAAATAATGTCGGAAGAGTACTTCTCTACAAATAGTTTAAATTCGTTTATTTTACTAAGTAGGCCGTTTGCATTCCATGAACACAAACTCGGACCAATCAATGTTCGACTAATCATCTTCATATTCTATGAGTGCCTCGAAAAGGGCGTGTAATTCTTTTTTGCGTTGTTCTCTATTTTTTGATTTTTTAGATTGTGTAGGTTGAGGAGGTGGGGGAAGACTTGCTGCATTACCAATATGTTGGGTAAGCATGGAGAAGGCTAAAATTGTTTGTTGAAGCGTTTGAGTGATGAAATTCATATCAAACGTTCCCTTATTGTTAAAATTGACAGTAGGGGGGTCGGTAAATTAGATTGATTGGCCTGGTTTGTTACTAAAACAGCAGGAGCTCCCTTGACATGTGGTGCCATCCGTTGCGTGTTAGTTGAGGTGGAGGTACTTGCAGCTTGTGAGTATGATGTTCCAGGTCTGATTATGCTATTAACTGTGTTTGTGTAGGTGTTTGTTTTTTCTTGGGTACCTTTACGAGGTTTGGGGAATTTGGGGCAGCCGGAGTAGTTTGCCATGTGTCCGTATGTTTCGCAATTAATGCAGTAGGGTTTTTCGACCCTTTCTATTTGACAATCGTGCGTTTGTCGAGCTTCGCAATATTTCAGACACCTTGGCGTGATGTGGCAATTTTCTGCTGTGTGGTGGAATCGGTTACAGGAATAGCATTGGGTAACCTCTTTGCCATCGTAACCGTCCACAGTAACGTTCATGTAACTTACTTTCTTAAGTTCAAAAATTTTTGCATTAAAAATGTTCCTGGGGAGTGAGACAAGAAATATTGGAAGGGGTTATTTAGTAATTCGGCCGATAAGTCGAGAAACTTTCTCGACCGTATATCCTAGTTCCACTAGGTCATTTTTTATATCTTGGGGGTTGGAATTTCGGGGAAGACCCTTGATTACAACTTTTATAGGTCTTTCAGCTTTAGGTTTGATGGCGAAGTATTGAAATTGGAGTTCGTCGAGTTTGTTAATTAATTTTCACGCCTTTCTTCATCAGTGTCAGAGTATAATTTTATGTACTCACCGGGGAGTTTGCTACGTAATTCAGGGTAAATGTCGTTAAGTGTTTTCATTTGAATTCTATGATCCTTCGAGTATTTTAGAAAAACTGGAGGTGGGAAATTTTTAGCTCCGGGATTATTTTCTCTAGGTATTAATGTGGTGTTGGCTCGGGAAGTTCCTGCTGCTTTCGTATCCTTGGGTTGTAGATTATAAAAACGATTTTGTAAGTTAATTTTAAATTTTTCTTTATGGGGAGGGGGAGAGGTGAAACCATCCTCATCCTTTCTTTTAGTGGGTTGCGATTTTACTGGAGATGAAGTGGGGGTTTCATGTACAGGGCAGCCAGGGGTATCACAGTAAGGTAGATTGCCAAATTCACTTACCGCTTTTTCAAGGAAATCTTCGTACATGGAACATTGCTTGACCATCTCAACGAAGGTGGGGTCATGTTCGTCCTGGGCATTTGAATGTCTTAGAGAGGAGATTATATTTTCAAAGCCATGTGTACATTTAGGGTGTAACGGCGGATGTCGGCCTTGGTTACCTCTAGCCTTGCACATGAGGTTGGTCGGCTCGGTCGTTCCGGGGTTGAATTTCCAGATTTTGGGAGTGTAGCATTTTGAAAGTCCATATCCGTGGGGAGATCATTATTCGAAGCCATGGTCGTCAACGTTAGATTGTAGTTGTGTTCAACAAGTCAACTCAGCTCTAAAAAGAGCTGTAAGTACGACCTAGAAAGTGCGCAGTAATGCCAGACGTGGGAGCTCGCTCGGTGAACGTGCTTACACCTCGGTGTCTAACCTTCTCCAAAACTCAACAATTTTACTTCAATAGGCGTTGAATAGGCGTTTTCTTTTGCGCGTCCGGACTGTAAACAGTCCTCAATCCCATATCGTGAGAGTCTATGATGCTGGGCTTGGCAAAAGTGGTGTTTTCTATTCTGCTGAGTGGCATGTTGGTGATTGGTTGAGCGATGGAATCCGGGAGGCGTGGCTTACGTTCTTCATCTGGGTGGTGAGTTTCAAGAGTTTTTTGCTTGGCTGAGAGCTGAGAGATTGCTCTCTGATTGGTTGCAGGGTACAGTGAACATTGACTCCGATTGGCTGCCCCGGGGGCTGAGATTTAAATTATGGGGAGGAGCAAGTCCAGTGGGGAGAGCAGGAGAAAAATAATAACAAAAATAAAGAAAGTGAACTTTAAGCAATTAAGGTGTGCAATAAAAATTATTGCACGTGAAAATAGAATTACGGGGGATTGCAGGAGTCAAGAAGAATTCTTCTTGGTCTCTTTGTTTTGTCATTAGGGGTATATTGTGATAAATTTTGCATATTGATATTATTGGTTGCTTCTAAATCGTTAAAAAAGTTAATTGCAATATTCTGAATATGATATTTGAAACTGTTAGTTTTAAGAGCATTACGTATGTCGTCATTACGCATATATCTTGTGGCTTTGACGAACATACGTATTAGAGAATTTTGCAGGGTATCAAGTATATTAATATTTGTTTTAGCGGCATAACCCCAAACTGGACTTGCATAAGCTAAGATGGGACGCATAACGGCTGTATAGAGAAGCACTTTGTTTTCTATACTTAAATATGAATTCCGGACAATTAGGGGGTAAAGTTTAAACATTATTTTCCAAAATTTATCGCAAACGTAATAAATGTGTTGTTTCAGAGTTAGGTGTGTATCGAAAATTATTCCAAGGTATTTAGCTTCCTGAGACCAGGGGATTTGTTAATTCTACATCATGATAGGTGGTGGGAGTGACTGTTTTTTCGTAAAAATAATGGCAGTAGATTTTTCAACATTAATACTTATTTTCCATTTGTCGTAGAAATTTTGCAAGAGTAGAAGGTGTTTGTTTAAAGCGAAGGAAATTGTTTCAAGTTTTTTATTCGTGGCGTGAATGGCAGTATCATCAGCGTAATGGTTAATTTTAGTGAGTGAGTAGTCAGGGATATCGTTGATGTAGAGGTTAAAGAGCAAAGGACCGAGCAAGGAACCTTGGGGACACTCTGCAGAAACAGAGTGTTCATTGGAAAGGGTCTCATTAATTCTGATTCTGAAGGAGCGATTAGTGAGGTATGAGTGAATAAGATGAATCAGAGGGTGTGGAATTTTAAAGGTAATTAGCTTAAAAGTGAGTCCATTAATCCAAACACGGTCGAAGGCTTTCTGGATGTCCAGAAAAACTGCTCCCGTGCTTTTCTTTTTCTGGAAACCTTCAGAAATATTTTCGGTTAGTCTTAAAAGTGGGTGAAGGGTAGAGAGCTTGTTAGTGAAACCATACTGATTGGGATTGTGGATGTTATTTTCATTGATAAAATTTTTCAGTCTATGAAGAATTATAGATTCGGTTAGTTTACCGATAGTGGAAAGGAGAGATATTGGTCTGTAACTGGATGCGAGATGTGGGTCCTTGCCAGGTTTGTTAATGGGGAAAATAATGGCTTATTTCCAGTTATCTGGAAAGTGACTGAATTTGAGGATTTTGTTAATTAGGATTGTTAAAATTAGGATTAGTTTAATGGGAAAGTTTTTTAACATGCGGTTAGTTACAGAGTCTTTACCAGGGGCTTTTTTGGCATTGACATGTTTAATGTAGTGGATAATTTCATCCGGGAGAGCAGGTTCGATGAAAGAATTAGGGGGTAGAAAGGAAATTATTTACGGTAGTATTTATTAAATCGTCATTTTGATTATAACTATCATCCTCGCGATCATTTTCAACAAAATTATTTTTTATGTTAGTTGCAAGAAGGTTAGCTTTTTGCTGATCAGTGACTGCCGTACCTGTAGCACAGTTAAGAGGTGGAACTTTTGGTCTTTTATTTTTGAAAAATTTTTGCGTGCGCCAAAGACTATTGTCTGTGGTGTTAAGAGCTTCAAGTCTTTTTTGCCAAATGATATCATTATATTTTTTAAGTTCTTTTTAAGATCAGATTGAGCTCTGTTGTAATGTGATTTGAAAATGGGATTGAGGGTTTGATGATAACGTTTTCTAAAGTAATTTTTGATTTTAATCAGCTGGTTAATGTTATGAGGAGTGAAGTTCCTTCGGTCTGTTTCTATTGGTCGGGAGGCGTGGCTATGAGTATCAATGACCGCTTCGGTGAACTCTGTGATTTTTTGTTCTAGGTCGTTAGTGTTGTTAATATTATTAGGATGGAAATTAAAGTGAGAAAGATTTTTTATTTAGATTTATTTTGAAAGCGTTCCAGTCTGTGGAGACCTCTCTGGGATTTGGGGGTTCTTCTGCAAGTTTGAAGTTAAAATTTAAGAAAACCGGATTACGGTCTGAGGAAAGATCGTCGATGGAGTTAATTGTAAAGGGGTAGTAGAAGTTTTTAATTAGTGCGATGTCAATGGTGTTAGCGGAATTGTGACCAAATCTAGTAGGAGTTGAGGGAAAGGCTATATTTAAATTGAGCATATTAGCGAAATTAAAGAGGTGTCTTCCTCTGGTAGTATTATTTTTTCAATTCCAAGCGTTATGAGTGGCGTTGAAATCTCCGAAGAGAATACAATTACTAGCTGTTTGAATAAAGTGCTCAATGTCTATAGTAAATAAATTTTCATCGGAAGAGGAAGGAATATAAACACATGTAATAGAAATTGGATCATGCTTGGGGGGAGTTAGTATTATATTAGTTGCTTCGAGAGCTCGAAGAGGAGGGGTGGGGAGACAGTAGTGTTTGAGACAGTTTTTAACTAGGATCAGAGTTCCACCTGCGGTCCGCGGTCCATCGGAGATTCTGTCGTTTCTGTGACAGGTGTAGTTCGCGATATTAAAGTTGTGTGAAGGTCTCAGGTGAGTTTCTTGTATGAGAAAAATATCCGGGGAGTGCTTCTCTATAAAAATACGTAGGTCAGCATTTTTTCTTAGCAAGCCGTTTGCGTTCCATGAACACAAACTGAGACCAATCGGGGAGGAACTATACATTATTAATATTGTTACATGTTGCCTCTATTTGGGCGTACATCTGATTGGGATTTAATTGTTGTTTTGTATTTAAGTTATTGCCGTTACAAAGAATTTGGGATAGCTGCATAAGACAATGCATTGTCATTTGTAGCGTTGTTTGGATATTGAAATTATTGCTATTATTCATGTTATTAAAGTTAAAATTGTTATTTCTGTGATTAAAATTTGGGAAGTGATTATTATTATATCTGTTATTGGGGGGATTTGGTTGTTGGTCTCAGTTTGTGCTGAAGACCCAGGTCCTCGTGTCGCCATCTGAGGGGTGTTTTTTGAATTAACAGTTCCGGTTGTCGCTTGTGCGTAGGAGATATTTGGTCTAACTAAAAGCTATTGTAAATGTTGGTGTAAGAATTTCTGTTATTTTTCGCGGCTCCTTTTGGGGGTTTGGGGAATGAGGGGCATCCTTTGTAGTTTGTCATATGACCGTAGATGCTGCAGTTTATGCAGTATGGCGTTTCAAGTTTTTGTTTTATGGGGCAATCTCGGGTGATGTGGTTTTCACCACATTTTAGGCATCTTGGGTTTAGGTGGCAGTTTTCAGAGCTATGGTTGAAGTTGTTGCAGGTGTAACATTGAGTTACACCCTTACCATCATAACCCTCAACTCTGATGCTGAGGTAATTTAGGGTTTTAAGATCAAACATTTTAAGATTGCCAAGATTACGGGGGAGGGTGGTTAAAAAGATTGGGAGGGGGCGTTTATTTTTTCTTCCAATTAATTGGTTAACTCTATCTGGGGTGTATCCTAGTAGTTCCAAATCTTGTTTAATTTCTTCAGGGTTTGTGTTTCTGGGGAGACCTTTGATAACTACTTTTAATGGGGCGTTCGGCTTTTGATTTTGTAGTATAGAATTGAAATTTAAGTTTTTTAAGGAGTTGTACAGCCATGCGTCTTTCTTCAGCGCTGTCTGTGTACAGTTTTAGAAATTCACCCGTTAGTCGGGATCTTATTTTGGGGAATTCTTTTGTTATTGCTGCCATTTGGGCTTTGTAGTTTTTTTCGACGAAAAGCATGATGGGGGGTGGGAGTTGATTTTGTGCAGCATTTTGACTGGCCGAATTGTTCGAGCCATTGGGGTTGTTTCCGTTGGCGACTGGACCTGAGTTTTCGAGGTTGTTTAAGTGAGCGCCTTGAGGCAGTTCAAATTTATTTTGGGACATATTTATTTCTTCATTATCAGTAGTGTCAATAATTACTTTTCTTGCCATTTTTCTTTGGGGGGATATTCAAAATTGGAATTTTCTTTCCTTTTTCCAGAATAGTTAGTATTAGGGGTCGATTTTATTGGGGAATTTTGTGGAGTTTTTTCATGGTGGGGGAAGCCAGGGATAATGCAGAATTCAAAGGAGTCAATGTCACTTACCGCCAGTGCCATGGCTTCTTCGATGTCTTGCAGCTCAGTGAGTGCTCTGACGTAGAAGGGTTCTTCAGGGTGGTGGTCGGGCATCATCATGAGTGCGTCGACGCAGACCTGCTTGCATCTGAGAAAAGCTTTCATTTGGGCAAGTTGAGCCTTATTATATTTCAACTGCTCACATGGTGTGAGCTGGGGCAGAGGCGAAGGTGTCCTTGTAGTGTTCCGTTGCGAGTCAGCTAGTTCCAGTTCCATGTTGGTAGGTAGGTTGGCCATTTCCAAGTCGTTTTCGGTTATTCAGAAGGGTAGAAAGAGTAAAGGTTAGCTCTGTCGCAAGAGCCCTGAAAAGGGCTGTGGGAGTCAGAAAAGTTCGTGCTCAATCCGTGGCTTCCGAAACGGTAATCTTACTGCCTAACTATTTTACTTCTTTGCCACCATTCCTTTTATACCCCTCTCTTACACTCTCGGCATTGTGACGTACTATCCGCGCCATCTGGTGGTTTCCTGTAATTTGCATATTCTTCTTCAAGATGTGTGTGATAATTCTACAGGTGAAATTTTTATTTTAGAGTTCAATTTCTGTGTGATTCTGAATTATTCTTAATTTATGGACATGAGTGTAGTTCTGTTAAAAAAAAATCACAGTCGCGAGATAGCGCTACTGTCGTGAAGCATACTGAAAGGTAAACAAGTGTAATATTAAAAAAAAAATAATTCAATTTCAAATTAGGTCACAAAGAAAAATTTTATTTTACTTGACTTTTTATTGCTACAATTAATATAAATGTGCATATACATATGACAGAATCACAATATTAAGTGACAAAATAGAAAGTGTGTGAGCCATGTTGAAAAGTATAAATATATATATATATATCAATTTTAGATTGCAGCAGGGCAGTGGTACAGTTCGTTGCCTTCCACTTCTAACAATTTCTGTCATGTGTACGAAAGGATTGAATTCGGACATTAAGCTGATTGACACTACATATGCTTTTTTGATGAATGTGCTCTCCAATATTTTTCGACAATGCAATTAAAACCTTAAGTGCAGGGCATACTGATAAGCTGATCAGAGTAAACAAATACTGCTAATCACCAGGTCGCGCTAGCGTTGTGAATAATTTAAACCAAGGGTATTCAACCTTTTTCCGCGCAGGGGCGCTAATGTCCCCTTTCACGCGGGCCGCAACATTCGAATAATGAAAAAGCTCTCTATTAGACCAAAGCAACATTGACGAACAAAATTGTTTAAAATATTACATTGTTCTTCAGCGATTGAATTTCTTAGTGCAATTGGCCGGCCCGCAGGTTGAGTGTCACTGATTTAAACAAAAAATGAAGCCCCTCACCTTAAAATACTGTTTTTATGCTACTTGCACTATTTTAGATTTTGTACTCTGTGGAATAATTAAGTTTTATTTTCTTTTAAATGCAAATTATGAATTTTAATCAAGTATTGGTCGAAGAATGGAGAGAGAGATCCATTTAGTATTTCAAATTCAAAAATTTTTCATTCTTGTGTACAAATTCCAAATGTCTTACTAATATGTTCATTATAATCAAGAAGTTCTTATATTAATGAAATTATTTTTGATGCGTTATTGATTATTCATTTTCAATTTTAGAGAATTTTGTTTGTTTGCGCAAGCGCAACTGTGCTGCCAGAACTGCGCATGCCCAGTAATTCTGATGTGAATGTAAAAAGTTGCCAGAAATAAATAGATACCAGTCCACTGGAATCTGTGTTGTGATTGAGTCCTGCATATTCAAAGGAGTGAGCCATAACATTGTTAATTCTCAAAACATATACTGTAGAATAAGTTTTTAGTTTAGTTTGTTTTCGCATTGCGGCGTTTTAAAATATTAGTAACTACCTGAAATGGAATTTTAAACACAGTTTTAAACAGAGCTTAGTGATATTTAAATAGATTTTCCTTCAGAAAATTCTAATTATATAAAGAGTGTGAACTAGTAGTAGGAATTGAAAAAAAGAGATGCAATCTCTTAAAAAAATAAAATTATCAAACGAGTAAATTTGGTAAATCTATTAATCCGTAATAATTTAACGCGAAACTCCCTTTAAAAAATTAATCCTTGTACTCGCCAGTAATTTCCGAGATATCTTATTATCCAACGGAAATTACAAAAATAGAATACTGCATTAAAACTGCGTCCAATAGAAATATGCGCGTGTGTGTGGTTAATTCTTTCTAAAAAATCAAATTACTTAAAATTAATAATAGGGTTACCCTAATAAAAGTATACTTAAAACACAAGTAATATAAAAAAAATTACAAGTCAATTCCTACTTAGATCAACAAAGAAAAATTTTATTTCAGCTACTTTTTGTTAAATAATTCAATTAATATAAATATGTATATACATATGACAGAATCCCAACATTAAGTGGTAATTAATTTTTATTAATTATCATTAAAGTATCGCATTGTCATCCAAAACAATCGTGTATATAAAATTTCAGTTCAACTGAATGCTTTAAAACGTGAGAAAATAACCTTTTCAAGTTTTGACACAAGTCGCCAAAATGGTCGCTAAGCAGCCAACGTGGCTGTATTTGTAATTCTTTAAATAATTAGTTTTAATCAATTAATTTTTATTAATTACAATTAAATTATTGTACTGTCATCCAAAACAAAATCATGTATATAAAATTTCAGCTCAATTGGGTGCTTTAAAATGTATTTTGTTAACGATAAAATTCTACCAAGATAAATAAATATATAGAGAGTGTGAGCTAATAGTAGGAAATGAAAATTAAATAAGAATCATAACTTAAGCACTACAGAAAACATATTACCAAGCGATAAAAATCAGTATAACCATATTGCAACGCTATCCCTCAACTTGGCGAAAATTTGAAACAGTTTGGCGGGTAGCGAATATTAAATTTTAACACCTTTAAGTGCACAATTAAAAACTACTTCTCTATATACCTCTAAATTTGTTATCTACACTATTAAAATTCGTAGGTAAGCAAACGTATCTATCTATGATGCCCTATGTTCACACGAACCGCACGGCACAGAAACTCGCCAAAGTTACCAAAATTTCGGGAATGATCCGAGAAATCCGTTTTGATCATTTATATTCCGATATTCCAATTAGTTAAAAATATATTAATTAAAAACCTTAAAACGCATTATTAGTACCATGTTTTTCCGCCAGGGTACAAGTTCAAAAATTCCGAACTTTTTTTTCCCTGACGTTTTTAAAACGCGATCTAACTTTTTTCATGAGACTCAGACAAAAAATAATTATAGATTCAGAAAGATCATTTACTTCACCACTATATGGTATAATTTATTTTAAAAGTAATTATATTTTGTATTTTTTACGATTTTTTAAAAATGTGTCGAAATCGATACGTTTTTATGAGTATGATTTCTAAATCATTCCGCTTGCATTTTCTTTCGCACTAATGAAAAAAATATTTTACACTAAAAAAGTTCACGCTTTTCTCTTTTAGATTCAGTCATTTAAAAAATTAAATGCCAAAAACCAGTTTTTTTTTACAATTTTTTTAAAAAATACTCAAAATTTTATTTAAATACTTAATAACTGCTTTATTTATAAAAATTTTCTTAAGAAACTCTTTTCCGTGTGTAGAACAATATTATACGTAATTTCTATAAAGATTGATAAAATATCTTAAAAATTACGGTTTTAAAAAAATGTGTTTTTCATTTTTTTCCTTTTTGCGAGAAATATGTAAGCATTATTTTTTTAAAGTTTTTTGTTGAAAAATTACCATTGTTTGCAATCGATATATGAAGTTCGAATGCATTAACTTAAAAATGAAGCCCCCAAAGAATTTTTAATTTCATCAAATAACGCAATGCGAAATTGAACATTTCTCCCTTTCATTTTCAAAGTCTTTCCTCTGCTTTTTCCTCCAAGGAATCGCGATGCAGTCGGTAAAGGCGCTTTTTCATAGACCACAGTACCTGGGTTCGGAACTGACGTTTAAATTTTATGATTTTATAAAAAATACTCCAAATTTTATTCGCGAATTTAAAAACTTCGCCGGCGAGATTGTAATTGGAAAGATAATTTATTTCGTCACGATACAGTTTTTTTTTCCCTACAAAACATCGATACTTTACATGATTTAAATTTTTTTTCTAAAATGAATCAATATCGATGCGTTTATATGAAAAAATGATTTTTTTAATGCCTCGAAACTTCATATATATTGATTGCAAACAACGGTAATTTTTTTAAACAAAAAATGTAACAAAAATAATGCTTAAACATTTCTCGCAAAAAGGGAAGAAAACGAAAAACACATTTTTGAATTGAAACTTCTTTGCGTTCGAGAGTGAAAGAGAAATTTGCCCAATTTTGCGTAACAGTGAAAGCGGGGACACCACTTGACTTGCGTCATATTCGTGAAAAAGTTGGAAGATGGTTCACTTCTCCGATTGGTCAACTTGCCCACCTTCCTATAGGGGAGTCCTTTTCTCCCAGACCGGGGAACATCCATCAACGGTTGTATGAAATGCAGTGACATTACGGTGTAAACAAAATAGCTCTCGCAGCAAAAGCGTACTTGTTTGAAATATTTTCTTAGATTGTTCGCTACATGGCGATGTAGCGAAGTCTTGTGGCCGTAGTCTTGTGGGACTCAGCGCATAGACTGGAGAATATTTCCCTTCCCGTTAGTTCTAAATCGTGGAAATAGGTGGTGGTGCCATCTATCGTCCCTTCGGGGAATTTCTCCGAGCTAAATCGTACTGTTACCTGTATGGTGCTGAAGGTCAACGACAGGCGTACTTCTAGCCCCATGCCACGATGAATTTCGTGGGCCTCGTTCTGACTACGTCAGAATGGTGGCATTAGAAACAACAACAACAATATGCTAATGAAATCATAAAATAAACCTTTACTAACAAGATGCATCAAAAACTGAGTATTCATTTGAACCTGTCTAAAAATAATTTAAAAAAAAAAACAAATTCAAACTCACTAATACTTTACAACTCAATACCGATTATATCATTAAAGCCTTTCTGTGTGAAAACGGTGGAATCGGACGCTTTTATTGTATTATATTGTATTAATATAGTTTTGCTCTATCTTAGGGAAATCGTCTTCGCTTGGGGAGCTCCCATTTTTATTTTTTCCATATACTTTTACTCTGTATATGGACACCGTCCTATCGTAGGATGCTGACGCAAAGCTTTACCTTTAGGTTTACCTTGGTTAGGATACTGAGGCATAGCTTTACCCTGTCTGCAAACACCGTCATTGTTTAAGATACTGACACATAACTTTACCCTGTCTACAAACACCGTCCTTGTTTAAGATACTGACACATAACTTTACCCTGTCTTCATTTAGGAAGCTGACATTTTGATTAAGTCAACATAGCATTATTTTGTTTTCGGATATCTTTTGTGAATAAATTACTGTGAATTGCTAATCCTTTAATAAAAAATATGCTCATATTATCTTTCAGTAAATTAAGTGTAAGTAACCACGTTTAATAAAAAGAATAATTGTAATTTTCATCTTTTTTATGCTTTCAAATAATAATTCTTTATTAAACATTAATTACCCTATTTATAATAAGTATATTTTTCTCCAATATATTATCTTTAAGAAATGCCTGGAGTAAAATTTTAAAAGTAAACTTTTTTTCTTCGATTTTAAAAGCAGTTTAATTTTTTAAAAACAGACATGTATTATTAATCCCAGTAACAATTTCTTCAATTTTTTGACTTTGTCAAATAATATGATAGAAAAACACTAAGTGTACTCTAATTTGAAATTTTAATAAAGTAAATTTAATATCGGTTATTTTTATACACCAAAGATTGTCTATACTCCATATCAATATAAAGAATGAAGGTCAGTTTAAAAACTGCATCGTAAAATGAAAAAAAAATTCTTAGATATATATCTCATATGGTAGCCCCTAGAATTGATCGAATAATTTAGAGAAATTTGTAAGAAAAACCCTCTGGGTGAATTTTCAATATTTAACCTAAAAGAAAAAATCAACTTTTCCCCCAAAAAACTACATTTAAATCTAAACAGTTTTTAAATTTCATTTTGAAAGTTCGTTAAAAATAAAAACGTATAAGAAGAAGAGAGAGAAAAGTGCCACTAAAGAGCAATGGAACGCCGAATTTTCTCTCTCTCTCGAATTTTGATTCTCATACTTTTAAATAAATTTTTCAGATATCAAAATATTTAGCAACTTTATTTATTTTTGCTTTCAGCTAACGCTAAAAGTTTCGTTTCAGGTGTAATTTAGTTTGTTTACGTATCAGAAAAATATGTTGCTTAATAAAGTAAGGAAGCAGCAAATGCAATACGACTTTTATTTTTATTATAAAAGCGAGATAACACCGGCTAAATTAGTAGTTTTATCTAACTGGACTACTTACTTTTTATTATAGCGCTATTGAGAAAGGAAAATGGAATTTATAAGAAGTGTAAAATTGTCTGTCTGATAAAGCAAATCCGAAAAAAGGAATATTTTTAGGTTAAAAAAAATATGAAGAATTAATGTTTGAGCTCTGTAAAAGTTTCTGTAAAACTCGATCAATAGTTTTCCTCCTTAATTTCTCCCAAAATTTCTGAACAAGTACTCAGATCAGCTGGTTTACACGGCCATTCAGCGAGAAGTAAATCTGTATGAATCCAAGGCATATAAAATAGAGACTACCAAATCTTGAGTTTCCCAAAGTCAATGATAAAGCAGATAATATTTTATTGGAATCATATGCTGTTTGTACATGTGTGTGTGTGTGTGGAAGCCAATTTCCCATTTTTAATTCTAATAAGCATACACAGGAATGGAAGAAGAAAATAAAGTTTAATCATAACATTTTATTTGTAATAGTGTATCACAGTAGCAACATAAATAAAAGAATGCATTAAAAACGTTTAAAATGATGCTGTGCAAATGATAAATTTTATAAAAGCAAGATTATTAGATTCCACATTATTTGTTCTATTATGAGCAGAAATATCCAGAAAATATAGAGCACTAATTTTACATCCGGAATTTAGATAAATTTTTAATGATTCACAAGTAATAACGAAGCGCTATCATTATGTGATGAAATATGGTAGTGTAGTTTATCTTATTTAGCAGACATGATTGTTGATCTAATTTAAATATACTGAATATACATATTATAAAAAATTGAAGAAAAAATTAATTCATTTTGGTTTTAAACATTAACAGCAATTTGTATCTCAATAAGAGTGACGTGGAATGAATTGAATATTTAGCAATTTTTAATGAATGAATTTAAATGAAAATGAATGGAATTTAAAGAACAGTGTTAATATATGTATTGGATTGCAGTAATATATATAGTATATAAAGGATCCCAATTTTTCAATTAAAAAATACAAGAATATTTTACAGGAGAGAAAACTAAACATAGATAAAAAAATTTCTTTCGAGTACTATGATAAATCAGAAGGTTCTACACACAGTTATAAAACATTTCGATGTTTTTTCCCTTTCAAATGGGGCTGCGATTGGTAATTATCATTACAGACCTAATAAATTCTCCAAGAACTGGTATCACTTTTAGTGTGGCAACATATAGGTGAATACAAATTGCCGCAATTATATTTTGACGTCCACTCTCTTCCCCAGAGGGGACATTTGAGCTCTGAAGATGCGATATCGTACTAGGAATTTAATTTCGCTGATAGCACCCAAGTCAAGCAGACATTCTAGGAATTTTTAACATGTCGCACTGGACGATGTGGACGGTGTCAGTTTTTTATACATCATGAAAATCCACCAACTTGGGACGGGGTCAAACCCACAAACTTAGATGTACAAGGTCAGCGCCTAACCTACTACGTCCCCAGCCGGCACATTTAAATCTCATTCAGAACAAATGTTACATTAAAAAGTCTTTTAACGTATGGGGCAACAAAAACAAAACATAGAATTAAATTAAATGCAGAATATGAAATGCGACAGCACACAACTTCAACAGAACATTTTTAGTAAAAAAATGCAAGCATGTATGCATATACATAAAAATATCTCTATCAGAAAATATGCAAATAAGGTACCCCTGGAGTACAAATAATATTATTAAAGAGAAAATTACACTAATGTGAAGGAAAAATCTTTAGTAAGAAGTATTGTAATATTTTCTTTTTTTTGCCTTTATATAAAATGCATATAACATTTTAATCTACTCTAAGTATTTTTTTAGGTACATTATTCTAATTGTAGGGTAGGATTCCCTTAAAGCACCTAATAGATCTGAGGGTTCCATGGTTCGATAAATTTTGAAGACCATTGGTATAGAGTATTCATTACTGTATGAACTGTTTTCACCTTGTTAATTATCATCTTTTTCATCGCTTTACTATATTTTACTTTTAGACATTCTTATTCTTTGTAGAGTCATCGTCATTGTACTTGAACAACGAAGGTTTTCTTCGTTAAAAGAATGATTTTTTTCTAAAAATTATTAATAATATCATTGTAATCAATTTCCATTGCAATATCATTTTGAGTGCATAGCAACATCAAACTGTTGAGCTTTTCCTTTTCCATAGTAGATCTTATTTCAATCTTTACTCTCTTCAGGGCAGAAATGCTTCTCTCACAATTCGCTAGGCGGTGGTACGTTCGCTATGTAATTAAAAAAAATTCTCTTTTTTCACCCTCCAATTTTTTGCGCCCTAGTCAGGTGCCTAAGTGAAAAAGTGGCCCTGTCCAACCTTTAAACCCTTCCAGGTTCATTTTATTTTGGAATTATGGGTCAAAAAATGTCTTTTTTTATGCTTATTTTCATACATACATAGCTTTTAAACACATAATAGCATCTTATCTTAAATCTACAGCTGAAAACACCGTATAGTGCTACCATCTAGTAGCCAGAAAAGTAAGCAAAAGCATTCGAAAACATAAAAAGCACATGTGAAATAATTCGGGAAAGACTGATTGCACAGTGGAAAATTTCACAGTGCCCGAGCTACACTCGGGATGAGCCAGGATGGTACATTTCGCCTGCCCGAGTTCAGCTCGGGAAAAATAGGAAGGGGTTAATTTCGGAGATCTTGAAAGACGGAGAAGCTTCTTGCCATGATTCTTTCCAACAAGCATGAGAAGTCCAAGTTTCTTTTAGTTCTCGGAATTCAGGTGACCAAGAATATTTCTCTGTCGCAATCTCATTGTTTCGTCCCGAAGTCATCTTATCCGCCCCAAAACTTGTACACGAAATAACTCCGTCGTACGAGAAAGCTGGATTATGAAGAGAAGGAAAAAAAGGGTAGTTTATACATTCTTCACATCGATTAAGGGGGTTCACCCATGTGACGGCCTGTATTTTTAGCATTCTTAGGGAATTTTTTTTGACGATCAGTATAAAGATAGAACTTTAAGTTTTTTGTCATTTATTCATATGCATTTTAAGAGTATGTATATAACTGTTTAGCCAAAAATATCCAATAGAACGTGAGTTATAGCGCTCTGAATGCACCCGCCTAAAAAAAAATGGGCGCTCACTTCCTCCACGATTCCGGCTGAATGGATTATTTGAAATTTAAAAAAAAATAACGAGTTTTAATCTGTAAGCGTAAATGTCCGGAATGGATTATACTCAGTTGGAAATATCAAAAAGTGGATTTTTGGTAGACCTTTGGAGAAGAGGTTTCGAATTTCATGTTTTTTTATATTTTTGTTATAAAAAATAGTAATATTTTAAATTTTGGAATCCTCGTAGTCTATTTGGTGCGTATATTTGTGCTGAGTCTACCCTATAAATTTGAAGTCTTCCCGTCAAACCGTTCTTGAGATATGATGGAAGAAAGTTTGAAAAACACAGTTTTGAGAAAAACGAGTTTAAAAAGTTTCAAGTCCGATTAAGACAATGAAAATCTTAACTTGGCGCTCCGAACAGCTACTCTTCTAACACCTGCTTCGTTATAACGACTTCAAATTTTAGAAAATCACTTTACCATCGTATTCTAGACATGTTAAAAAAGCAATTCCCGAAGAAAAAAAAAATTTTTTTTTTTTTGGCGTTTTGAATCCATTACATGGGTGAACTCTGTTAGCTAAAGAGAATAAAAACTATTTCATATTTTGATTTAATTTCTTGTAATTTTCTAAACCCTATATTTGGTTTTGTTACAAGACTCGTATTCTTTCAAGCTGATCCGCCGAATGACGCGGAATGTGGATGGTTTGGTTGTCCATAAACGTCGCTCTCAGAAATAACATGAGAGTAAATTGCAGAATGCCTGAGGGAACCGAGTTCACCCGAGAGGATTTAGAGCTACAAATTCGTAATTTTGAACCATGGTAACACGACACCTGAGACTCTAGTTGAAACTCCTTCTCTAAACTTCTACGTCTATCAGAGGACTTAGAGATTCGACAGAATTAACGTATAGGGGTCAACCTTCAGGTTAGTCAGGTCACATCGTTCAGGTGATTCAATACCTCCTAGATACTAGATGATACTATCTAGGATAGTGGTTCTTAAAATTTCGATCGCCGTGCCCCCCCTTTATGTATCAGCCTGACATCGTGAACCCCCAAGACTTTGAACACCCCTCCCTGAATCCTAACACATGGTTGAGTGATTTTATGGTTTCTTAATTATCCCAAGACGCC
Source organism: Trichonephila clavipes (assembly GCA_019973935.1). Classification (NCBI taxonomy): domain Eukaryota; kingdom Metazoa; phylum Arthropoda; class Arachnida; order Araneae; family Nephilidae; genus Trichonephila; species Trichonephila clavipes. The sequence goes on along the minus strand of BMAU01000557.1, from coordinate 34,083 downwards.
CTCTGCTATTATAGAGACTTTTTAACACTTCTAAGTGTTCTTTAGTATATTTTTTTTAAAATCGCATTTTAGTAATAGGTATATAGTCGCAGATAATAAAAAAAAACTGTATTAATATCTTTAATCAAAATACATTTCCTTGCAGAGTTTTTTCATGACACAATTTGGTGATCTAGTTTAGGATTGGCATATTTTTCAATTTTACCACGAAGCCTTTCAGAGTCTGTAAAAGAGGAAAATCTTAATATAAATTGAGAAACCTTCGCGGACCACCTAAAAAGGCGCTGGAGACCCCCAGGGGTCCACGGACCGCAATTTAAGAACCGCTGATCTAGGAGTGCGACAGGAGCATGGATATTATTCTGATAAAATAGTTTTAGATTCCCCTTGTCCAGTAGAATGACTATGGCAGAATATTCCTTGACACGAGCTATCTTTCGCTTTTATGCTTAACTACTGACTTTGTGTATATACATGTTTTTTGCTGTGTTTTGCTTAAGGTATTCATCTATCTCAATAACAATATTAACTGCTTGGGACTTTCGAGGGAGGACCTTTTTTCCTCTACCCTCCTGGTATTGGATTTCTTAAGGGTCAATGGTCTTTTGGGTCTTGTCTGACTCCGTCATACAGACTGAGGGTTAGCCACAACAACAACAAAAACTATTACTTTTTTTTACGGTTAAACCTTTCCTCCACAATTTCCCATTAATATAATTGGATGTAGATAAATTTCTCTTCAAAGCAATCCACTAGGGAGTGGTTATCTGTTGTACGAAGCTTTCTGCTTAACGAACACGAATATCTGAAGATTGCAACAACTACGGAATACATGCGTCCTCTGACAACTACATTTATACAGCAATTTTGTTTTTATACTTTGCTCGGTTCACACCAGTTTGAACTGCAGGTTTATATCTATATATATGAAGGAGAAAGGCGATTTCTCTGGAACTATTTAACCTACAGACTTGAAGTTTTGTAGTAAGACCCCACTTAACGCATGGTACATGTTCCATCAAAGTAGAGAGTAATATGAAACAGAGTTTAATAAGGTTATCTCATGTAAAAATAATGGAGTTACGGGATGATGGGTAGAATCCCATAATTCGAATAAAAGATCCTTAAACCGAAACAGCACTAAACGAAACATCGTTTAGGCTGTCTTCGGCTAATGTTAAAGAATAGGAGGCAAATTCGAAATATTTTTTCAGATGAAGAAGTACTTAAACGTTAAAACTATATTCTGGCTTCGCTATCTGTAGAGAATCACTTATTTTATCATACTAATTTTTATCCGAGTTGATACATTTTATCTTTTATAAAATGTGTTTCGAATTTTTCCTCATACACCGTAATGCTAAATGAGCTGTCCCTTTACATGTTAAAAGGAAAAACGGACTATTTATGAAATATTTTGAAACTTTAAGAACACTATATTATAAACAAATAAAGGGTGTTTTTTTTAAGGTATAGAACTTTAAATTGCAATAAAATAACGATGTATTATTCGATTGACATGAATTTTTTTTTCAAAAGATAATCTTGTGGCATTACATTTTAAATATGATTTCTGACATATGACTGCCATGGCTGGCTCGAATGTAGTCCAATCTGGACGTCCAATTTTCGATTACTTTTTCCAACATTTATGGCCGTATATCGGCAATAACACGGCGAATGTTGTCTTCCAAATGGTCAAGCGTTTGTGGCTTATCCGCATAGACCAATGGCTTTACATAGCCCCACAGAAAATAGTCTAGCGGTGTTAAATCACAAGATCTTGGAGGCCAACTCACAGGTCCAAAACGTGATTTTAGGCGGTCACCAAACGTGTCTTTCAATAAATCGATTGTGGCACGAGCTGTGTGACATGTTGCGCCGTCTTGTTGGAACCACAGCTCCTGAACATCATGATTGTTCAATTCAGGAATGAAAAAGTTAGTAATCATGGCTCTATACCGATCACCATTGACTGTAACGTTCTGGCCTTCATCGTTTTTGAAGGATTCCACCAGCCCATAAAACGCACCAAACAGTCCGTTTTTCTGGATGTAATCGTGTTTCGACATACACTTGTGGATTAGCTTCACTCCAAATGCGGCAGTTTTGTTTGTTGACGCAGCCATTCAACCAGAAGTGCGCTTCATCGCTAAACAAAATTCGTTTATGAAAATCGGGAACAACGGCAATCTCGTTTTGGGCCCATTCGACGAATCTACGCCTTGCTTGATGATCGTTTTGATGAATTGCCAAACCAAACTGAGAATAAATCACTTGACAGCTGTTAAATCGGTCGCCATCTTGGAAAGTAATGCCAACTTAAACTTCTATACCTGGAAAAAAAACACTCTGTACATGTGAGTGACAATGGACACAAATTTTTATAAAAATTGAGGCATTTTTTTTTGTTTAAAACTGTGTGTGTGTGTGCTCCGCGTTAAGTTCGCACTGTCTCACATATGGCGAAAACAGCCTTAAACGAGGTTATCTCATCATGTAAATCAGGGGTGTCCTACCCGTGACCCGGGAGCCGCATGTGGCCCGCCTTGAATAATTTTGCTGCCCGCGAGATTCTTTACAACTTTACAAAATTCGACTATTTTGTACAATATTTTTTGCTCAAATAGTTTTTTTTTTTTTTTTTTTGTAAAAAATTAAATCCCATAACTGTTATTATTTTATGACGTTACTTTTGTAACTGCGAATCTCTTTTTTTCTAAATTGGAATTTATCAAACATAATCGGGCTCCAACTTAACGTACGAAAATCTGCAGCATCAATTACGATACGCAAATGCACATGCATTGAGGTCGACTTACAAAAACTAAGTGAAAGAGTTGAGAAACAGATATCTCACTAATTAAATTAATAAAACATTATTTAATCATTGCATTATTACTATTATACTATCTATGTTAGTATACATGAAAAACAATGAAAACAATAATAATAAACCTGGTAGGCATGTTCCTTTCATGGAGTACAAATCCATTACAAAAGGGATTTTACGAAAATAAAGCCCCAAGGGGCATTATAAATGCTTGAAGGGCGTTATAAATAAATATATTCCAGTCTTTAACTATTAAACCTACAAACTTGAAATTTAGCAGGCATATTCCTTTCATAGATTAGAGACCCGCTAATAAATGGTTTTGCGAAAGTCGACCACCAAGGGTGGTTGAAAGGGGTTAAGTGCCGCTGTATATAAATATTCACGTTTTTAACTATAAGGCCTACAAGTTTGAAAATTGACGCATTTTCTTTTCATGGAGTAGAAAACAGCTACAAAAGAGATTTTTATGAAAATTGACCCCCAAGGGGAATAGGAGAGGTTAAAGAGGTAATATAGATTTAAAAAAATCCTGTTTTCGAACTATTAAACCTAAAACTTGAAATTCAGATGACATGTTTCTTTCATGGAGTAGAGATCTGATAAGAAAGGGTTTTGCGAAAATTACCATCCAAGGAGAGAGAGAGAATTGCGATTTTAAAAAAAAATCCTTTTTATAAATATAACTAAATCTATAAACTTGAAATTTAGAAAACATAACTTTTACTTAGCAGAGATCAGATAAGAAGGGGGTTTCAAAAGTCGACCTATATGGGTGTTACGGGGGCGTTAAAAAATCCCTGTTTGAAACTATTAGACCTACAGATTTCAAATTTGGCAAATAAAGTTTATTTTGGGGGGGGGGCAGAGATATGCTAAAAAAAAGTCTTTTTTTTTTTGTTTAATTTGCAATTCAGTTGAATTTAACACTCAAAATTTTTATTTTTCGATTTTATCTGTATTGTTTTATTTTTCAATTCACCCGTACAAAAACGTATATACCAACTAGTGATCGTAAATGATAAGTGCATGAATCTCAATATCTAAAAAGCATTTCTTTCCGGAAAAATGAATAATTATTTAATAATTACAAACAATTATGCGTCAAAACTAAATGACTGATACTTTGTTCGAAATACATTGGCATAAATGAAAGAAATAAACAACGGTTTTGGAATCCATTGCATTCTACGAAGTATTAATGGTACCTAAAGTAAGGCAGAATCGTAAACTATCTTTAAATTTTATTTCTGTTTATTAAGAAAATATATCAAAATATGTAACGTATTATTTAAATATATATAAAGAGTTGCAATAATTAAGCTATCCGAAGCTTTTCAAATTTAAAGCATTAAATTTTTGATAATTTGTATTCAAATATCTTTTGCCTTTGAATTAATATCTTCGATTCCAAAAATCTTGGGTAGGAATTCCATGCACTTAATGAATAAAAACTCTTAAGAAGGGGTGGGCAGCTTGTTTTGGGTCGCGGGCCACATTGTAGGAACGAAGGATAATGGAGGGTCGCACCCTTTTAAAATTATTCCATTCCCTATAAAAATTAAAAATATAAGACAGTGTTTCTCAAACTTTCAATACTGGCGACCCAATTTTCAATCATAATTTTTGTCGCCCCCCCTGTACAACAATAATGTATTTACTGCAATAAAAATGCAATTTGACGCTAAAGCTACAATGTGATCTCAATTATAAACTGTATAAGTATTAAATTTTGTAAATGTTACTTTTAAGTAATATATATTTTAAGAAAATTACTTAAAATATATATTACTCACTTATATATATTATTATGTTATTTTTTTCTCTAATTTTTAATTGGAGCAGTTCGCAAAATGATACATTTAATTAAAGATATATTTCCTTCAGCAACTATTTCTCAAAGTACAAATGTCATTAGAAAAATAGTCTAGTCTATGTTGCTCTCTATCATATCCATCACATTTGGCATTATCGGGTACGTTTGCGTGGGTCTGGCCAGCCTATCGGAAGTTTGCTCAAAACATGTAAAAATGCTTTTCCTCGTACAATTCCAGTCAGTTTTGGTCGACTCGATACTTCTATAGCTACCGAATCTAGCTTGAATGTACATTTTTTAATTTGCACGTTAATTGTAATTTACGGTAATTAAGTAAAGGATGTTTTTTAAGAGGTATAGAACTTTAAATTGCTATAAAACAACGATGTATTATTCGATTGACATGAATTTTTTTTATTCGAAAGATAATCTTGTGGCATTACATTTTAAATATGATTTCTGGCATATGACTGCCACGGCTAGCTCGGATGTAGTCCAATCTGGACGTCCAATTTTCGATGACTTTTTCCAACATTTGTGGCCGTATATCGGCAATAACACGGCGAATGTTGTCTTCCAAATGGTCAAGCGTTTGTGGCTTATCCGCATAGATCAATGACTTTATATAGCCCCACAAAAAATAGTCTAGCGGTGTTAAATCACAAGATCTCGGATGCCAATTCACAGGTCCAAAACGTGAAATTAGGCGGTCACCAAACGTGTCTTTCAATAAATCGATTGTGGCACGAGCTGTGTGACATGTTGCGCCGTCTTGTTGGAACCACAGCTCCTGGACATCATGATTGTTCAATTCAGGAATGAAAAAGTTAGTAATCATGGCTCTATACCGATCACCATTGACTGTAACGTTGTGGCCTTCGTCGTTTTTGAAGGATTCCCCCAGCCCATAAAGCGCACCAAACAGTCAGTTTTTCTGGATGTAACGGTGCTTCGACATACACTTGTGGATTAGCTTCACTCCAAATGCGGCAGTTTTGTTTGTTGACGTAGCGATTCAACCAGAAGTGCGCTTCATCGCTAAACAAAATTCGCTTATGAAAATCGACCATTATTTTCGAAATAAAATTGCACAATTTGAAAGCGTTGTTCAGGCATGAGTCTATTCATGATGAATTGCCAAACCAAACTGAGAATAAATCACTTGACAGCTGTTAAATCGGTCGCCATCTTGAAAAGTAATGCCAACTTAAACTTCTATACCTGAAAAAAAATACTGTATTTACGGCAGAAGATTAAAACAAAATCACACATACATTTTTAAGTCGTAAGCGAACATTAGACGATAATAAAAGATCAACAAGTACACAGACGAGCATGGTTCCGAAAATTAAATGAAGGAAATATTCTCAAAAATACTTAAATTTCGGATTTACCACTACTGAAGTAAATGATGGGGAAAAAAGCCCCAGCTCGATATGTGTTAAAACTTACAAATCTGTAGAACAACATGTGAAAGTTGTTTTTAAAACCATGTAAAATCATTTAGCCATGATGGCAAAGAAATTTAAAAATCATTTTCTTGATGAGGACAACTTGGTAGCAAGTTACGAGTGGATTAGGGGTCTATTTCAAGTTACTCCAGAAGGGCTCTCAACTTCCGAAGAAGAAATTCTCATAGATTTCACATCCAGTGAAAAATTAAAAGGCAATTTTGTAATAAATTGCTCTTTGAACTTTGGGTAGAGATGGATGGTGAATTTTCTGCACTGAAAACAAAAGCACTTCGTATACTATTACCATTTTCAACATCCTACCTATGTTAAACCGAATTTTCTGCGGTGGCTGCTTTGAAGACAAAATATAGATCTCAGCTAAAATAGAAAAATAACTCAGAGTGTCAATATCTGATATTAAACCTTCCTTTGAAAAACTTTGCTCTACAAGACAAAACCATGGAAGTCACTAATAATTATTAAACTTGTTCTTAATTTAGTATTAAGAAATTATTTATAAAATACCTTCTTCAGTACTGATACATTAAACGTGTACTGGCTGAAACACAGGCTCTTCGCACGAGTTCATTTTTTAAAAAAATATAACATTATTCTTGATATAATAGCTAAACTGTAAGGAGAGTAAAACTGCGTGCACGACATTTTATGCAAAAATGTAAAATGATTTTTTAGATAAATGCTATAATTGTAAATAACTGTTTAAAAGATCTGTAATTTTAAACCTCACAGAATTAGCATTTAGAATTAATGTTAAAAATGAAAAAGAATATAAAATTCCTATGAAGAATAATTGTGTTACTTTTTAATATTTAAAGCGAGAAGACATCAAAATGTTTTAACCCGGGAGCAGGCTCGCACTCGTTACTAACGCTAATGGTAGTGCGGAAGGACCCAGTCACCCCAATCATTTGTTTATAATTATTTTTACTCTACCCGATACAAATCGGAATTCCAGTGCATAATTTAATTAAGAGAAAGTATACTTACCGGCTTTCAAGCAATGTTCCATTTTTCTTTGATGATTTGAGAAAAAAAATCCAATAAAACACTGAACTAAAATTATTCAAAAGTGCAAGACCTTGATAAAGGACGCAAATCAGAGATACTTTCCACTAATATTACAGAAATGTTATTTGCTGGCAAAGCTGACATATTTTGTTCAAGTAATTGTAGTTTTAACGAGCTTTCATGATCGAGTGAGTGAATATTAACGTCGCACTGTTCAGCTACACTAGAGCTTTTAGAGACGGACCAAGTCATTTTGAACCATGGTTGACGAGGACGATACTTGAGCTGGACTCTTTTAACTACCACATCACTCCACAAGAGGACGTTTGAGCTCTCGACAGATTTAACGTGCACCTCCCCCATACACGAAGGGTCTTTAGTGGTACTGGGCTCGAACTAGTGACACCTTTGGTGATCAACAAATAGCAAGTTGAACTTTTTCTTTATTGTGTCTTATTGACAAGGCGAACTGAACCTTGTGGTACACTTATGGCTTCATATTTCAGTTGATGGAATTCTTTAGGAAGCATTTGAAAATTTTCCTTTCGTTTCATGTTCATCGTGTTTCTCAATTATGAATAATATGCATTATTTTGCTTGATCAGTTTCAACTTCCTTCAATAGAGATCACAGATGCCCCCGCCACCACTCCCGGGTTAAAAGTGTATTCAGAAAAATATACGGATGTTCTAAAAAGGATTATGACGTTTTTCACTATGCTTTATATGTTTGAGATTACTCTTAAAAATAAATCTTAGCCAAATAATCCTTCAAATCAATCAATTATTTTCCAAATATCGTAAAAATCTTCATTATTTACAATTTCCCTAAGCGAAAAACAAATACATAAAAGATGGGACTGAACTAATGTAGAAACCATACCAGTAAGTTTGAAGGTCAATCAAATGATCAGCAAACGTATTATGCTGCTTAGCTGAAAAGTGAATCATGTCTTCCTTTTCTTTCTACAACTAATGTACAGTATTTCAATAATAATTACAGTGATGAAATGTTTATCTTCTTAGAATTTTTCTCAGGGTCTGGGTTTCGTTTTTTCTTTTATCGAGTAATATTTTATGCTAAAAAAGAAAAACGCCAGATGATAAACATAAATTATATCAGTGTTGTTGTGTATTTTTTTTATTATGGAAAAAAATATTTTGTTTCACTTCTTTCCGGTTATTTTTTTTAAAAAAAATCTTTAAATTTTCGATATGCTCGCACCCCCCTTGTAGGGTTATTGCGCCCCCAGGGGGCGCGCCCCACACTTTGAGAAACACTGATATAAGTTAAATAAAGTAGCGGTAGAGTTTTATTCAATTTATTTGTTGTGCTAATTTCATAATGTGCAAGGATATTTAACTTTACAATCAGTTTAATAAGACCAACGTACTGTGATATCGTCATGTAGTTGAACTAAAATATTACTTCCAGTTGCCGGATTTACCTCGTTTATTATTATTATTTTAAAAACCACACTACTTTATTCACAATTATACATGACATAGAATCTTAGGAAAACTACACTTAGCTGGGGTTTATTGCTGGAACACTTAGCCCGTCATTAGCAGCTTTTTATCTCCTATCTTGTAATGATTCGATAGCATGACATTGAATTACTTGCCCATGTTAGTAAAAAGTTTTATGATTTAGAAAAAGGAACTTAAAAAAGTTAATTAAATATATTAGATATTTAAATTTCAGAAGAGAAATTTAATCAAACTGCTATTTGTAAAAAATGTATAACACTATGAAGGAATCATCAGAATTAAATGAAATTTAATGCACAAACGACTTGTATTAGTACAAATAAATGACGAAATTTTCAAAGCAAAAAATATATATATATATATGAAGCGTCCGAAATCAGTAGCTGGTGCATCCACCACGCGTTACAATAAGTGCTGCTATACAATGTGGCACGGAGTCAAACAGATTTTGAATGTCTGCTTGCGGAAAAGAATTCCATATTGCTTGTATGCGTAGTAAAAGTTCGTCTTTAGAAGCTGCAGGACGCGGATCACGAGCGAGACGCCGATCAACCAAATCCCACACCTGCTCAATAAGCGACATATCCGGCCAAAAAGCAGGCCAAGAAAGAAGTTTCATATGTTGGGCTGAACAGAACTCTCATACAGTCTTTGCAACAAGTGGGCGTGCCTTACCTGCTGAAAGAAGCTCCAAGGATGCCTTAAAGGAACGGAACGACTTCGAGCTGTAGTACTTCACGAACGTGCCTGTTGCTATTGAGATTACCCTCAATTCGCAGCAAATCGGATCGTCCATGATACGAAATCGCACCCCAAAGCATAACTCCGGGTGTTATGTCACTATGTCGTTCGATAACGCACTCTGGAATGTAGCTTTCACCGGCATAGCGTCTAACACGAATGCCGCCATCATGCTACCACAAATTGAAGCATGATTCATCTGAAAAGACAACTTGGTGTCAATTAGCTTGCCAGTCTCTGTGCTCATGAGCCCATTGCAGACGCAGCCATCGATGGTTTGCCATGAGGGGGGTCCTGTATAAAGGTACCATTGCACGTAATCCATGGTGCAGCAGACATCGACGAATTGACGAAACCGACATTAGTACACCTGTACCAGTAGACCAACGAGCTGCCAACTGCCTGGAGGAAGCTGTACAGTCATTAACTACCCTGTGGAGCAGGTGTTGATCGTCACGTATTGACGTCACCTTCCGTCGTCCACTGCTAGTTTTTCGAGTTGTTCGGCGCTCATTGATCCACTGCTTCCAAACTCGCATCATTGTGGAATTGTTCCGCTGCACACGAGCTCCTGTTGCGCGAAAGGAAAATCCTCCTTCTCGAAGGCTGATAACCTTCTCCCGTTCAAACTCCGTAAGCTGTTGGAATTTCTCCTTATTTTGTCGTGGAGGCATACTTATGTCTCACTAAACGTTCGCTACTAACAAATAATCATTAACTATTTTCAACGTCCCGTTACAGCCGCTTCCGGCATCAGTCCGGAAGGTGCTGCACACGCCACGCATGCGCGGTAGCTCTGAAACTTTACTATTTTACATAACATTCCATAATTGATATTTGCTGCAAAGTTCATTTAATTCTGATGATTCCTTCATGGTGTATTTTTTACAAACAGCAGTGTAAATGCATTTAATTTACTTAAAAAAAGCTTTTTTCAAAGCTAGAGAAATATTTTAAAAGTTACTATGATCAGAACTTTAAGATTTACTTGAGGCTCCCTCAGCCATTGAAAACCTCGGGAGGTCTAACTGTCCAACCAATTTGGTAGCAGCTATTCGTGGCCGTGGCATGGTGTGAGTGGAAAAACTTATGAAGTGCTTGCTCCTTTCTTGCGTGGCGAGAGGGAGCTCTGTGATTGGTTGCTGTGTTAATTAGATGGCTTCGATCCCGGGAGGGGTACAGTCGCTGTTTGGGGAAAAGAGAGCTTCCAGAGTCCGTATGGTCAAAGAAGCTCTCCGATTGGGCGTGTCTGTCTGAACATGAGAGAGAAAACTACAGGCATCTATTTTGCCATCTGCATGAGCGAGAGTGAGAGAGACTCCGTTTTTCGTCTCTCTTCACCGTCCTTCCCGCTCAATGGCAAAACCAGTTCCATAGCAGCGTCCTACGAGTCAAGCTTCCCAGTTAAGCTTTTACACAATACCTCATCATACTTTTCTCCAATTATTTCTTTTAAAGTCAGGAGTGAGATTGCTTATTGAAATTCTCTTGACTGCCAGCAAGTTTATATCAGCTCAGCCAATGGGCATCTATATTTACTCTTGTTAATTTTCGTGCACAAAAACTTTTCTTATAAATATATGTTGACTAAAATATAAAAAACAATTTCCCTGTAAATTTCTTCCTACAAGCATCTGATTTCTAGTCAATAAGTTGGAACTGTAGCTTCTTAAGTGCTGTGTTTCCATATCAGTAGTAATGGAATAACAGAGCAAATTCAATTTAGGCTTAATTTTATTAAAATCCTTCAGTTTTTTTATGACCTCGTCCTCCAAATTCTGCAGATGATCTCTTAGCAGAAAATCTTTCAGGTACTTCGGTTTCCTAATAGTGAAAAATAAAAGACGAATCTTTGATCGTACAATAGGAAAGAAATCTCGTTTCAAAGTGGGTTCTCTGGCGGACTTGGCGGGCGGCATGTGGCCAGCGGACCGATAGTTGCAAACCCCTGCCTTAAAAGGATTGAAAAATAATCTATTCGTACGCATTAGAGAGAAAAATAATTATCATAAAAAGGATTGATTAGTTAGCAACTTTTAATGATGGAATGTGCAAACTATATATTCGAGGAGGTTTTGAAGTGTATGAACTGATGTTACTATAGTACAGGGGCGGGCAGACTTTTCTAGGGTACGGGCTACTTCTAATTTTTTCAAGGTGTTGCGGTCCATGTAGGGGCATAGGTGTGATGAGTTAGGAAAAAGTCTCCAATATTTATTATAACTTAATAATAAATGCGGAATATGTTCTTACCAACATAACTAAAATTTAAAAAAATTCACACTTTTAAAACCGCGTTTAAAACAAAGCGCAAGATACAAATCTATATATATATAAGACGCATTTGTTGTCTGTTTGTCTGTTCCCTCATAACTCGAGATCCAGACACCCAAATAACGTGAAACTTGGTACACGTACACAAAATTACACCAGAAAGGTTCTTAAATAGGTTTGGCGTTCATAATTTCTTCCAAATTTTTTAAAATTTAATTTTTAAGTGATTTTCCAGTGTTATGACGTCATATGTAGTCACGTTTCTCACTAAGTGGACAATTTATACTTTACATGCAGTTTTTGAAGATTATTACATATTTTTACTGTAGCTTTGTTTATAGGTTGGAATGTTTATTAAAGTTTTCTTCTTTGATATTTAATTAGGATTATTTTTCGAATAAATAATTTTTTTAAGGATTATTCTTTCAACAGCTAAAACTTTGTTTTGTTGTTTTGGCAACATTTAGGTACTATCGCGCGATGTTTATGTGTGTGATTTTGCTTGCAAATTACAACTTATTTATTTATTTCTTTAGAATGCGAAGATAATAATTTTGACAAACTAAAACTTCTCATTGATAAGGATTATATTTCAGTTCGGTTCAAATGTAGTATAGGGGGGGGGCACTTTGGATTTGGCGATTTTCCTTCGGATTTTTATCTAAATGTCATGGTGAGGTATCGAATTCATTCATTCTAAAATAAATAATACCGAAAAAAGTACCTTCGAGACCACTTTTAGTAACCAAAATAAAGGACTGCGCCAAGTAGCCCCCCTATACTACACTTGATCCAATAATATGGTTCTTTGTAATTTCATGTGTCTTTATTTTAACCTTTAAGGGTAAACTATTGGCTTCAGTGCATAAAATTGCCATGCAGAAAATCATACTGCCCAAGCAAAAGCAGTGTTGGTAGTAATGACATATCAAACTGGAATAGGCATCAGAGAATGAGCAAAACAGACAAATGGCTTAAATACCTGTTGAGGAAGCAGGTGGTCATAAGATAAATTATTTTTGGAACTTATGTACTATCCTGACAATCGCCAACATTCAAAATAACTTGCCAAGTTGGCAACCCCGATTTTACATGTCATATATATATATTGTTGCGTTTTCGGGGGTTCGAAATGATTGAAGCCGAAGAGCGGGATCCAAAACAATTTTATTCTTGGCCAAAACAGTCCTCCACAAATTGTAGAACAGTTCGAGAAAGTCACGTACAATCAATGAAAATACTGATAACACAGATGTAATACACTAACAAAAGCAATAGTAAACACTCAGCACAAAAATAATAACTCAATAAAAGCAATAACACACGCACTATGCAATCGGCTCTCTCTCAAGCAGAGAGGTATCACTTGCATGAAAGCTGAGATCTGACTAACTGACTAGCCGGCCCGGGCCCTTTTATACCTTTCGGTCAGAAACCTCTTGCACTTGCCAGAATAATCTAGAAATAGAAAGGTCTAGAAAAATCCGGAGCGTACGAGAAAAGCTCAATACAGTAATACATTCAATACAATAGTGTTACAATACCGCGATAGGGTTGCCAGACAGGGTTATTAGGAGCAGGGTTGCCATGGTCGCCAAGCTTATCGCCCACATTTGGCGATATATCGCCAAATTTGGCGCCAAAAATTAAGTCGCCAAATCCGTCGCCAACTTGGCGCTAGCTGCAATATTTGGCGAGTTTACCATTTAAACCAATGTTAAAGCATGGGGGCCGTGCAATGCAGTGGAAATGATATTACAGGTAAACAGGGTTGAAATCACATTAGATACGACAAATTAAACTGTAGAAATGAACACAAATGAGTAGAAACAATTAGAATAAGACTAAATTCGTAACAATATGTTGAATTTTGAGTCATGCTTCGTTTCATATATCGCCAATAAGTTGCAGTTATATATAAGTACCTTATTTTTTCAAATTATGCTTTTGCATTGATAAAGTTAGTTTAGTTCTTTTTATGTCGGTTAATGTTAGTATTGTACTTCATTTTTCAATTTATTTTTATGCTCGGGATATATATATACTTTGGATAATTTTTGTAGTACTTGCGTATTATTGCACAATCGCCAACGTTCAAGACAACTCGCCACTTTGGTAATTCCAACTTTGTGTGAGTTGAATTAGCAATCATGGGCTTCATTTTGTATAATGTCACCAATAGTTTGCAATAATACATAAGTACCTGTAATTCTGTACATTACTATAACATTAGACTGGCCGCAACATGCCAATTTGGCGTGATTTCAAAATCATGCCAAAAATGAGTAGCCAACCAATATGAAATTAATATTATGAGTATTATCTTAGCCTGTTTTATCTTTCCCTCCAGTAATCCTTAATTAATTCAATATATAATTTTTGTTTTTTTTTATATTTTAGTACTTACATTTTTTTTTCTGCGTATTATGTACTGCAAATATTTTTTTGCACATTGCGATGTCTTTGGCAAAATTAATCAGTGGTATTTTTCTTAAATATGTTTTTTTATCTGTTTTTGACAATTTTTAAAATTTTGTTTGATGTCTGTCTGAAATGCAAATAGCAAAATAAATATTTTACAATATATATGACAGGCCCCAGGCCTGCTGGTAAAATGAGGAGGGCATCATCTTCACAATATTCCTTTATTACGCTTCCATCATATATAATCTAACATGGCGGACCTTTTGCCGCGCAACCGGGTGTTACCAAAAACAACCTCTCAGCGAGGAGACACCAGCCAAGTCCTTTCTAGTATGCGTTCGCCTTCGTCAGCGCTCGTTGCTCCTTTTAACAGGCTTGTTTACTCATAAATCCTTACGCGATGGTAAAGAGTTCGCTCTATTTTCATTTATTACTTCCTTAATTTTGAACCTAAACTTTTCAAACCTGACATATATATATTATGTTTGTATGAAAATGTTTATACTGATTTATGCAAAATATTGAGTCGTCTTTTATTTTTGATATCTTTTTAAGATTTAATTTTATGTTATAACTAGCTATACCCAGCTAAATGTTGCTGTTGCTCAGTCAGCTTTAAAATACTGGTACACCATAAAGTATGTCATGAATCTTACAAAAGTAATAATACACAAGAATTCAAACAAATCTATATGCATATAAGACGCATTTGTTGTCTGTCTGAATAAACTTTCTCTTTCACACTACATCATTTGGACAAATTTTCAAAATTTGTTTGTGTGGTTAGTAATTAATTATAATGCTATAATTTTAATTGAATAGGCAGATATTGCATTTTTAAGTATAAAAATAGTTATAACTACTGTACTGTATTTTTTTCAGTGAGTGAATATTAACGTCGCACTGTTCAGCTACATGAGGGCTTTTGGCGACGGACCACATAATTTTGAACCATGGTCAAGTGACGTGGACAACACCTGAGCTGGCAACCTCTTCTCCTAACTACCACGCCACACCAATTTAGCAGGCATATTCTACCAATGCTTAGCTGGAATATTCTTTGAAATCCACTCTTCCAAGATATATGACAGCACGGGTTCTATGATGAGTATTTTAGCGGGGAAGGCAAATAGTTTTGTAGCAGATATTACATTTTCAGCTGCCAGCGTTTTCAGCGGATTGCAAAGATTATCATTTTTGTCCCCCAAAAATAGTTAATGTCAAAATTTAAGTGTCTTATGTTTATGGAGACCTTAGAAAACGATTTGACTATTTATTTTAAGTGAATGGTGTATATAATTAATTTTACAGTGGAATATATTTAATTAATTTATTAGCTCTAACCGATTAAATTTCCCTAAGTGGAGTATTTTGTTTATGTATGTCCCTTAATTTTCAATGTAGTGACCTAAAAAAATATTGCATGAAAAAAATTTCAGTAAATCATAATGTGGTTGGATGAAGTATGAAAGTGCATTTCTTCCCTACACAGCGGGTCTTACAAAGTTCTAATAAGGCTCGAACAACGAAAGTAGCTAGGCATTTGCCAACTTGACTCCATCGTTAACATTTCGCTATTTTTTCCATTGAATCGCCATTGTTATATAGGAAACGGCGTTGCTTACGAGTATTACAATTTTAACATAAAATAAATTCAACAGAAAGTTATATTAATGTATGACACTTTCAGTTATAAATTATTTACAATATTTTAAGCGTCAGAAAACTTTTAACAATGTGTTACTTTTGCTGAGCAGAGATCAGCTTAGGGAGGTATTTTCAAAAATCAACCCTCAAGAGTTTTACGGGAATTTATAAATATAAAAAAAAAATCCTTTTGCCAGCTATTAGATCTACAGACTTAAAATTTAACAAAGGTATTTTTTCTTCAGCTGTGATATGTGAAAAGCTTTTTTTGTTTAATTTGCAATTCCCTTAAAATTAACTCATTAAAAACTTCTTTATCCTTCAATCTGTGTTGTTTAACTTTTCAGTTCACCCGTGCGAAGAACGGGTATACCAGCTAGTATAATAATAATAGTCTGGAATATAATATCAAATGATGCATTTCTTATCAAACAATTCAAAACATAAGATACAAAGCATCTTCATCTAAAGTTAGTTCTCGTAGCTCAGTACGTAGAAGACTTAGTATGCAAACTCTCAGCCAGTCTTGAATATTTCGGTATATATTTACTCATTGCTAATCTTCTAGTGGTCACCTCAAAATGTCTCAGTGGTCCACCGTTCGATCGCAATCGACTTAATGGCTAACCCTGATATAGTGTATGGTTACTTTCTGTATTGCTTAATGAAAATGAATGTTGGCTCTCTCGGCTCATATTATAATTTTTTTTACTACTTACGAGTCAATTCGATACAGATAACAGATTATAGCAGCGTTTCTCAAACTGTGGGGGTGCGCCCCCCTTGAGGGGCACGGTAACTCTACAAGGGGGGCGTGAGCATATTGAACAGTCGAAAACAAAAGGTTATTTAAAAAATTATTAATTTACTGAAGGTAAACAAACAAAATACTTCCTGATGCAATAAAATATGGAATACACATTCACACACTGCTATAATACACTTATAAATGTATCCGTACTGTACAATGTATATTCTATTATTAATTTAACAATACTAAGTTAAGAACAAGTTTCATAATTATCAGTGACCCCATGGGCTTGTATTAACACTTATCTTGATAATTTGTACGGTTTATAATTAATTCCTTAACTGCCGATTAAAAGCTACGCAATTCGCTCCCAATACCACTGTTTACCATGTAGACGAGCGTATTTGGGGGAGTGAGGGGGAGAAAAGAAATAAATAAGCAAATCCTCTAAAATAAATCAATTCTTCGCAAACATTATCAAGGTTCTTTTATAGCATTCCAAAGCCATCGGAATAAATTTATGGATAGCACTGCACAGAAAATATCGTACTTTGGAAAGACATATATATACGTCCAGAAAACTACTGCTTTGGCTGAGCGAGACGTTTTTATACGTCGGTGGCATATAAGAAGTTAAAGTCGAATTTAGCTTTAAAGTATAGTATTATTGAATTCAATACATTGTTATTATATGGAGCGGGTGGGGAGGCGCGATGAAAAAGATGATTGAATAGTGGGTCGTGTATATTGAAAGTTTGAGAAATACTGGATTACAGCCAAATGTTGTATTTCAACTCCGATCCTGATACTATTTCTCAATGAGCAAAGCGATTGGTTGTAGAAAGTTATAATGTTCGAAAACTGAAATTACAGCTCTAAAGGGGCGAGGGACGGTGAAATTTTCCTTGCGAAAATATAGGGAACAATTTCGTTTACCCTTTTTTAAATTTATTATTTGACTATCAAGCTATATTTTGGGTAGTTTTTAAATAACATCTTTTTCAACTAACTTGGAATTCAGAAAGCTGTGCATGTGTTACTGGCAACTTTGAGGATAGCGTATGAACTATCTACATGTGCATGGTTTGCATAAGTATGCTTTTCGTGGGCTTCCGCCTTTGTTGTAATTTCTTCTTCTTTACTGACTCAATGATTCTGCACAAACTAAAGTAAAAAATCAAAATCACCACATGACGTGAAGCGTGGAGAGTTATTTTTCTATAAAAATAAATGGAAATAATTTTTTTAAAAGTCTATGTGTGATTGATCACACTCCATTTTCTGTTTTATAGTGGAATTATTAAGATTGATTCTTTTAAATGTAAATGATAAACTTTGGTCAAAAATCCTAGCTTTCATTGAAAAATTACATCCCGAAAGCATAGATATTGAAATATATCAAAGATTCGAAGCTATGTGTCCCCATTATTTTTAAGAAATTGTGAAAGGAATTCATAACTCTCTACACATTAGATATCTTTTGGGACAAAGCTGTACGTGAAAACAAAATTCCTGATTGAAAGTGAACTGGTCGAGGAAGAAACAAAATTTTAAAATAGTTAAAAAAAAAACTATCGTTAAAAAAAATTGTACAATTACAATAGAAATGTGAAAGGGCTTTTCAGTGAGATCTATTAATAACATTTGAACTTTAATGATTTTTTTTAATGATAAATCGGTTTTTGTTTGAGAAATCCCAGACAAAAGAAATGTAAAAAGATTTTTCTCTGAAATTTACACTAAAAATTCACGAGTGAACAAACACATGTATCTTCTCACAAACCGCTGGGCGCAGAAACACGCTGGAGGTACCAAAAAATGGGCAATGAACCGAGGAATCTGTTTGAAACTTTTCTGAAAACTTTATACATTCGCAAATTACGTTTACACAAAGCGAATGATATGTATTGGCGTCATGCACGCGCCAAAACCTGTTTCCAACAAAACTGGAATTTCGTGACGTTGCTCTTTCGACTTCCTTCATTCGCTTTGATTAAAATATAACAAAAAGATATCGACTATCTCTCAGATAAATTCTGAGGTAGAATTCATTTAGCTATCTCCTTTGTTGGAAGGAATTCTCCTCTATCCCTAGAGAACAAAGTGATCTTAAACAAGCAAGTTTTGCGCCCAATTATAACTTACACGTCTCCTGTTTGGAGAGCAGCGGCTGCCACCCACATGAAAAAATTCAAATCATTCAAAATAAAATTCTTCGCCTCATGACTAACGCACCTTGGAACGTTAGAAATGATGTGGTACATAACGATCTACATATGGAGCCGATTTCTAGTTTCATCACTAAGTTAGCTAGCAATGTTTTCAGGTCAATCGAAATCACGACATCCTTCTTATCCACACCCTAAAATTTGCATACGCCACAGCAAAATGGCAGATCCCGCTCACACCGCCTTAACTCAACAATTAAACATTAATTTCATACATCTACAACATCAAATGCTCTACTCCTAATCGAAACAGGGTCAGTCCTGACTGTCACCTCCCCCACTCCTCCATGGTCCCTTTTGGCGATCGTTTCATTCCTGGTTCTTCCTCCATACGTGCCGCTTCGACGCCAACTTGTTTCTGGGTCGCTCTGTCGCACAGCTAGTTCCGCAATTCGTTCGCAGGCATTTCGTTTACCCCCCCACTTCCTTCGGAAGGGTTGGTCATTTTTTTTTTATTTTTTCCTTCAAGGTTTTTCTTTTCTCCTCCCACTGGGTATAAACGCCTTCGGCGTTGGCACCCGAAAATTCTAATTTACGTTACGTTACGTTAAAATACACTGGCCTCAAAAAGTTAAGGTACAACATGTTTTTCGAAGCTCACCATAAAAAAATGGCAGTAACAATAAAATGCATAGTTTACATGAATGATAATAACGAACTTTAAAAACATTAATGCAAAAACGATTGCTACAACTTTTATTTTATAGAAAAGAACGTATATTTATGAGTGAGAGAAAAATGTGCAAATATCAAGCTTTCGTACTTTTGTGTGTAAGTTGTGTTGATTTTCAACAGTTGTTGGCAGTTTCGGTGACAATAGTCAATAGAGTTTAGAAAATGTCTCAGAGACGTCGTTTACCCAATTCGTTAAGGTGGCGGGCAGTTGGATGGATGGAAATGGGATTGTCGCAGGCTGATGTTGCTAGACGTCTCAATGTGTCTCGTAGTGTTGTTCAGAGACTTTGGGATCAATACCAATCCGAAGATTCTGTGTCCAGAAGACCTGTTCCAGGCCGACCACAAGCTACAACACCTGCAGAAGACCGTTTTCTAGCTCTTTCGGCACGAAGAAGAACCACTACTGTGCCGCAGCTCGTTGCAGACCACTTTCAAGCATCAGGAAGAAGAATCTCCGCTACTACGGTGCGAAATCGTCTTCACAATGCAGGTCTGTATGCAAGAAGACCAGTTGTGTGCGTTCCCTCAACGGACGACAGCGAAGGAACCGCTTATGCTGGGCAAGCGAACATGTTTCTGGACGCAGGAACAATGGGCTTCTGTGCTGTTCACAGACGAGTCCAGATTTACAATGGAGAGTGATTCAGGGCGTCTACTGATCTGGAGGTAACAGCGCACTAGATACCATCAATCCAACACTGTTGAAAGACACAGTTATAGAGGTGGTGGAATCCTGGTTTGGGCAGGGATCTCGCTCAGTGGCCACACTGACCTGCATGTGTTCCATGGAGGAACCGTAACTGGTCTTAGATATCGGGATGAGATCCTTGATCCATATGTCCGCCCATATACTGCTGCTATTGGTAACGACTTCATTCTGATGGATGATAATGCACGACCTCACCGAGCTGGGATTGTTGAGGAGTATCTGGAGGATCACGGTTTGGAACGAATGGAATGGCCAGCTAGATCTCCAGACCTGAATCCGATAGAACATCTTTTGGGACTATCTTGGCAGAGAGGTTGCTGCTTTAAATCCTCCTCCAAGGTCGTTACATGAGCTGAAACAAGGCTTTACTCTGTGTCTGGTCTTCGCTTCCTATTCCGGTGTCCGACAACTTAATAAACAGCATGGGAAATCGATGCCGCCAATGCATTCAAGTTAGGGGTGGACACATTCCTTATTAGAACCCATTTTTGTATTGTTTTTATGCCATTTTACCACATAACACTGTGATGTGCTGTTTTCTCCAAGAATGGACTTTTCCGCAGAGATTGCTTTTTTTGTTATAAATCGTTTTTGCAATACACTTATACAAATTTCTATGACGCATTCAATAAAAAACTATTTAATGCACATATCCTCCAAATTTTTTGTTTCTACATTCATTCATTTGCAAATTAGACACAAAAACCCGGTTGTACCTTAACTTTTTGAGGCCAGTGTATAACTACTTTTAACATGTAATTAACATGATATATATTATTAAAATCATAATTTCTGCAACCTATCACATTTTTTACAAATCTCCATGTAATTTTCTTTTAATATAAATTCAAAAAATATTTCTTACTTAATAAATTTAACTTTATAATGAAATGCATGGTAAAAAGCCAGCGAGCAAGAAGTTCAGATCACCCCTTATCCAACTTAGGGTTTCATAAGCCACATTTTATCCAGAAGTAGCCATTTGTTAAGACTGTCAGGTTTGGGTAGTTCTTATGTACTACGATTTAGATTTCATGAAATTTCTTGATAAGATCTACGCTTCTCAGCTCACTGGCCGAGATCTTTCATAGATCCATTAATTTATATAGTAATTAATTTTTAAAAGACTAAAAAAGTGGTATATACAGTTGTATCATTTAATTGGAGAATATTTAATATTTGAAGCATTTAATAAAATGATGACTGTTGTGAAAGTCCTAAATGTATTATTCCGTGCAAAAAATACGCTTACAATCCTAGCAGGACTCACTGGTGTTTTTGGCGCCAAAATATTTTCGCCAAATTGAGAAACACAAGTTTTTCAAAATGGCGTCAAAGACGAAAAACTCTTGGAAACCGTATGTGTCAGAGGGGGGGACGAAATGGGCAAAAGCAACGGTTGGTTTCTGAAAGGGGGAGGGGGTACGAAAAGTTCAAAAATCATGAAATGAACGGGGTTTCCGGAATGGCGTCAGGGACGTCTGAAAACCTTTGGTAGTAAATGTTTTACATTAAAAAAAAGGACAAAATGTGCTTTTTGCAAAAATAAAATTGAAGAAATACATGCATTTAATCATTTTAAAAAGATAAAAATGGAGAAACCAATGAAATTCATTTTAAAAAAGCACTCTAAAACCAGTGTGTAGTACATGATTTACATTTTTTTTAAAAAAAAGACGAAATGAGCGTTTCTCAAAGATGAAATCGAAGAAATACATGAAATTAATCATTTTAAAAAATTTTAAAAGGCACTTACCTTACGCTTGCGGTTCGTCTTTTTCGTTGTGGTGGATACACCCTTGCGAGGGATGCAAGGTAGTCGTGGAAGTTTTCATCCACCATTTTGTGGCCGTTTGATCGTCGCCACATGTATTCGGCAAGGAAAGAATCAAATTGACTCTTGACATGTGCTTTAAGAAGGCCCTTTTTTATTGCTGACCTGGTGCCTTCAATGGAGTTGGTATGCGCACCGGTCTCGGGATCCACAAAAGTCATACTGTGGTGACTCTTAAATGAACATACCCCTCATCTGAGAGGCAGTCATAAGACTTTCAACTGTCCGAAATTATAGTGGTTCCCGGAAGGATCCATTCATGAATTACATTAAGTAATTCCTCTTTCATTCTAGACTGAACCACACGGAAGAAACATTTCTTGCTTTCTCTCTGTACTCCTCCAAAAAACCCCATTTACCCTTCACTCTTCTCCCTTTTCCATATACATATTTCATCTTCCCAAAGAAACATTTGTCAATTTCAACTATTTCACCTTGTCATGAAAACTGTAACTGTGAATGTGTACTTGTGTAATGTAACTGTATATAATTGCTTGTGCTGTTGCTGTTGTGAGATGACGTTGTCACCTCATGCTTAATAAAATGATATTACGAAGAACTGTCTAAACGCTTCGAATGCAAATGTTCTGAAGAACATTCTGAAACTAAAATACATAACACACCTACTCCATCCAGTTTCGCACTCTTTCACACATGCAATCATACATACCTCACGACAAAACATGTACCAGTCCACGACGGTATTGTTATTGACTTTCAAGTCATTCACAACGAACGCATTCATGCTTTTGCCGAATCAATATCTAGTCAAACGCAAGATAATAGTCATACCAAGCTTGCTTTCGCTAAACCAAGTGCCCTTTCTTACACTCCGAACGAAGTCGTGGGGATTATCTTTCGACTGGCTGCGGCAACGCCATTCGTAGCCGTCAACCGTTCCCTTTCGCTCTTGCAAACTCATATCTTTTTTACACTTAGGACATTCATACCGTGAAGCAATTAAATTAGCTTTCATACACCATTCTAACGTATTTTTCTTCCCCTTTTCGCCCAGAAGCACAAAGAAACCTATTGTAGCCTCACTGTCAAGTGATTTCCTTTCACAAGCCACTCTTAACAAAACCGGTGCGATAGCAAACAACCTTCTCAAGCGAAGTCAGGGGCCAAAAAGATTCTAACGTATTCCATCAACGGCACAAAAAAAGAAAAAAAAAGAATTTTTCTCTTAAAAAGGCGATTTCCGTTTCACCCTTTTTAGGGATGCCATTTTTTTCGGGCGTTTGAAAATCCAATTTTTTCATGTGAAATGGTAGGGTTACCATATTGTAACCTTTATCACTAAAATTTGGCGACAGAAGTGGATCCTTCTAGGAACGCTGAACTTATCTTGAACGTTGGCATTATTGCGATCATACTTAAGTACCCTATTTCTTCTCCAATTTTCACTTCAGAGATAAACACTGCTTTTTTTTCATAAAAATAAAAGGTATTTTAGAAAAAAGATTAGTGGATTTTTTTTCTTTCTGCATTTTTTTTATCGTACTGAATCTAAAATCTAAAGTATAAAGAATTTTTAAACATTTTATATCAATTAACCCACTAAACCAGCGATAATCAACCTGCAACCCGCAGGTCACATGTGGCCTTCCAGGCACTTCTGAGTGGCCCGTTGAGGGTCCATTGCACTAAAAAATTCAATTACCTAAGGGCATTGCATTAAAAATGCAGCGAGAAATTCTATCAATCAAGTTATCAGATATACCAATTTTGTTGTCGATGTCGCGCGGGTACGAATAACAAGATTAATCGTTACAGTTTTAACAAGAAACTGTAACGATTGGTAATAACCAAAAACAGTGAAGTAGTGAACTGAACTGGAGTAGGGACTATCTTTTATGAGTAAAACAGGGTTTTAATTATAAGCAAACTGTACTGATTTCAGTCTGAAATTCAGTCGAGGCTCCTCTTTGCTGCCATTCCACACTTGATAAATTAATATTTCAAATAAAAATAAACGAAACTGTCAAAAGAAAATAATCAAATTATCAAACGGCAATGCAGCTATGTTTGTATGACAGTAGAATGCAAACTAGGAGCTTAGTCACGGATAAAAGGAAACTAAAACTACCCCCTAACTCGGGGGCTTTTGGCGACGTACCTCGTAATTTTGAACCATGGTCAAGCGACGAGGACGACACCTGAGCTGGCCCTCCCTCTCCTAACTACCACACCACACCAACGGGAGGACGTTTGAGCTCTCTACAGATTTAACGTGCATCGCTTCCCTACACAGCGGGTCTTTAATAGTACTGGGCTCGAACTCATGACATGTCTGCCATGATCTGATACCTTGATTAAAGGGCGTTTAAATGTTGTACGTAAATTAAAACGCCCTTTTCCTATTAAATTTCGACAAAAAAATATAGTATATTTCTGAGATAATTAAAAAAAGTACCTAGTTTATTTTAAAATTTTTAAAAAAAACTCTCTTTGCCAATACTTACTAAAACCTAAAACGCTGATTATTATTATTTATTGCCCCATCTATTTATATGGGAGTCCGAATAAATCTTCGAATAAAAATCGGACTCTTCAGAAGGCGGGATTTTAGATTGGCGAGGTGGTTTGTCTAGGGGTAAGTATTTAAGGGTGAGTGATGAATTAAATGAATCTAAGTCATTTAAACACAAATACTTCAAAGTAAAAGAGAATTTATTTAAAGTTAAGGGAAATATTTACAAAAGGGGATATTTACAGAGAGAAAGAAATGCAGGAATTAGGTTAATTAAAAGTTGAGTTATACCTTTAGAAGACGGGGAAATAAACCTTTCTCATTCTTGGATGTTAGGACTGGGGGTGCCGCGCTGGGCGCGGAAATGCGGTAAAGACGCGACGTGTTGAACAAGCAGTGGTTAGTAGGCCTCTGCCGAAAAATTATTCAAGCCGGAGCTACGAAAGCTCACTAGATGGCGCTGCTTCGGAATGCAGTAATAAATAAAATTGAGATTTATGGTCCTCTGAAAAGGATATGACTCAACCTTTTAACAAATGTTTCAAAGGGAAAATCCTACAAAATCACCCTCTCCTGACAGAGCTGGTCTCTCAGCTCTTACAAAATGTTGAGAGCTAAAGTACTTTAAATACAAACTATTTTTAGTTACAACTATAAATTTGATGATTATTGGAATGTGGACGCAATAAAGGCAAATAATACGATTCTTAAAGATAATAAAATAAAATATTACAGATGAAAAGATGTATACCTAATATTCACAATTCCGGACCTAAAATAAAGCATATAAAAACAAAATATTCTATGTTGTGATCTACAATTAACTAAACCATAAAAAAAATCCTTCGCATCAATAGAAAGATAATGAATAATACGAAAATATAATAAATGTTACAAGTGAATATAAAATGATTAATGGAAACGAGTGTTACCATAGAACATCTATTAATTTCTGAACAGGGATATAATATGAGAAAAATTAAAAAATAATAACAAATAAAAAAAAATTCAATTAAGCATAAAAATGTTTCATCAAATCAGCTGAGGTGGTGGTTGAGTTCGGTGCTTCGTGCTGACCAACATTTTCCACTTCATACCTATCCTTGGAATTAACTTTTGTTACTTTGTAAGGGCCTAAGAACTTTGGTCTTAGTTTCAGTCCAGCTCCAAATTGGGTTCTTTGGATGGCTACTAAATCATCTTCTTTGTATAACGAAGCTTTCTTTCTTCTTCTGTTATACGTCTTTCTATTTTCAGACTGCAGGGTTTCGATGTTCTTTTTTGCATCGTTTCTTAAAAATTCGCGTTGTTCTAGTAATTCTTTCGCCATTTCTTCTAGAAGTAAGTCTTTAATTAGGATGTCTTCCTTGTTACGCATTTTGATTCCCACTAATAGTTCGAATGGTGTCCATTTTGTACTGCGACTTATAGTACTATTTAGTATTCTCTGTAATCTGTCGACGTATTTGTACCATTTCGTTGAGTCGTCCAATGATAGTTTGGTGAGAACTGGAATCAAAGTTCGATGAATTCGTTCAACTTGTCCGTTTCCTCGAGGAACACCTGTCGCTATTTGTAGATGTTGAATGTTTTCTTCATCACAGTAGTCGTTGAATAATTTTGAAGTGAACGCTGAACCTCTATCAGAGATAATTCTGATGGGATTACCAAAGGTCTTCTGCTGTTGTTTTAGTTTTTCGAGGGCACTTTCAGCAGACACAGTTTTGACGGGATATAGCCAAGTAAATTGGTAAATGCGTCTACTACGGTGAAAATGTGTTGATAACTTTTGTTTGTGGAGGATAAAGGACCAATGAAGTCAACATGGTACGTACTTAAAGCAGTGCTTCTCAAACTTTCAATACTGGCGCCCCCCTTTTCAATCACAATTTTTATCGCGCCCCCCTTATACATAATAATTTACTGAATGCAATAATAATGCTCTTTTACGATAAAGCAACAATATTTATTATAAACCGTACAAATTCATGACATAAGTTTTAAATTTTGTATATGTTACTTTTAAGCAAAAAAAAGTTAAGTAATAGGATAATTACTAAGTTATTTTTCCTTTCTGATTTTTAAATTGGAACATATTACAAAATGCGGTGGTTGCTTAGAAGACAAAATATAGATATCAGCTAAATATAGAAAATGAACTCAGAGGGTCAATTTCTTATCTTAAAACTCCTTTCAAAAAACTTTGCTCTGTAAGACAAGCCCATGGAAGCCCAGCTAATAATTATTAAACTTGTTCTTAATTTAGTATTAATTAATTAGTCATAAAATACTCTGTACACCACTCATACATAAAAGCAGTGTTTCTCAAAACTTTCAATACTGGCGACCCAATTTTCAATCATAATTTTGTCTCGCCCCCTGTACAACAATAATGTATTTACTGCAATAAAAATGCACTTTGAGAGAGAGACGCTAAAGTTACAATACGATCTTAATTATAAACCATACAAATTAATACGATAAGTATATTAAATTTTGTGTATATAATCTTTTATAATATATATTTTAAGAAAATTACTTAAAATATATATTACTTAGAATTATGTTATTTTTCTCTTTTCTAATTTTTAAATTGGAACAGATCGCAAAATGATGTATTTAATTAAAGATTTATTTCCTTCAGCATTCATTTCTCAAAGTACAATTGTCATTAGAAAAATAGTCTAGTCAATGTCGCTCTCTATCATATCCATCACATCTGGCATTATAGGGTACGTTTGCGTGAGTCTGGGCAACCTATCCGACGTCTGCGCAAAACATGTAAAAATGCTTTTCCTCGTACAATTCCAGTCAGTTTTGGTCGACTCGATACTCCTATAGCTACCGAATCTAGCTTGAATGTACATTTTTTTTAATTTCCACGTTAATTGTAATTCATGGTAATTAAGTATTTACGGCAGTAGATGAAAACAATATCATACATACATTTTTATGTCGTAAGCAAACATTCGACCATAATAAAGAATCAACAAGTACACAGACGAGCATGGTTCCGAAAATTAAATCATGGCGATCTTCTCAAAAATACTTTAATTTTGGATTTACCACTACTGAAGTAAATGATGGAAAAAAAGCCCCAGCTCGATATGTGTTAAAACTTACAAATCTGTAGAACAACATGTGAAAGTTGTTTTTAAAACATGTAAAATCATTTAGCTATGTTGGCAAAGAATTTTAAAAAGTATTTTCTGGATGATGACAGCTTGGTAGCAAGTTACGAGTGGATTAGGGATCTATTTCGAGATACTCCAGAAGGGCTCTCTACTTTCGAAGAAGAAATCTTCATAGATTTCACATCCAGTGAAAAATTAAAAGGCAATTTTGTAATAAATCGCTCTTTGAATTTGGGGTAGAGGTGGATGAGGAATTATCTGTACTGAAAACAAAAGCATTTCGTATACTATTACCATTTTCAACATCCTACCTTTTTCAAACCGGATTTTCTGCAGTGGATGCCTTGAAGACAAAATATAGATCTCAGCTAAATATAGTAAAATAACTCTTTAAGTGTTAATTTCTGATATTAAACCTTCCTTTGAAAAACTTTCCTCTACAAGACAAGCCCGTGGAAGTCCCTAATAATTATTAAACTTGTTCTTAATTTAGTAATAAGATTGATTGATTGAATATTAACGTCGCACTGTTCAGCTGCACGAGGGCTTTTGACGACGGACCTCTCGTAATTTTGAACCATGGTCAAGTGACGTGGATGACACCTGAGCTGGCACCCTCTCTCCTAACTACCCCACCACACCAACGGGAAAACGTTTAAACTCTCAACAGATTTAACGTGCATCGCTGCCCTCCTACACGGCGGATCTTTAGTGGTACTGGGCTCGAACTCGTGACAAGGCAAGCCACGATCCGATACCTATGCCACTCGGCTACCGCGGCCAAATTCAGTAATAAGAAATTATTTATAAAATACCTTCTTCAGTACTGATACATCAAACGTATACTGGCTGAAACACCGACTCTTCGCACGAGTTCATTTTTTAAAAAATAAAACATTATTCTTGATATAATAGCTGAACTGTAAGGAGAGTAAAACTGTGTGCACGACATTGTATACAAAAATGTAAAATGATTTTTTTTAGATAAATGCTATAATTGTAAATAACTGTTTAAAAGAACTGTAATTTTAAACCTCACACAATTAGCATTTAAAATTAATGTTAAATTATGAAAAAGAATATAAAATTCCGATGAAGTATAATTGTGTTACTTTTTAACATTTAAAGCGAGAACACTTTAAAATGTTTTAACCCGGGAGCAGACGCGTACTCGATACTAACATTAATGGTAGTGCGGGGGGACTCAGTCACCCCAATCATTTGCTTAGATTTATTTTTACTGTACGCGATACAAATCGGAATTCTAGTGAATATTTTAATTTATAGAAAGTATACTTACCTTCTTTCAAGGACTATTCAATTCTTTGATGATTTGAGAAAAATCCAATAAAACTGAACTAAATGATTCAAAAGTACAAGACCATAATAAAAGACGCAAATCAGACACTTTTCAATTATCCTACAGAAATGTTAAACCAATCAATTCTTTCCAAATATGGCAAAACTCAATTATTTACAATTTCCTAAGCGAAAAGCAAACACATAAAAGATGGGAGGGAACTAATATTGATAATAACCATACCATAAGATTGAAGGTCAATCAAATGATTAGCAAACGTACTATGCAGCCTGGCTGAAAAGTGAATCATGACTTCCTTTTTCTTTTTCTACAACTAATGTACAGTATTTCAATAATAATTACAATGGTGAATTGTTTATCTTCTTAGAATTTTTCTCAGGGTCTGGGTTTCGTTTTTTTCTTTTTAACGAGTAATCTTTTATGTTAAAAACGTAATAAAATTCTCTCATTGAGGAAATACAGCAAATAAAACAAAATGTTTTTTTTTCTTTAATTTGGTTTTGGGATCAAAGATAGCTATTTGATGACAGAAAAAAGCCAGATAATAAACATAAATTATGTCAGTGTTGTTGTGTGTATTTTTTTTTATTATGGGAGAAAGCATTTTGTTTTACTTCTCTTTCCGGTTATTTTTTTAAAAATCTTTAAACTTTCGATACGCTCGCGCCCCCTTGTAGGGTCATCGCGCCCCAGGGGGCGCGCCCCACACTTTGAGAAACACTGACTTAAAGGAATGCTTTCCTTAGAAATAGGATTCAAAAACCCTTCCTTTTTGCCAGTTTTCTTATTAGCTAAGATACATGGAACACAATTAACTATTACTTTTTAACGACGTTGGATAAATTTGGGATAAAAAATTCCTGTTTCACAATTTCTTCTGTTTTTCCTACTGAGAAATGACCATTTTCGTGAATCAATTTAATTAGTTCAGCTTGCATTGCTTTAGGGGTTACAATTAATTCTCGAAAATTTAAATACTTATAGAGTATACCATTTCGCTCAAAAAATTCTTCTGATTCTTGTTTCTCTAGAAGTGATTTCAATGTTTTGATGTCATCTTCCTCTTGTGCTTTTTTAAGCTTTGAAGTTAATGTATCATTGCATACCATCATTACGGGATATCGGCTAAGAGCATCAACGTGCTTCATATGACTTCCAGCTCTGTGCTCTATTTCATAATCGAATTCTTCTAATTGAAGCGCCCATCTGGCTATGCGAGTAATTAGCTCCTTTTTTTGCATAGTCTTCTGAAATGCTGAACAGTCAGTTACTATTTTAAAGTGTTGTCCTAAAAGATAAACACGAAACTTCTTTAATGCGTTGATAATTGCTAGTACCTCTAATTCGTAGCTGTCATACTTTTCTTCTGCTGTATTTGTCTTTTTTCGACATGTAGTAAACGGGATGTAACTTTCCATCTTCTGCTTCTTGTAACAAAATTGCGCCGTACCCTTGTTTATAGGCGTCTGTATGCAGTTCTGTTTTTCTTTCATACTTGTAAAGGTACAAGATTGGGCCTTCGGACATGATTTTCTTCAATTTTTCAAATGCTTCTTTTTGTTGAATCCCGAAAACAAAGAGGTTTTCTTTTCTTGTTAAATCGCTAAGTGGTTTAGCTATCTTTGAATAATCCTTGATGTACTTGCGGAAATATCCAGTTAAACCAAGAAAACTTTGTACTTGTTTTATTGTTGTTGGTTCTGGAAATTTTCGGACAGCTAGTGTCTTCGTGGGAGATGGTTTAATAGTTCCGCTTTCTACAATGTGACCTAGAAATTCAATTTTCCTTTTTAAGAATTGGCACTTCTTGTACTTAATTTCTAATCCGTATTTCTTTGCGACTTCAAAAATAATTTTAAGTTTTTCGAGACCTTCCTGTTCGTTTTTCGCTGGAATGACGAGATCATCTAAATAACTGATTACAATTCCTTTCCGAGTAAGATCTCTAAATATACTTGATACGTAGCGTTGGAAAACTCCTGGACTTGTGCTTAGTCCGAAAGGAACTTTGTTGAATTCAAATTGTCCACCTGGGACGATAAAGATGTATACTTTCTGCAATCTTCGTCAACATCGACGTGAAAGAAACCATTGCGTAAATCTAATGTAGAATATACCTTTGCTTCTTGCAAAGTGTCTAAAACATCTTCGATGATAGGTAACGGAAATTTATCTTTCACAAGCTTCTGATTCAATTTTCTGTAGTCAATGCACATTCTCGAAGATCCATCTTTCTTTTTACCATTACGATTGGACTTGCATATTCCGCAGAACTCGGACGTATAATGCCTTCGTTGAGCCATTCTTCTATCTGTTTGTTTACTTCTTGTCTTTCTGTGAAAGCTAGTCGACGAGGGTGTTGACAGACTGGTTCTTCGTCTTTTAAAATAATTCTCATTGTGACGTCAGTAGATGCTGTTTTTTTCTGGCTTGTAGTCTTGAATTAACTTTTCAAGTTCCTTCTGATTTGACGATTTTCAACATGACGTAGGTCTAGTTCTTCTTGAAGATTTTCAGCAGATATTTGCATAAGCTGTGCATGATTCTCATATTTGTTGAATTTAACCCTTCTTTAGTAAAACTTATTGATGCTTATTCCAAAAGATCTGATCCAATAACTGCTTCGAATTTTAATTTATCAGTCGGTACAACATGCCAAGTTAACGAGTAATTTTCATCATCTATTTTGAACTCATGTTCAAAGGAACCGATAGTTGTCACTTGTGCTTCACCAATACCTGTGAGAAGCATCTTGTTCTTCGATAATTTTGTTGATCCATTATTATTCTGCTCGTATTTTCTCGAAGCAAACTTACGGTACTACCACTGTCTATCAGCGCCGTGATTTTCACCTTCCAAAAATATCTCTTTAGTACGTAAACCTTCCTTAACGATGAGTGTGCAAGTTTCTTTGGAGGTTCTTTTGAATTTCTGCTATTTTGAATAGTTCGTCTGAGCATGCTTGAAGCATTGTGATTTGAGTGTTTCTCGTAATTTTTGTTGTAATACCCTTTCTGCGCGCTGTCTTGATATCTTTTAACTGATTCGTACTTGGTAACAGGGGCTTCGTAATGTTTGTTGTAATTCGTTGACGCTGGAAACTTCTTATCTTTCCTGTTATACTTGAATTTTCCTGGTGCTTCATACCTGCGATTCTTTTCTGTGAATCTGAATTCTTGTTTCTTCACAAATGGACTGCTATATTTTTATTTCAGAGTCCTTTTAAAGTCTTCGAATTCTTCTATAGTTTTTCTGCTAATTGAACAGGAGTTCATATTTGCCCATTCATCAAGATAATATTCTTTAAATTTAAAAGGAGATTTTCGTTTGAGTTGATCTGTTATGATTAGATCTGATAACTTTTTGAAAGTATCTATCTTCAACCCATCTATCCATCCGTTGAAGTAAGTGTTTAACTCATGGTAAAAATCAATCCATGTTCTTTCAGGTGCTTTTTGGTGAGTGACAAATAGTTGTCGAAATTTTTCTGGAGTTAGTTTAAAGCGTTTCAGCAGTAAATCTTTAACGTGTTCGTAAGAGTTGGCTTTATCGTCAGGCTCTCTCGCTATGATGTGAGATACTTCCGTCGGTAACAAGCCTAACAGATGAGAAACCCAGTTTTCTTGATCAATATTCAATCTCTGTGTAAGGAACCGCTGCCTGCACCTGGCAACAGGTCAAACGAGAGACGATATAGAGGGAAGGATCTGGCAACGACAGAGGAGAAAAGGTCGGAACGGGGGAGAGAGAGAGAGAGCGGTGGCGAAGAAAACCGGGGGTGGTGAAAAGTAGAGACGGCTGAAGGATGTATCGTAATCTTGTAACATCTCAATATATTCTTTATTTTAAGAAATGTCCCATAGAAGGTGTGGAATAAACAGTGGGACAAAACCCTGTCTGCAATTATTTTCAATTCACAATGCGGACACGATCAGAAAAGAACTCACAAGTTTACACTGGTGTCAGAAGTGCGATGCAATGGAGCAGAAGTTAAATGAATAAAATATTTCAAATTGATCGGTGTTCGTGCTACATAATTGTGAATAAGGTTCTAGTGGACATTTGGTTTGAAAGGAAATTTTTAACAAGGAAATAGAATCCTGCAGTGTATCTTCAAGTTGATGACCACGTGCATCCCGGGAATTGCTCTGCAGCAGTTTCAAGTAAAAAAAAAACAAGACCTTCTTCATATGGAGTTTTACCATCACCTGCCGAGTTGGGCTATGAACGAACAGATGTCGTATTTTTCTTCATTTTCTGATGAATGGAGCCATGATCTGAAAACAACGAAGGAAATTCCAGTAGTGTTCAAGTACAGAAACGGCGTTCATGTCGAGGTAAGTGGCTATTGTTCCCCTAAGTTAAAATATTGTGTGAATATTTAAAAGAGTAATGGGATGCAGTCATATTTAATTTGTTTTTTTTTTAAATAAAATAGAAAAAGCAGATATATCTGAAAAAAGAAAATTTCATTGGTTTATTGCAATATTCTATGTTGTTGGATTATTGTGTAGATGAAATAAGAAAATTGTGTACTTATTTTACCTGGAAATGATATGGTATCATTTTAAATGTTGTAAAATATGGTATTTAGAGTTCTAGTGTTAAACTATAATTTCTTTTTATCATCATTTTTTACTGTTTTGAAGTTGTCTCAAAAAATTAAAATCTGGGTATAGAAAGTGTTTTGCATAACAATTCAGTTTGCAGAATTTTAAAAAAGAATTAGATTAATTTATCTTGAAATAATGGTTGCGAAAAATGTATGTTTGAGAGGGTGAAAATATCCATTAAAAAATGTGTATATGTATTTCAAGTAGACGGACTTCCTGTTAAAATGTTGTAAAATAAGAGATTTTGTAGGTTATTTATGACTCAGAATATGGCATGTTTTTGTTTTTTTGAATATTATATGATAGTTTTTCATTTTAAGCAAAAGTGTTGCAATTTGTCAGTTAGTTGATAGTTTAATGCAATCTGAGGTTATTTCCTTTGCTCGTAATTTAGGGATGTATATGTATATTGGTTTTTTGTTTCCTGCATAAGATTCTTCCTTTAATTAAAAAAAAAAAGAAACTAAGAGTAGATTTATGATTTGAGAAATAATTCTATGGTAATGTAGCTAAATTATGTTGTTAATTGTGTTTTTTTTATTTTGAAAAAGGTTCTGCGTTCTTATTAGTAACAAATAACTGTGTCTCATATAAGTTTTATTGTAAACATATTTCGTATTGTGTTTCTGGAATT